>CM036563.1:47295588-47618088 GCA_020745775.1 Theristicus caerulescens | reverse complement strand
CCATGAGGAGCAAGGCAAGGCTGTCAATTACAGGAAGTACTGGAGAAAATGGACGTGTTATGACTCCAGAATTTCCAAAAGCAGTGCATGCAGTACCTTACGTGAGTCCTGGCATGGGAATGAATGTCAGTGTGACTGATCTCTTGTGATTGATAAGAACCTTTTGAGTGCCTTACACAATGGTTTTCTTGTGCGTTTATTGTCAAAGTGGTGAGAGGCATCCAGTATCTTGAAGACTTTTCTTTCAGCCAAGAATTCTTATATTTGTGGAGTTCATCTTGGATGGTAATGAATGCTTAGTTCAAAACACAACACCATTTTCTACACAAGTTCAAGATGAAGCTTGACTGACATGCACAGCTAACATGGAAGTACTGTAATCTAACTGAAGTCGTTGTACAGGCAGCACACCAGTTTCTGCAGCCACCGTTGTTAGTCCCTTGGTTCATATTGACTTAAGCACACTTGACATCAATTGCATCAAGATGTGACATGTTTTATAAGAAAAAAAAAAACATTTAAAATGAAAAAAATATTTTTAGGTATTTTCACAAACAAAAACTGGCTTTTAAATAAATTTGCTTCCATAATGGTTGAATATGACAAAAGAAAAAAAAAAAAAAAAGAAAAAAGACATCGAGACTGCGGGGAAGTGGAATATGAAAATAAGGCTTAAGGCATCAGTTCGATATTTTTCAAAGCCAAATATGTGATGTTGAGAAGAGAAGAAATAATAATTAAAAGGTTCGAATCTTGTAATTTAATATTGTTATTAAAACTTTGCTGTATATCCTATTCTTTAACATTTGGTGTTAATATAAAATTACTTGGCAATGCTTGACATTTGAAATAAACTTTTTTCTATGGTTTTATTTGCAAGTGTTCCATTAATTTTACTAGCTACAATTGGGTTATAAAGACTCTGAAATCTAAAAGGACACTGTCAAGGTTGGGTCAATGTTTTAGTTTTTGGCAGTGTCGCCACCCCCAGCTCGCTTGAATCTGTTCAACAATTTTTTCGACAGATGAGCCCAAGCGGTGATGCTCAGATATGCATTTTGAACTCTGAAGATCAAGGTTGTTCTGGGTTGGAGTGGTACTTGATACCAGTACATGAGGAGTCAGATAGGTGCTGATTTGGAGCTCCTCTTAACTCTGACGTGCAGGGACTTATCCAAAGATCTGGTTCATATCTATCTCTACTTTTGTACAATTGCGTTCATAAATACATGTACACAGAGAGAAGACTATCGGTAAAAATTGATAAATGGCAAGCAGTAAAATAATGTTAAATATTTTTTTAAAGTATGAAATAAATGCAGTTCTCAAATTATTCCTTTAAGGAAGCAGTTTTATAACTGTTAAAAGGTAATTCTAAGTAGTAGCTAGTAAAGTTCTTTGTTATGAAAAAAACCCAAAACCTTGGCAATGTCTTTTTGAATGAAGATTGATAATAACTCGAATTAGATGCAAGTCCGTACTGATGAAAATAGAAAAACTTTCCTGAATCTTAATCGTTATAAATATTCTTTGCTATCTGAAGTTACCATACGTTTTAATTATGTATATTTAAAAACCGTAACTCTACTTACAAAGCAAAAAGGAATCCTAGGAGGGGTGCAATAACATTAATTTAAATGCTAATGCAAATCAAAGCAACATCATGTTTCTCTAGCTTTCCCTGTAGATAAAATTCCATACATTTGGTTGAAAAGCTTACATTTTTCTGCATTGTGGATATATTGCCTCATGCAGTATCAGTAAATCTCTATTTTATTTTGGACTTAAATAAAATGTGAAATAAGACTTGCAGTTTTAGTTGGAATCCATTTCTTAGGCTTAAGTAAAATGTTTACTGAACATTGGAGAAGACAGAGCATTTATCAGAAACTTGAAATCCCTTCTTGTGGTACAAGCTCTGAGCCTGTTTCTGCAAGCGTGTGAAGACAGTGTATACTCTCAGTGCGGCAAAAGAGGTATATACAGTGTTTTCAATGTCAAACTGACCAGTAACTTCCCCCTAATTAAACCATTTCTTGATGCATCTGTAATCTATAGGTGTTCTGTGCATTACTCCTCATCAGGAATGTTGGGGGATGCATTCTGATTTTTAATGTTCAATGCTAGAATGACCAAACTAAAATAATATTCATATGGTAATCTAAACTTTTTGAAAAAGTAGAATTGCATTACTGTATACAGTGGAAAGCTATTTATTGTACCTCTGGGCTTATTCCTCTAAAAATAGTAGCGTAAAAAAAAATCTTTGTCAAGCCTGAACTGATGTATATAACTGAAATAATGTAAAGTTATATTTTCATGTTTTTATACTTAACAACATGATGGGAGTACATAATGTATGGGTATTTCAATTACAAATAATATTGATTGGAAAATACACATCTCAGTTAAAAAGCAGTAATCATAGTTTAATATCCATGTTACAGTACATCTGTATATTGCTATATAAAGTATGTCTGTGTGCATTTAAGTGAAAAGTAGTCAAGAGTGATGAAAGCTGTCCAAGGGTTTTTTATTCATTTTATATGAAAACTGTTATGGAGCAACCAAAATGTTTATGAACTCAAACTTGTGTAAATTTCAAAATGTCCTTTTACTGTAGCTTTTTGTTTACAGTACAGTATCTTATTTTCTGCTTTGTTAAATGAGTAACGGTACAAAGCTGGACATACACTTCCTAAGACATTAACATTCCCGTTTTTTCATGTATACCTATATGACAGAAAATGCTTCTGATTTTATTTTTCAATCTAACACATGATGGCTTTTCTGGAGTGTTGTATAAACTTCAATCATACATAAAAAATCTTCTTAAAAAAGGCAAAAGACCTTTAATGTCTGTTTAGTATTATTGAAATCTGGTTTCTTATTTATTATAAATGTATTTTCCTAAGATTTTACATAGAGCAAACCTGTTTGTCCCCACAGACATGAAATTTCCTTGAAGAGATTCGCAAGGAGAATATAAATCTTCCCCCAGATCATCTTGTCACTTAAGGGTAGATTTACTGTAGTTTGCATTATCGCTAAATGAAGTAATGTAACTTTCTTGCCAGCAATATAATTTTATTTCTGGAATGTAACCTTTTTGATCATGGTTATAATGGCAGTGTGATAGGATGATAATGCTAGTAGGTTAAGTATCTATTCAGTAACTCTACTTAAAAATTGTCAGCTTGAATCAGTATTTTTTTACTTCAACAGATTGTTGATGTGTCCAAAGCAGAGAAAAAACCTGAGAAATGGCAAGTATTTTAGGTATATATTAGTAGTGTCGCTACTAGTGATCTAGTACAACAAGGAGTCCACTGTAATAGCAAACAAATTGAGTCTGAAGAGGTTTGCAATGTGAAAGGTTCAACATTTTTATTTAAATGTATTACACATTTTAACAGAGTGTGTTTCTGGGGTATCGGCCTCCTCCTTGGCTGATAGATGTAGGCAATATCTTTACACGAAGTACTGTACACAAATAATTGTATTTTAAAATACAAATACATGATTTCAGCTATCATTTGGTACAGTTAGTTATATGAATAAAGTGGTCACCAGCAAAATAGAATCAGTAGCAGCCGTTCTGCATGATATCCCTAGGGGCTACTGAGACCTGTTTCACAGTACCAAAGTTTATTGTTTATTAAATCTTTTCATTTAAGCTGTCATGAGATCACAAAAATTTGCTGCAAGAGATGTGTGAGATCTAAATTATCTTAGGAATTCATATTATATCAAGCACCTAGAATAAAATTCAGCATATTACTTAGCTGTGGACTTAACTTTGAACATTTTCCCTAGCACCAGTTTTTGTAGATAATAGAGAGTACTGTATACCTGTGTGAGACATAACAGAGTTAGGGAATTGTATACAGTAATGGCACCTATGTGACAAATTTCATTCAATCTCTGCCTACTCTTGGTCTTCCTGAAATTTCTGCTCATACTGCTCCTAATACTCTAAACTTTGGGGCTGCTTCAAATAGATCAATGATAAAATTGCCCTAAAATTCTTCTTTTTTTCTATCTTGAATGCTATCTTTCCTCTCTCCCCAAAGAAGTTTGATAAGCATGTCTACATCTAATATCTGGGGACCTATGGGAACTTGAAATGGTAACAACTTCATAACAAAGAGTGTCAATTAATTCCTACTTGCATTTAGTAGGTGTCAGCTCCTTGTATCCTGAAGTAACTGTAATAGTTGTAATACATCTTTTTTTTTAGAGATTTCCTTAAAGTAGTGAATATCACTTTGATGATCACAACTTAGTTAGAGTCATTTAGTGCTTTAACGTAAAATTTATTGAATTGATAATCTTTGAAAAAAAGAAATCTTTAAAACATGCTTTTTGTAAACAAGTGGCAAAAAATTAGAACGTAGTAAGACACAATACAAAAATTCTGAGAATTACAGATCTAACTCACCTGCAGCTTTTACGTGTGACGAGGCCTTCCCGCAGTCCCTAATCTTATCGTTAGGGCATATTACCTGATGCGCTTTCTTTCTTTCCCTCTTGCCCCACCACATGCAGTTAGTTCTAGTACATACTTTTTAGCTTGGTAGGCAGATAGAAAATATAATTACTAGATGTAATACTTATTATAATTTTTAAAAAATCGATTTGGCAGTCATTGAAAATGTTTATTATAGCTCATTGCATGTGTCTCTGTATTAAAGAAGCAGTGATGATAAAGGTGGGAAAGATATCTCAGGTCATCTAAGCTAAACCCTTAATTCAAGTGGCATCATCCACTGCACTGTTCTTCTATCAGTCTCCTTTGTACATCTCTTATTGCTAATGAAAATTTAGCTACCTCTGTAGACAGCTCAGTGCTTTACTTACCTCAGTGGTAAGAAAATTCATTATACCTAAAAGAAAAGCACTTAATTCTACAAAGTTGTCCAGTGAATGACTTTGTAGCATTTGCCCAAAGTTTTTCCTCACACTACACTTACAACTCTCACTCAACAGGAAAGGACCATTACTACATGCTGTAGGTGTAGAGAAGACGTTCACATTTCATTTGTCATTATTTTTAACAAATGCTGACTTCTCAAGATTGACTTATCTGTGTTAAAGCGTTTACTCCTAGTACGTTTACTCCAGTACTAGTCTTCCAACTGAAGACCGTGATTTGAAATGCATATTTAAATTAAAATGGGTTTTATTTATTTGCTTTAAAGATTCCAAACCTAATTTTGAAAATGTATCTTATAGAATAGGAAAGGGCTGCTAAATATTGGTGCCTAGACCAGCCCCTTGAAATTGTCTTCAGTTAGTTCATATCTGGAGGTGGGGGAAATGCCACAAAGAAGGGGGTTCCAATGGATGCCATGAGCCGTGCAGGACCATGCTGCCTCCTTTGCATCTTCTCATGCACAGAAGGCAAGCAGGCGGGCAAAGCTGAAATAGGGGTTGGAGAGGCAGTTTTATGTCAATTCTTCTGTCCCCCCTCAATCCTAAAAGGTGAAGGAGCATCCAAAAGAGACACCAGAGAGGATTTATTCCTCTTTTCTAAGGGTAGAAAATATACTCACAATTGTTTGGGGTTGGTTTTTTTTTCCCTTTAAAAAACCCATTAGTGCAGTTTTGAAATTATAATTCTATGTTTTAGTTTATGGTAAACAGTTCTTAAAATTGGAAAATAAAATCTGTTTCCACAGTCATTTACTGTTAGTAATGCGTACATGTACTAGCTTCTGAGAAGGGGACAGCCTAGAGTCCTCCTGGCATGTGCTTTACTGAAGCATCAAGAGCATCTTGTTAAAAACATACTTGGAGGCTTTTATATGACAACTTTTTACCCAATTTTCAAGCTGTATTGTTACCGCCTGCCCTTCAGCACCGTGTTCTCTGAGATAAGAGACAAATGTAATTAAAGAGGTCAAGCTCTTTCACTTAATAGTATGCTTTACAAATAACATAATATTTTTCGGTAGTTGGTTTCCTTATGAGTTTCATTATAAATGACAAACACATTTTTTGTTACCTCATACTCCTAAATAGCGGAATATTCACAGAAGTATTTTTCTGTTTTTGAACAAGTAGATATTTTTTATACTATCACAATGACTAAAGATACAGTAATACAAACTACATGATTTTTACTCAGGTGCTTGCTTTTATATTTGTTACTGTTTTTAATAATTTCACAAAACTCTTGGAAGAATGTTTACATAAATTTTGAACTAAGTGGCTTGACAGCTAATACAAGTTACCTGTAGCTGGAATTCATCCTTCTGTTTCAGCTACTATGTGTCAATAAATAAGTGGAGTTGCTGGTATATGAAAATGAAGATTGTGGATGTTCCAGTATGTATGTATATATGTATATATATATCCATACACAAATATGGAAATACAATAGTAAAACCGGTGCTGAGTTTGATAAGGCCATACTCAAAAACTATGATAACTACAGCAATAGTAGGGCCAGTAGTGAGAGGAAGGTTCCTAAGCAAGTGCCTTACCACCTTTAGTTTGAATGAATATGGAATCCTACATTTCCATAGGACACTATGAGTCCCCATGGGACTCAATCAACAGTGAATCCCATAACTTCAAAATCTGGTGTAATTCCTGTCATTGTCTTTGTTCTCACTGACAGGATTAAGTTCTAGAGAACTTCTGTGAGAAAAAGGGGCTCTTCCACACCACCTTTGGCCTACACAAAAAGGTCAAATGAAAGCTATTGCATGTGTTATTGCCTCTCACTTCAGCAGCAGGAATGATGGGTTTATGTATTTCCATGTATATGCTTAATTTTTCAGATTACACTGTTTTACCTACTTAAAAATCCACACAATTGATCTGAGAGGCTCAGGTTTAGTTAAATCTAACATTACATCAACAAGGACAAACAAAACATTACTCTTTGTAAGTTATTACTTGATTTTCTGAATCAAAACCTCTATAAGAATTTAATGGCTCCAGAAGACAATACTGGACATTGACAGGGCTGGATACTACACTACCTACTTTGAACATTGTGCAGTAATATATACTGCTGTGGTGCTGTGGCAGAATTCTGTCCACATTTTATATTATTTTGTTACTGGCATAGACAAAGGAGTAGTATAAGCTATAGGAAATCACTCTCACAGTGTACACTTGGCAGACAGTTTTCAGGCAATTTCTATTGATTAGTTGTATCTGTGGCATTACCGTGTTCTTTAAATCTGCACCTTCTGAATATAAAAATAAAGCATGTGATAAACTGTTTTTGTAAAGCCATTATCTTCAGTGAGAGCAGGATTTTACTTGACATATTTTCTTCTTGCTGATGGCTATACTTACCTAAAGTACTTGTTTTCCACAGGAATAGTTTTCACTCTTTTTCACTGTATGCTTTTACTTATTCTAGGGCATCTAAAAATATATAAATATAAATATATTTTTTTAGCATTATAGATCCACAATTAGAAGTGGGAGATGTTCATCAGTTCTGCTTAATCTACCTTATAAGCTGCTTTCTATAGGAGGTCTTTGTCATTTTATGCTTTTAATTTACTTTTTGATCTTTTATCATTGGGAGAGATTTTAGCACATTGAGGGAAAAAAGTCACATTGCATACCCTGTGTGCTGATTTGAGATGTTGCCCAAGTCATTCAAAGTCATTCAGCTGATGAGTATGTCCCGTGACTCATACCTCTTAAAGAATCGTTCTCAAACAGCAGGTACAAAGACTGCTCTGAGGAGAGTAAGGTAATACGCTTTGGTCGGATCCCGCCTCGCTGAAGTCCGGGGAAGCTGGGGCGTCAGGACCAAGTCTGAACCTGCCAGTTGTCTGTATGCCAGCACACAGTGATCTCCCCTGGGATCACTGCACTTGTGCTCATGCTAGCAAAACCGAGTTGTTAGCATGGTCAACATGCAAAAACTTTCTCCACTCTGAACATGATGCCGAGGGGGAGAGCTGTCCCCTCCTTCCCCTGTCCACACTTTCTGAAAAGCTTTCTTCCTTCCCTGAACTAAGCCATCCATAATCGGCAAATTCAGAATGTAACTTTTGAAAATTTGCTTTAATGTAAAATAATCATACATTTTCTCAGCATAGAGGAAACTCAACATTTACCCTCACTCCAGAAAACTAAGCACAGCCATCTTGGCTGGCTGAATAATTTTATGGAGATTTTTCTCACAGGGCAAAAAAAGTCCCTACTTTATGAATTATGACATTATATATTGTCATAGAAGAAAATGTGTAAACTTCTTAGTAGACAGGATCATGAGAATGTAGGTGGGTTTTTTTGGTAAGGTGCTAGCTAAGATTATAGTATGTGGACAACCTTTCTTTATGCATGTTGTAATATGGTATGTAAATCACAGGATTATTGGCTTGCTGAGTGATTTTTCTGCAGTGTCAGACCTGTATAAGAATATATATACAAATAATACAATTATGTTATTTTTTTATTTTTTAAAGGGTATCCTTTGATCACTCACACAAACCTAAGTCAGGAGCAATACAAATAATTGAAGTGTGAAGCAAAACTGCTCAATGTGACGTCACCTGATCTATGCTATTTTCTTTTTTTCTTGCTTTTTTAAATATCTGTAGAAAAAAATGTGTCTTGCTAGAAGCAATAGGCAACAAAAGAGTGGATAAGAGAATGCAAACCAAACTTCAGTGTGACTATAGGATGGGCTCTTGAAGCCATGACTTAAAACTATGACATTGTTAGTAAATGAAATAGAACTTAAGTTCATCTTGAAGTTAGATGTTCAGTAGATTTTTGTGGTGTAGCTGAATCATAGAAATGTGTCATAATGAGTATAGACACTGAATATAGCCCTTGGCATTTAAGCCTATCCAGCTTCCAGGTATTAGCTATTTTAGGCTACTTTGTGAAATTGTTATGGGCCAGAGTTACTGCTTAGCTAAATCCAGGTCCCATTCCAGCTGCCTGCATCAAATCAGTTCCAAATCTGGGATAAACTAGACCGTTTTCTTTCCAAATGAGGAGTTTATGGGTTTTTTTTCAGCTGGCTTGCTTTGTATTTTAAAGTCAAGACTTCAACAGCTAACTAGAGTCATTACTTTTCTTTACTTTCCTTGCTGGCAATACTGTTCAGAGTTTGGTTTTTTTAAAGCTTTTAACTAAAATTGGTAACAAGTGTTTACTGAGGGGAATGTGGATTATCAGTCAAGCCAGTATCTTTTTTTAAGACACTGGCTATTTTCTACTGAAAATGCAGAATGCTTCATGCTATAGCAGAGAAGAAAGATTCGAGGAACTGTTGCAAGAGGATTTAGGTGAGGTTTTGTTTGGCTTGTTTTTCCAAAAAGTTTTAGCTTTTTACTTGTTTTCCTTTCACTGCAGCTTTTTGTAAAAAAAGAAAATAATCTCTGTAATCATCCTCTGCTATTACATGCTCTGATGACATTGGTTGGCATCAGTGAAGCCACCTGGATACCTTGGAAAATGTTCCTATGTTCGTGTAGATAGATGGTAGAATTGCCCAATGTAATACTAGATGTTTTCCGTCTGATTTCATTTCCATGTGGATGTGCTTGTTCACTTGTTTTGTACGGTTTTCTTTGTGGTGCAGCTACAGAAACAGAGGTCAGTGGGGAAAAAAGTAAATACATTATTTATTACAGGAATAGTGCAGAATATGAGTGAGCACTCCTGAATGTCTCTGCAGAAAGGTGTTTGAAAAAACGCCTTTTAAAAAACTGACTTGCCTCTGAGCATCCCTTAATGAGAAGGGAAACTAAGCAGCTTCCATGTCCGCAATTGTCTTCCTCTGAGTAGAAAATCCTGTTCTAAAGGTCAAAGTGTGTACAGAGAGATTTTTGCAGAATCAGCCCTAATTGACTGAATTCTATATAAAGACATAAGTATTGGTATCGAGCATGCGATGAAGTGCAAAGGAAATTTCTTTAAGCAGCAGATTAGCATGATTTTTTTTTCTTTCAGTTACATCGTCAAACCTAGCAGTGTCAGGGGTTTTTCTGGATCAGTACAAAATGCACGTGAATTAATGCTCCATGTCCTCCTCCTGCAGAATTCCATCACCATTACACACCATTTGCTATTTCTAGTATGAACAGATCTTCTACAGTAGATGTCCTCATCAAAGTCATCTCCTTACACAGCTTAGCTCATGTTTTATTTCAGATTCTAAAGAATTATTCATATATGTAAGTCCTACCATCAAAGTGCCTGAAGAAAACTGATTGTTATAATAGACTTCTTTTCGGCCCAAAGAAGTGTCACTGAATCATTCAGGATCCTTTCCCTACCAAGTCATTAGAAGCAGCATAGTATTGTTACTTGACTTTAACGTGAGTTTTCATCCATTATTGTCTTTGTGTCTGAAACATCTTGCACACTGTTTTTCTCCCTCTTAGGAACAAAAAGATGATGCATGGGACACCACGGGTATATTTCTGAAACCCTCTGCAGATACTGTCATTTGTATGTATAGGTGCTTGGCTGTTTTTTGTCTTAATTCCTCTGAGATCTTTATGGCTGAGAAGATTTAAATCTTCCAGACTTTGTATGTCTTTGCGTTGGAAACCTGTTTTGTAACCTGTTAACATTCCCTTCGTGGCCATTAACTAATGATTAATGATGCCATTCAGACACAACATTTAATATATATAATACCTTGAGGCATATACAGTGTTTTACAAATAATTTAATATTTATGGCACTCTAAGTGAAGACTTAAGCATGCAAGTTAAGATGCTCAGGATAAGAGATGACAAATGAATGAAGCTATAGGAGAAATAAAATGTGAGACATTGCAGGCTGGTTGTGTTGATGTGAATATATATTTTGTTTTGTGTTTAATATTAAGGCATTAATCATTGATTCTAAGTTGTCTTAATGAAAAATGGAGTAAGATATAGAAATATATCTGCAACTTCCACCTGGTGATACTACTTATTCCAACTAAAGAAATTTTTACTCTAATGATGATAACTGAGGAAAAGAAAATCCTTTCCCATGAGCATCTTGTGCTACTGATTTTATTTAGCATAGCATTGCTGCTTCTTGGAATGTGTCCTTCATTTCTTTTTGGAAGCTTGTCCTTCAGAGAAATATGCAGCTGCAAACATAAAATGCTTATTTTGCAAGTGCCTGGAACTTGCTGAATCATTCGGTCTTTGCCAGATAAGTATTTTTTGTATGTTTTTACTCTGAACTTGAGGAGGTAGTACATTTTGATAGCATTTGCGTTCTGAAATCAAACTATGATACCTAGATGTATGAAAATTAGCTCTTAAATTAGTTTCTTGCCATGACTGAGCTCAGAAGCTTCTATGTCGTCTGCAAGATGGATTGCCCTTTGTGTTGTTTTACATGTTAGTGATTGTTATAAATGACAGTAAGAACCATAAAATTTAAACTTTCCATGTTAAAAAAACTTTCCAGTTCCATTTGTCTGTGTGCTCGTGTTCAATCAGCCATGTAAAGTGTCTTATTTCAGATACATTCAATTGTAGTCAGGCCTGTAATTTCCATGCTTATTTGGAGACTTTATTAAATAAATTATGTAGCATTCACAAACCATGGAGTTAATCTTTCTGTCATTCCTTCAGGTTGATTCAGACTTGAGACCTGGTTTAATCATGATATTCTTTAGTAGAGTTGTTGATAAAAATTATGGACAGTATACTGCCGTTCCTCTTGATGGAAGCTCCTTACCCATCTTTTTAACTTAAATACCACTTTGGGAAAAATGAATTTAGCTGACATAAAAAAGGTGTTTTATAAACTCCAAACCCCATGCATTCTACTGCAGTACAATCTGCCTCATGTTCACCTCAAAAGCTTGTCTAACCTGATCTCTAATAAAATAATAAATCGTTGTATTAAGAAGAATAATTTTTATCTATGGGTTACAATTTTTAGAGCTGCACAAAAGGCCTATTGTTCTTAACTAAACTAATATTCTCAGTTTTGGTGAAAATGTACTTCTGCACAAGTAAGCCATATGTAATAGTGCAGGGCTGTATGGCTGTCACTTTTTATATAAAAGACCTCAATGAACACAAGTCCTCTCTGAAGCGAGAAATATCCTGGCACAGAGTTCAAGAGATTTCCTGCTTCCAGACACTGTAGTTTTAAAGGCAGAATGATCCATGTGCGAAATGGTAGATTATAAAAACAGTGCAAGAAGGACTGGGGCTGGGCTGTTACTTGGCACGAAATGCAAATACTTGTATGTACAAGTGAGAACAGTAAGCCATCAGAAATTGTAACCTTTTCTGTACCCATCTGTCCGTCCATTTCTCCATTTCACTTTATGCAGCTTCCATGAAAAAAATAGGAAAGATAATCACCCATTTTCTTATGCTAGAAAAAAAACCACCACCTCACTTCAGGCATCAGACATGTGCATAAAACAGATTAGGTTGGTGAAAGCATCCTGCATAGTTTTCACTATGAAGCATCTTCTTATCTTTTGAACATTCAGTATGCCTGGTATCAAAACTGCACAATGAAAAACTTACAAGCCATTTATCAGATTTTTCCTCCACATGCCTTTGTCAATTAAGATTTCCCTGGCGATTTCCAAGTCACATCAAAAGATTTTATAAAGAAGAAAGTTAGACTGACGTGAAGATGTTTAAGACATCCTGCTTACAGGGTGATCTATGCTACCAACGACTGGCAGCATACCCAGAATAGCAGTCTTCTGAGACAGCTTCAGAGCTTATTTTTCACAGTCACTGTGAAATGAGACAGAAGGAGACAGAGGAAAAAGGCTTTAAATGCATAAATGTTAAAATATGTTTAGGATGAAAAAGTGCTAGCCTGCTGAAGGAAAAATGTCCAGATGAGCATTAAAACAGCTTAAACCTATGGGGCATTTCCAGGACCATTGAATCACTCAGGTGATGATTGTCCAGCAATTATTTTTAAAAGTAATGAAGTCTCTGAGAACACTAACTTGTAGAGAGTGACCTCATACTGATTGATTATGAGTTGATTCGGTATAAATTTAGCATAAGGATAAACAAAAGTAGCCTTATAGTTATGGGTCTTTCTTTCAAACTGTGACACATCAAGGCTGGCTCCATACTAATACATCCAGCAGGGCCTGGCATGTTCCCAGGCACCAGACTCATCATCTATCTCATTAAACTGCTACAGCAGTCCCTGGCACGCTGCTGGCTGGTGCCAACCATGCATGCTCCCAGACAATTCCCAGGGTCAGCTTAGGGATGGGAATGTCCCAGTGATCATTCCCATTGGGCATTTTGTATGTCGTTGCAACATTTTGGCATCTAGGAAAGTTTACTGTAATAGACGGAGGCTATTGCATGCTCGTTAGCTTGAGTGCACAGGACTATTTTGGGGCATATAGTTTAGCAGTGTGGATGTCACCTGTGGGAACTAATTAGAGTTGGAGGAGTGCAGAGTCTTGAATTTGCAGGAGACCTGGAGATTTCTTTGGGCAAAGAAGTTACACTTGGCAGAGATTTTTATTAAAAGCCTTTGCTCCAGTCCCCACTGGTAGCATACTCCCATTAGGAAAGCCATCTGGAATAAGCAAAGAGATTACCAGAAATACCTAAATAGGACTGCTTTTCTGAAGAAGCTTTAAGAGAGGTCAGAAAGAGTAAGAACAGTTTAAGAAAAATCAACCTGCAGTAGATGTTCCAAAAGCTATTAAACACCAATTTTTTTCCCCATACATAAACATATGAATACTAAACATGAAAATGTGGAATTGGTGATTAATGGCAGTTTAGCTGTAACTCAAAAAGTCAATGTAACTCAAAAAGTCAATGTATATTTTGGTTCAGTTTTGACAAGGAAGTCTGGTGAATAAATTGCAGGAGGTTTCCTCCATAAAGCAAAGGAGCTGTGACGTAGGCAGGAATGTGGATGAAGGAGATGGCATTACCTAAGGAAATTTTACACTGGAAGAGGAAGTCCACAACTGTATTTTTCAAAGATCAGTATTAGAATCAGTTCTGTTTTAATAGACTAATAATGACCCTGACACAAGGAGTGGAAAAGTCCTGGTGAAATTAACTTGATGATGCAAAGTTAAGATAAAAATGAAGATGAAACAGTGAAAGAACTGGATGTGCTTGAGGACTGGAGTTATAGAAATAAGTCTGAATAACATAAAATGAAAGGCACTTAAGGCACTTAGAAGGAAGATCTAGGACAGCAGCAGATCAAAGGGGGACCCATTGTTTTGCTTCTAACGCCAGCTGATAGTGAATGCCCCATGAAGACTGAAGATCACACGTACAGTGTATTTCGCTAGGATACTCCTGTGGCCTCCAGCAGTTTGTGGGTCAGGGACTCCCTTAGAAACAGATGATATCTTTGCATTTCATATCCTTTCCAGCAATTTACCTAGTCACTTTGACCTCATCTAAACTTGGCAACCATAATATCTTTGGCAGGAATTGTCATAGTTTAACTAAGCATTGTGTGAAGAATCACCTTTTTTTTTTTGCCTTAAGCCTGTTACTGTAAATTTTCTTTGTTGCCTTCCCGTTCTTATACTACGAAATGTAGTTAGCAGTTGCTCATTAATTCCTGCTCTGAACTGAGAGGCTCATAAGATATCATATGAGAGAAAACTCCAAAAATTGAGCTTCTTTCATGTAATGAAATGAAAGTTGAGGCAGTATGTGACCACTGTTTAGAAATACAAGTGGGAGAAGAGCTTCCTCCCAAGAGGGAGAAAAGATGCTTACTTACAAAAAACAATGCTGGCACCAGAACAAGTTGAGAAAATTGGCAAGGCATAAATTTAGGGTGGATTGTGAACCTTTCTAATTTCAGAGCAGCAGATCCTCTTGGCAGTCAGGTCAGAGGGCTGTGCCCTGCCCAGACAGTGCATTGGCCAGCGTGGTTACAGAACAGCCATTTTTGCAGTAAACAACCTCTCAGAGGACCACGGGTTCCTCATTTACAGAAGATCACCTCAGGCAAGGGTTCAAGAGCTCAAATACGTGCTTTTGGATCACCCTACTAACAAAAGCATGAAAATGCATTGTTATGTGTGAAAGCTGGTGATTGGGATTCAGCCAGAAGGTCCCTTTCCACTGTACGCTCCGACATGGTCTGGCTGCAGAGATACTCTTTCTTCTCATCCAGATTCACAGTCCTGTGTGGTCTCCTGGATTTAGGTGTCTATGTCAACCATTTTGCAGAAAGACAAAAATGCATATAGTGCCCTTGTATCCCGTAGCTCAGTGATTAGAAGAGATTTAATTTAAAAAACAAACAAAGAAACAAAACAAAACCAAACAAACATCCCCCCAAAAAACCAAAATCAAAAAAAAACCCCAAGCACTTGCTTTGAATACAGGGAACCTTGGTTTCATCCCTTCTGTTATGCAAAAAAGTTTATGAGGAATCGCTTTTCCATCCTGCAGGTGAAACTGTCATCACTAGTGCTGGTGGGTATTTTCAGAGGCAAAATGTCCCCTGGAAAACCAGATCCATTTTGCAAGAAAGAGCTAAACAGTCACTGGATAGGATTGGTGCGGGAGGGTTGGTGACTTTTACACTGAAGAGAAGGCAGACCCACTCCTGTTCCAGTGGCTCTAAGGACAGGACAGAAAACTCTCATGTAGTCAGCAAAAGAAGAACTGAAACCCAAGCCTGCCTCTCATATGAGCATCTTGTAGAGTCAAGCTTCAGCTTTTCCTCTGTTGGGTTTGTCCAACAGAGTTAAGTACGCCACAGGAACTGGAGCAGCTGCGTTAGGGGCAAATATCCTGTCAATTTGGATTATTCTCTGTTTCGCTCTGAGGCTCCGATCCTCTCATTGCCCAACCACATACACATTTGTTTGTTTCTGATTTCTGTCTGGGACAAGCCAGAGAGCTCCCTCTGAGAGAAAACATAGGCATTGTTCAAAACATAGCTTGGATCCACGGTTTATTCCTGACAGACAATGTAGGTGCAGCATGACTGAATTTTGCTCAGTATTTAGGTGGTGGCCTTAAAGATTTTAAATGTGGATCAGGTCTTGATTCCTAATACAGGCTGCCAAGATGGAATAAGCACGCACGAAAGTGCTAGAGTTATGTGGAAGGCATAATCTAATAAAGGGTTCCCCCAGGGGAGAGAGGAACATAATTCAGGTCTCCTGCTGTCTACATGAGGGGATGAAACTACACTGGCATTGCCAGTGTTTCTAAAGCAGCTGGACGTGGTGATGATAATCTGAGAAGGATAGTCGGACTCACACTAACATGGAAACACCTCCAAAAGCACGATTACAGGCTGAGATTTAAGCTGGACATTTTGAAGCTCAGTTTAATTCAGATTTATGTGCTTTGTGCTATGTCCAAAGCCAGATGTTGAAGTTCCCAGTGAAAGATGCTTAGAAAACCTAGGCAGCTCCTAGTCATGGGTGGTAGCTGAGTGCTGAAAAGTGGTGAGGCTTTAAATCTTAGAAGTAGTCATCTTTCACAGATCTAGCTGAGAGATTTTCTTGATGAGTTCTTTAAAATTACCTTGAGTTGGTTGGATAAGTTACAAATGAGGTATGAGTAACCTCTGCCTTAGTACTGATGTCTGTGAGGATAACCTTGATAGGGAGTCGCAATCTGGTTTTTTTTTTTTATTCACTCCAAAGAGAATGCACTTGATGTGCTGAAGTATAAATCTTGCAGGATACGAAAGAAGTCTGAGGGAAATTGTCTTAAATAGAATATCCTGTGCCAAGACAGGTGAGCTGGCATTGCAGACATTTTTAAGGTCTCTGATCTTTAGTTCCTGATTTTTTTTTAGTAGAAAAAGAGGGAAAATGTATGAAACCCAAAGCTGCTCAACCTTGATTACTGGTATTTTATGCTAAATACGGTTGTTCCTGCCAAAAACATTAAGCTGGCAAAGAGAAGCTTAGATGTCTCATTATACTATTGCCAAGAAAGACATGATTTTGAAAGCCCTACAGGGCAGACCCAGAGGCTCTCGCTGCCAATCTGTTCTGGTATTCACTGCAGAATGAGCAGAATCAGTGTTTCTTTGAAGAAATGGTGCTTCAGGCTTCTCTGGATGTGCGCTGAACAGATTTTAACAATGATGTTTGTTTACGTAACGACTCTGAGGATCTGGGTTTTGCTTTATGATGCAAGCTGTACTAGATTTTAAACAAACCAATAGAATTCAGAATATGTGTTTGTCTCTAAAAGCATATGTAAGAAAAATTGTAAAGTAATGCCTCTAAAGCATGAAGTGAAAAATGAAGACCTGAAATCCCACAGTACTCTACAAGAGGATGAACAAGCTTTTCTAGAGGAATAAGCTGGTTATTTTAGAATTAATAATAATCTCTGTGCTAAGGACATGTTCAGTGAGAGGCATAATATGCTGAATATGCAAGCAAAAAGTATGCCCAGTGCATATGTTTCATTTTGTTGGTGATTCACAATCAAGTTGGAACAGCATAGAAATAGACCTGTCAATTCTTCAGATTGCTGACATTTAGCAAATCAATATGAACTTTAAGTTGCTTCCATAGTGGACTATGAATCAGTCAAGAGTAAGAGACAGGAGAAAAGGTTCTAATGTGAGAGCATTTACCCAGCCAACCAAACAGGAATGAGCTTACCATTCCTGGAGTCAGAAAAAAAAAACAGAAGGAAATACAGTGCTTGTTGAGATAAAAGTGCAGTCCATCCACATCTCCTGGAGTAGCTCATAAAACACATTTTTAAAGATAAGTAAGATTTGGCACTGATCTTGGAGTCTGAAGGCAGAAAGTAACTGTCCTCTATACTTATACTAAAAAGGTATATCTCTCAGTCCAGAAGGCTCATAGATCTCAAGGAAAAAGGAACTTTTGTTTACTTACTCTTGACCTCCTGCTTGCCAGAAAACCATCTTTGGAGATTTCCATATTAAGCCAACTCAGCATACCGCTTACAGAAACATCCAGTCTTGACCAAAAGAGCCCTTATAGCAGAAAACTTAGCACAGTCCTTTGTAATCTGCGCTGACAGCTTGTTAACTTCATTTTCAAAACATAATCTTAAAAAATGCAATCTAATCCTTACTTGAGCACTCATGCTTTTATCTCTTGGAGAGCCTGAGTTGGCTAGATTGAAAAGTCTGCTACTATGAGATATTTTCCTTTTTTATGGAACAAATGGCTCATGACTTAATTGCATCTTAAGCTTCGTCACTTGAGGTGCCTTAGTCTTTCATTCAGTCTTGCACTGGACAGAACAAGGTTATTTTCAAGGTTGTTCTTGCACTTGTGCTTTTTATTGTCTCCAGTTTGTCATCATTGTTTGCAAAACTGAGTGTTAGATTTTTACATAGATAATGCCATTTCTCTATTCTTGTTCAATATTAATAACAACCACCTAATTTCTTAGATCTTCTCCAGGAGTTCGTGTTCAGGTAATGAAACCACAATGAAAATTTAATACATGCAGGTTGCCTCATATTTCTCCGTATTTTTATATGGAGGTGATGACAGAAGCAAAGAAACCCCAGTCTCCTCCATTTCTCCATCTCTTTCCAAAATCATTTCACTAAAAGCCTGCTGAAGACAGGGAGGTTACACCAGTATGGTACTTCCATGTTCTCTGTGTGCCACTTGGAGACAATGCCTTTAGCGGTCCTCATGCATTTGGCTTCTGTGGAAAAGACAACCAACGAGTGCACAAATTGAAGCCATAATTACTTTGAATGCTCATTACACACCGTCAGAGTAAACTCTGGGAGGAATATTTTATAACAGGACAAGGATCCTGCAGGAGTTACACATACTGAGAAGATTGCTAATAAGGAGTGGGAAATAGTATAGAAGTTTGGAATTTCTGACCATGATCAAGTCTAATTCCTATGCCAGAAAATGAACATTTTTTCCCCACAGTGTAGTGCTTGGAATATCTGCAGGAAGGTGATGCATTTGCTGACTGTAATGAGGCATACCTGTCTGAAACTGTAAGGGAGGATAATTTGGGTGTGATTCTTAAGGCGATACATTTTTCTGCGCAGCTCTGATCTTGGAGCTCTTATGAAGACAAACTACTGGAAAGTTAGATAGTCCTACCTGCCCTTTCCAATTTGCATTTCCCTCTTTGATAGCTCAGATTTGAGATCCCAGAATTGGGACGTTACAATGACTTCTGCTAGGAACAAACAACTGAATAGGGAACATGTCAAAGCAAAAAGCCCTTAAAACACCTTAGTTCATTTGTTTGCAACTGATGTCATCTCAGCCCTTGTTAAAAATGCTGTTCTAAATCCTTCTCTGCAATTTTACAAAGAAAACTGTACCTTTCAGAAATGTGAATGCCAACTGAAAAAGAGGAGTCATGTTTTCCTTGAACATTTATTTTGGGACAGTAAGACTGGTAGCTCTGTGTAGACATACTGTACATGTGACAATTTCAAAACCAGCAAAGTTGATTCTAACATTGTATACTCACATCAGGGCAGCCAAAGCTGAGATCCTTTGTCAGTTTTAATATCAGCCAGCTAAAGTCTACTAACCAGCCAACTGCACGTCTCTTTAGTAGCATTCTAATTCATGTATTTTAATTAGGCTTGAATACAAAATATTGATTTAGTAGTAATTACATTTGTGTGAGCATTAAGATAATGTTTCAGGAAATCTGCCTAGATTCAGCATGAGGTTCCAGATAATGAAATGTTCGCTCTATTGCTGTGTAGAAGAGCTTTTAAATAAAACTTAGTCTATACTCTAATATAAATTTATTTGATTCTGTCCTCTGACTTGTTTGGCTTGAGACACTCTACCAAAATTGAAATATATTCCAGTGGTCGATTGTGGCTAATTAGAATACACCAGCCTTTTTAATGCGTTTTGAGATCATCCAGGGAAAGGATGTGAGACCTATAAGAAATAAAGCAGCATTTAAAGATTTACACTGATTTATAGCCATAAGTCTCATTAGTTGTAGAACTAAATACACTGCAGATAATCATTCTGTTAAGTAAATTTGTAACTAACTACTCTGTTAGCCTTAAATATTACACACTTAATCAACACAAGCACACTGTGAGAGTAGGACATCCTGGGACTCCTGGGTAACAACTTATTTTCCCGTTTCACTGTTCTTACAGTATTTTTAGAATTTCACATCTCAAGATGTGCATAAATACATGTTTTATATGTTTACCTTTACACACACTAAGAGGCAGACTTGTTTATCGTAGCTACAAGTATATGCAAGTAACACGGTCTGGGCGTACAGGAAAATTTAGTCTTAACTTGCTTTTAATCGAAATGGCTGGTTGATAAACTTTATTTCAAAGATCTGTTACTGTAAAAAGGGGAACCAGTCACAAAATGGCACAGTGTTATCCAGACCAATGGTTTAGTTAAGGATCATCATGGCAATTGAATAACTCAGAACTGAAATAACAAATATACAGTTAAATCAGACCTTCAACAGGAATACTTGTATTAGCAGTCCAGGTAGTCTGCATGTAATTCATACCTTGAAACATGTTGCATATCAAGGCAAGCATTCTGTGTCTTCCAGGGGGAAATAAAATCATATTTGATTTTTAATTTGAAACATGGCATCTGAACTTAAGCACTCATCTCAGACCAGGAGTATTTTAAGACACACATGCTATTGTGGGTAAGATAAAGTAAATCCTACTTGCAGAGGTGAGTACACCCTTCACATTGCCTCAGCCAGAAGCACCTTGAGTAGATACTGTATCTGTTTCAGCTATTTAGCAGATCCCCTGCTCTCTGCTTGTTGCACTGCAGGGGAAGAGGAATTCAGGAGGAGACACGCACACACACAAATATGTATGTACACACACATATATACATATGTGTATATATGCATGTATGTATATGTGTATATTTATACAAATATATAAAAATAAACCTGGTTTACATAAACTCTGCTTGCATTCAAGGCAAGAAAGCAGATCTGAAGGTCGGAATACACTATATCTGCTTCCTTGTCAGGCTGGGAAAACCCCAAGGACAAGGGAATCTGTTTGACTCCACCTGAGCTTTGTAAAATATAGTAATATAGCTGATTCTCCTGCTCCCCTTACCCCTTCACATAGAAGAACAACCACAGAAGAGCAGCTGACAGTGAAAATCCAGGTGTGGCTCTACTCTGTCACAAGTTAGGAAAGATGGAGAGATGAAGCAAATGTGCAGCTATATATAACTCAACTCACCTGGGCAACTCCTCCTTGCTGTAGGAGTCTCTAGCAAGACTTATAGGAGGTTTCTATTCTGTTTATGCTTTCCAAGGCAGGATCAAACTGAGGAACTATAAATCTCTGGCTGGTGCCACAGCTCTCTTATTCACACAATAATATAGAAACTGCCATGTCTAATCACATATAACATCCACCATGGTGGTCAGCTCCAGAGCTTTCAGAGGAGGAAAAAGATTCCTGTAGTTGGCAGACTTAAGCCGACCTGCCTAGTCCCCGTAACAAGTTTCATTTTGATGGCTATCTATTAGCATATTGCTTAATATTTGAAGCATCAGGTGAAATATTCCTTTAAAATAAGAAGTATATCTACATACAATAACTCTGAATTGCCTTGAAATATAGAAGGTAGTTTTTACTGAAATAAATATTAAATGTGTTAAACGTATGCCCAGAAATATGGAACAGCACTTAATTAGAAAATCACATATTCAAATAAATATCTCTTTGGAGATTCATTGTGAGTGTATGTTTAGAACCAGTAATGTGAGTAATTTACTGGAACAGATGACTTCATCGCAACAGGGAATATGTATTTTAAAGAAGCTTCCACATTCAAAAAGGTTCAAATAGCCCTAGTGAGTAACACTTTTATTGCTCTACATTATGTCTCGGTGTGAACCTTTGCCTTGTGATGAATATCATCTTAGATCCTCCTAAACAGCAATAACAAAGAAGGTAGATCAAACTTTCCAAAATTCGGTTCGACAAACCCCAAAAAGCCCACTTCCATGCACTTTTCTGCATGCCAGATTTTGCTGTCCTCCTTTTGCCTTGATAGTCACACTGCATGAAGAACTGCCATTTTGATTTCTTCCCACAATTAATCCTTCTACAGAAAAAGCCTTGACTAGAATACCCCTTGCAATGTGCTGGCTTTGTTTTATAAAGGACAGTGCTTAGAGGGTTGCTAACTAGTCTTCTCATCATTAACCCCAAAACACTAATGATGGAGAAGTCTAATTTGGGGTTATGCTCTGCGGAGGTGCATGAGAGCACCCCAGCTGGGTGACAAAACCAGAGAGGGGGGTGCAGAGCCTGGGGAGGCAGCTTTCCAGAGGAGCTATAGGGCAGGCGCTACTCCTCTGCAAACGGGAGGACCTTCAGGTCATGTTCTCAGCTGATTTTATGTGAGTGTTCATGTATGGTCATGCTTATGGGCCAGAATTAGTTGTTTCCTGAGGAAGACAAGAAGGAAGCGCTGTAGATGGCCCATCATCTTCAGCATCAGACTGGCTGCTTGTTCTCTGAACTAAGCATCAGGGGACGAATTGCTCACTCACTGCCATTACTACCTGTTTCTTCTCTCCTTAATTTACATGTACTTTCTCTGAACAGGCTATTCAGAAAATAAGAGAGGAAGAGGGGAGAAAGAGAAAGATTGTATCATCAATTGAGAATGGCCAAAGAAAACTCTTATAAAATACAATTTACCCCATAACCCGCTTTTCAGACAAATCTCAAAACATACTGAGGCATCATACTATTATAGCAATAACATTGCAATGTAAGAGCAGGTAAAATAAAGCAGGTGAGAAAAGCAAGGTAGGTGTTAAAAACACTAGCAGAGGATTGTCTGACACCTTTCTAGCTGGGAAGAATAAATGAAATATCATTCCCAGAGTATCAGTGCCACAAATACAGAGGCAGACATCAGTTAAAATCAGGTTTGGGACCTTGGGCATCCCACAGGTGCAATCCTTTGATGTGCTGAACAGGAGTGTATCTGGAGTTGGTCAAGGCCTCCCTACGCTATTAGAAAGGGAGGGGGCTCTTCTTGTCCTTGTCCCACAGCTGCTGGGGAGTGCAGCAGCTGGGTGGGAGCTGACCCTGCCAAGAGGTTGTCCCTGGTGCATCTCTTGAGCTGTTGCGGTCAGAACCAGCCTGTGATGAGGAGAGGGGATGAACTGCCCTTGTTGGTCAGCCGGGTCTGTCCCATGTGGCTCTCCTCTGTGTCTGAGAAGACACAAAACCAAGTGGCTGGCACTTGCTTTTATGTTAAAGTGTAGTGCGGGAGAGCACTAAAGCTGTTAGCGTCCCCCGGCACACCAAGGAGGTGCTGCTGCCCCCTCACAGCATCTGCACAAGGAAGCACCTGATTTCCCCCAAGCACATCCAGATGGCATTAACTCCAGGGAAAATGGTCCTCGGAGCCATCTCTTCTCTGTTGCCACGGCCTCTGAGCAGGGAAGAGTGTTTCCCTGCTGGGCCTTGGGCTGGCAGCAAGTGCAGATGATGCCTGAGCTTGGCTGTGTCTGTGCCAGGCAGTTTCTGTCCCGTGGTGAAAGGGGTGTGTGCAGAATGAGTGCTCACCTGGTGGCTCCCACTGAAGGAGGACAGTGTTGCTTGGCTGAAGCTGAGCCCTTGCAACATCCCTAACTGCAGCCTCAGTACAGCAGGATGAAGAACCAAAAATTTCATTTGCCCAGTGAGTTCCTTAGACTCCTTTCAAGATGGGCTTGCCAATATCTGTTTCATTGTTGCTCCCTGCTTTGTACGTTATCAGCCCCCCTCCCTACTACCAGAGAGCAACAAAGCTCAAAGCTGCCCAGAAGAACAAATCTTGTTTTTCTCTTGGCTTCACCTGGGCATCACCATCCTCAGCGCACCTGGGTATGTGCATCCACCAGCGCTCTTGCTCACACTCTGCAGGTGTTACCTAGGGAATCCCAGTCCTTGCACTGACAGGCTGCAGTTTGCATCAGGCAGAGGCACAAAGAGAGCCAGAAGCAGCTGTTTGGGAAGAATGTGCCTGAGGCTCCATTTACAGAAGGATTATACACAACCATATTTTGTCAGAAGGTATGAGGTTTTTTTTTTTCCTTCTTTGTCTCATAATATTGAGGCAGTCCCTCAAGTGGACACAGCTATGTCAGTGGTGTTTACTCCTTGCTGTAATTAAGGTAGCAGAGTTTATGTTCCTTAATTAGGAGGAGAATGTCTCCAACTCTCCAGCCAACTATAAGAAAGTACACACATTGCTGCCCCAGCTTCTTGTAACCAACCCATGAGGTTTTCAACATCTTTTCAGTGCTGATTAGGGAAAAAAGACAATAAGGAAGGACTGTTTCTCACGATTTTCATGAGCAAGCTAGGCATTCAAAAGCATGTCACAAACAAATAGCAAATTGCACCGGTGGACTTGACTTCAAGCCAGTTCTGGAGTTAAAACATAAATAAGGCCTGGCTTAGAGTACATGCTGCTTGGTAAAACCAGGAGGGCAGCTTGAACTGTGGAACAGAGGAAGAAGGAAGGTGCTGCAAGCAGCCTCCAGCTCTCCAGCTGGGAGATGGCTGGAGAAGGAGCCAGCCAGACCAACGAACATGGCAGTGGGGTGAAATACAGTGGGAAGAAGACACAGATGAGCTGGCCCTCATAGACCACTTTTCTTTGACGTTCAAAGCCTCCATGTTTTCAAAACCGATGACCCAAAATTCACCTCTGAGCTCTTACAAGCAGAAGGGAATCGTGCGTTTGCCTTCTGCTGTGCTAACAGCTCTCCACACCCAGGCAGTTCTCAACAGCATCTCTTTTGAATGAACAAGTACCCACTGTTCAGAGTCAGCAGAGGTAAAGGTGGGAGCACAGTTAACTTGGGACAGCTTTGGTTTGTGAACCAGAAGAACTGACAAAGTATGTGATTTTTGCCTTTTTGCATTTGACATTTTTTAGACTCATTTTTCTTCTACACCATTAACTTCTTAGCCTGAAATAGAAGATGTCACGGTGATAGAAAACACATGCAGGAAAGCATTAATTAATATAGTGTTAAAACAACGTTTGGAACAGTAATGTTATGCATTTAGTGTGACATGAGTACTTTTTCTAATACTGTAAGCCAGAAGAAAATGTCATTTTAAGTTGATATTATTATAGTTTATAACTCACATCATGCAACGAACCTAATTCTTGCAGCAAATGCTATGCATGAAACAAATGAAAAGTGTGAGGCCCTCTGACTAATGGCTAATCAAATTAAACACAACGACCTGGTGAGGATCAGAGGAGCAGCGGCAGATGGAGGCACCTCGTAACCTTATTCAGCGCAAAGGGAGCACAGGGCTACTGCTGAAACTGCAGAGGAGGGTGGTTGCACCCTTGTCGCTGGTGGGACACCCCAATGCGACTCCCTGCTCAGAGCCTGTGTACGGGAACAGCTTGTGAACTTGAAGTAGGGCTGGCTGGTCCCTCAGCTCGCGAGGGAATTTTTTAAAAAATTTCCAATTGTACATCTTCAATTGCACGCTCCTTTATAGAGAAAGATTTCTCCCCTTAAAGGGTACGTTATTACAGAAACTTCTGCCAAGTGGAATTTATACAGCATGTTACCAGGACATTTAATCTGTCATGAAGCTAAGATAAAACCAATAAAAAGGCAACAACATTTATTATTTAGAAAATCATGTGTGATCTAGTTTTATAAACTCCCTGTTTGTCAACTGGTTCTTTAAAATGTGGAGTCTTTTCTATCCCATTTAAAGCCAAAGTCAGATAATATTGCCTTGTGATCTCCAGGTAAATAAGAGCAAATTACATTCTTCAGCTCGCCTAGAAGAAGGAAACACATAAATGGGTCCAGATTACAGATTTGTAGACAATGATCTAAATTACCAAGCCGTTAATAACAGGTGAGGTATATGGTATTAAATACCAGCACGTAAACTAGATATTGATAGTTTTTTTCTGGAACATTAAAATTTTCCAGGACAGGTTTTTTCAGGAGGTAGGACATTTTGTCTCTCATTTTACAAATGTGGTGTGAAATGAAAAGAGGAAAAACACTCCCCCCTCCCTCCTCCCCCAGCTCTCTGAGGAGACTCATCGTGGCACATACAAGAAAAACAGCCACCCACACACTGGAGCCCTTCAAGCAGAAAGCACCTGACAGGAATTTAAAAGTAGGTTTTCAATGGTGAAGTTGGCAGAAATCTACATAAAAGCAGTTTTTCAGGGGAGGGTATTATGTGATATGAATTAGATGAATGGATTGAGTTCCTCCTTTTTTAAACTGTGGAGTCTAAAATTAAATTATTGTTATCGTGATCAAATATTTTGTTCAAAACAGCTCATGCTTGAAGACAAGGAATAACAACAAGGAAAATATAGGACAACACAATATATTTTAATAAAAGGAAGATTTTCTATCACTCAAAATCTTGAATTTCTATTATTAGAAATCTGGGTACTAGCTGCTTGAGTCGTCAAAACCCCCACTATACACAGAGCCAACAGCATGCCTAAAGCATTTAAAAATGAAATATGTCAAATGAAACAGTAAGAAAATATAGACATAGCAAGTAATTTATTTGATTTTAAGATCATTTTATAAGAGAAGGTGAAGCATTTCCAGCTTTTCTTTTATTAACAAAACCCAATGACATTCTGATTAATATTTCACCTGTTTTTCCAAAAGCTTTTCCGAGTCTTCATATGGACATTTTAGAGCATTGTTTTTCTTATCCTTAAGACCATATGGCTACATTAAATACATTTTGCTTCTGAGTCAGTTTGCTCTTCTGTAATGAAGGTGGAAGAAAACAGTTGCTGCCATTTAGGACCTCACTTAAAATTGCATGTTTTATATAACCTGAATTTAAGTAGTTTTCTTGGTTTTAATTTTTCCCCCTATTTATTTTTAAACTGAAGCCAAACAATAACTTCTATATTTAGTTTGTTTTGTCTGCAGTGCAAAGAAATTTTTAAATGGCTTACTGATTTGCAGATTATTGATAACTGAATCTGGCAGATAATTTCACACTGACTTCATTGCTGGACTTGATCTGGATCTTCCATATGCCAATGGCACAACCATGTAAGTGCTTCTCTTGGAATGAGTTTCCTCTGATTTACACCATTCATAACTAAAATGAAAACTAGACTCCTGCATTGCTCCACCAGTTGTGAAAGCTTTCTTCAACAGGACCAGCTCGGCACAGCTTTCTTGTGAAGTATCTAAGCACAACTGAGATTTCTTTTGCCTACCACCTCGTGTATAAATTAGCCCATAAATCGCTGGTGTTAACTCTGAAATTCAAATTGCTGTGCACACCTCCTGGGACCAAACTTTCTGATATGCTGAATGCCTGCAACTGGTGACTGCAGGTGTACTCAGTGTGACTTCTTACCCATTAATAAGGAAAGCATAGATTGCTCAATTATTTACACGCACAATAACAATTCTAAAAGGTCCTCATCCTGGCATTCACAGAAAACCATTCCTCTTAACTACCATCTTCCTTTTATCTGTACTGCGTGTCTTTCACAGGTGAGGAGCAAAGTAAGAAGTGCATACGTTTCTTGCTAAGAAAAACTGTGTGTCCAGTCCTTAGCTATGCCTTTCGGTGTCACTGCTGTGCAGACACCTCTGCCTCTAATTGCAGCAAGGCCCCTGGTGGCTTTGCAGATGAGAAACACGCTCAGAGATATTAAAGAGGAAGGTTTTTGTGGTTTGACTAGCTGGAAGTCCTCACAGCAGTATTGACTCATTAGCTTGTCACCTGCAGGTGAATGAAAAGAATATATGCACTGTTCAAAGCCTTATCCTGGGCCACTCTGTGCCAAATAACAGCTGCCTTTTCATATGCCAGTATCTCTGTAATCACGGATCCATAATCACAGATAAGTTTCAAAAGCTTGGGATTTTCTGGGATATTTGTTTCTTTGCGGTTAGCTGTTACCTGTAACCATGGAAGATTGGCCAGGGCACTCCGGTTTATTGCTCTAGTCCTGAGTGATCCCAGGATTCAGGCTTCTTATCACTAAGATTAAGAGAAAGTGTGTAGGGAGGAAGGGGTTGGTGGTGGAGGATTATATCCTATGTCTTAAATGCAAACTTAGGTTACTGCTGTCTCACAAATCAGTCTTAGAAACTCATTTCCTACATCAGCTGAAAAAACATCAGTGTACACTTTATTTGTTTCAAAGGAGAATTAGGTGAAACTGCTGTTACCACAGCACTGTGCAGCACATGATACTAACTAGTTTAATCAAATTCCTCTTCATAACTGTAATCCTTGAGAGTATGTGTATTATCTTCTCTTATCTTGCAAGGGTCTTAGTATGGTTCCTAAGTTGTAATTGGACCTCAGTGTCAAATGGAGCCTCACTGTGTTACAGTGGCAGCAACACAACAACCTGGCAATGCTGCTCTGTATCTGACCCTCCTTGCATGTTGAACAGAGAAGAAAGGTGCTTGAAAACCCAATACATAGGAATTGTAATACTAAGCTCCCATGCATTTTGTATATCCAACTACCACATTTAGAGGATCCTGAAAATTAATTCACTGTATCTCACTCTTTATGCATTCAGTTGCAAAAGGGTGGGGAGTAACTATAAAGGAAATCTATTCCTGAAAGTGGCAGGCCATTTTCTTTGAGAGGTGCTTCTTAAAGGCAGAGAAAATCAATTAACAATCCTTGTATTTCAGGCTTGGGTCTTTTTTTCATGCCATTGAGCACCAGAATGATACCACTCATGAAGTCATCCCCAGTTAACACAGTGCTGCACCACTAGCAGGCCTTTGGTTTTGACAGTAAAATCCCCACTGCTTTCTTGAAAGTATGACATTTCTTGTCTCCAAGAAATACTGCTTCTGCCCGGTGGAGTAGATTTTTGGAGGAAAGATTAAAGAATTACATGGAACAATGAAAAATAAGAGAATTGCTCTTTATAACTATTTTACATTATGTCCTGTGGACTTTCTAAATAACATATGTGATGAATGGCTTGGAAATTTAAATAGCAGTTAGAAGATGTGCGATTTGAATTTCTAGTCTCATAAAACTCTAATCTTAGGAAACTTTCTACTAAGCTACAGGGATTTTTTTTCTCTCATTTTAAGCCTCTTCCAAAAGTGAGTTATGGATCACACTGCAACGCATTAGCTGTCAGAGTAAAATCTGGCAACTCTGCCACAGTACGCACATTCCCTTTTATGACTTTATAAAATGCCCTATAAAGAAACACTATGAATATATAACTGATATCAGAGGTCTTAGCCCATAAAGAACTCCAACATAGCCACAGGATGAGTTCCAGAGTATTTAATTTCTTGTAGAGGGGGATGAAGTGATTGGTGTTGGTTGGGTACAGGGCAAATTGCCAGGGGAAGGTGGTTTTTCAAAAAATCTCTGCCTGCCATTATTCATTGGGCCAGGATGAAAATTTCTAACACTGCCTAAACTTCCTATTTGTGTTTGGGCATTTGGCATTTCCAAAGCATAGCAATTTAAATGATCTATTCATTTTGAGGATTGTCCCTATTTTTAGAAAGGTTACTAAGGAGAAGAAGATAAGGCCTCAAATTTTCTTAATCAGTCTGACTGCAAACCTGAGTATGGCATCGTCATGAGCCTGTTCATTTTATTCACTTGTACTGTGTTCTGATATAGGTGAGATAAGGTAGCCATGACATTTAGCAGAGGGAATTTGGTACTTTGCAGGGGGATTCAGCTCATTTAAGAAGGTACCTATAATACTTACAATGTGGCCACCCTTCTTTTAAATCCATGTAAGTCTGTAATGGGAACTAAAAATGTATTTTAAATCTCATCTCATCAGGACTAAACTGCAAAGTCTGAATTTCCAGGAGATAAGATCTCAGATGAAAACACCCTTATTTAAACTAAATCTAAAGTGTTTAGTGCCTGAGAAACACACGCAATAAGAGGAAATAATAGTTCTTTTGGGGAGAGGATAGATGCATAAGTGACACTGCCACCCCTCAATATCAAAGTCCTTGAGAGAAGATGAGATTGAAAAATAGCTATAAAACTTGACTAAGGTTTTGTCTATAAAAGATAAAATTACCCATAGCTTTTCAAGAGTCTGGTAGCTACCTTTAAGAGAGAAACAAACAGAAAGGTTTATTTAATTTATCAAGACAAATTTCCATGTTTTTTTTTCCCTGTGTATGTGTACATATATATAGTTTTTAAATCATTTAATCTCAGGATTTACTAATAAAAAGCCATGAAATTAAGAGAAAGCATAAAACTGAAATAAGCATGATAAAGCACGGTGTCCGATAAAACTAATGTAAAAATAATTTTAACCAGACTCAGTGCCACAAAAAGTCTACACAGTTGAGAGTCAGCAGCGTGAAGCAGAGTGTATCTTGGCCTTACAGACTGAAGAGGGTATGACTGGTTAGTTTAGCAGCATTTCCCTCCGTCACAGCCATTCTCCCTCCAGTAATGGTGTTAAGAATTGTACCTGGCCAAGGATCTGACAACGTATCCAACGCATCTACATATGTATGTCTGAAGGAGCAAACTGGATGATAGCACTATTAGCAGTATGTTTAGAGAATACTCCAAACAAGAGAAATAAAAGAAAGAAAACTACCTTTGTGCATAGAGAGAGGAAAATCACACAAATGCTATAATATTGAATATCTCAGGCTAACTGCAGTCATATATTGTTAAACTGTACATCTATAAAAAGGATATTAGAGAAGATATTAGGCCATTTGGCTTGTAAGTTGGGCTTTTTATTCTAATCTCATTAATTTGAAAACTGGCAAAATAACCAGGCTTGTTTATTTAGCTACCTTATTTTACTACACTTTCCCTTTCTCTTTCCCTTTCTCCCCTTCCCCTTCCCCTTTTTTTTCCTTTTTCTTTTGGAAAGCTTCATTAACATTGTGCATGGGCAAAACCAAGATAGGATCCTTGCTGAGGTTGTTGTACTTGGGCAGGGGAAAGGGAGGTGGAACCAATGCAGTTCTCCACTTCCACTTGTCCCTTGTTCTGTTTCACCACCACCCCAAGGGTCCTCCCTTGCTCCAGGCACCCATCATCAGTATCGATGGCTCCTCAAGAAGTCTCTGCCTTTCCTGCTTTTGCAGAGACTGTGAATTTCCTTGCATTTACTCCTCTTCATCTTTTTGCCTCTCTTGTCTTCTCAGTTGGCAGCTCTGCATTTGAGGGTTTCCCAGCTCAGGATGCAAAACATCTCTTTGGAAATTCTCTCTTCATGCTGATTTCTCCTGGTTCACATCTGTCAATGCAGGCTCCAGGTTTGCCAGATTCCAGGCTGAACTTCTCCATGTTAGTTGTATTCATGTTTATAATCCAGTTTACTGTTTAAATGTTCAAAATTCCCTCTTCTTCTCTCTGTTTCTCAATCTGCAGAGGATCTTGATTTCTTCCAGGAGAATACTGAGAAATATAACCTGTCTGTTCCTGTCCTTTGAGGTTTCTTCCATTCCCTGAACAGCCCGTCTTATGATGTATATAAGAAACTCCCTTATCTAATTTCTTTTTCTTCTTTCAGCACACCATGATCATCCCACATTAGCTACTGATTTATCATTTTTACTTTTCTTATTTTCTTTCTCATTTTCCTTAACGTCTTCCTGCTCCTACGTTCCTTTCCCCCTCCCAATACATCTCATCTGAAGAAGTGAGAAAAATAGGTGTTGTGTTTACACCATAGGTATCATCTCTAAGCTCGTATAACAGAGTTTCTCTATTCTCATTCAATCATAGGCTGTTGCTAATCCAGCATCCATGTCTTGTAGTTTTTTGAAACTACTCATGACAAAGTCTTCAATGGCTGCTTTCGTGCAAATGCCTGGCACATTAAGAATCATAGAATCATAGAATCGTTTAGGTTGGAAAAGACCTTTAAGATCATCAAGTCCAACCATTAATCTAGCACTGCCAAATCCACCACTAAACCATGTCCCTAAGCACCACACCTACATGTCTTTTAAATACCTCCAGGGATGGGGACTCAACCACTTCCCTGGGCAGCCTGGTCCAATGCTTGGCTACCCTTTTGGAGAAGAAATTTTTCCTAATATCCAACCTGAGCTTCCCCTGGTGCAACTTGAGGCCATTTCCTCTTGTCCTATCACTTGTTACTTGGCAGAAGAGACTGACACCCACCTCACTACAACCTCCTTTCAGGTAGCTGTAGAGAGCGATAAGGTCTCCCCTCAGCCTCCTCTTCTCCAAACTAAACAACCCCAGTTCCCTCAGCCGCTCCTCATAAGACTTGTGCTCTCGACCCTTCACGAGCTTCGTTGCCCTTCTTTGGACATGCTCCAGCACCTCAATGTCCTTCTTGTATTGAGGGCCCAAAACTGGACACAGTATTTGAGGTGTGGCCTCACCAGTGCCGAGTAGAGGGGGAGAACTCTGCATCCTCTTCAGCCTGTGATGACTTTATCCTCAATCCCCTGGCCTTCTGCAGCTTTTCCTCCTGGATCTATTTGTAATCACTCCTTCAGCAAGTATTACAGCATTTCCCCCTCTAGCTGTTTTGTGGGGTCTCACATGGCTCTGTCTTGGATCTTTTTGTCTTTGTAAAATTTATTTCTCATCCATTGCTCATCTCAACTATTGCCTCTAGGATCGTGAATCATACATCTGCCACTCCCTTCTTGTCACTGCAGCATCAACTCAAATTCACAACTGTTATATCAGAGGTCTTAATTTTTTCCACCCAAATCTCTCCCTGTTACCACCTTCCTCAGTCATTATTTGTCAGTCAGGACTGCAGACCATTTGGCATTTTTCTATGATACCAGTGTAGTTCCTCACATACAAATCACATATAAATTCTGTAGATACTTTCTGGGTTATATCTTATTTTATACACACAACCAGATAAAACTATCCAGGACATCTTGATTTTTTGCAAAATCCTTTTCCTTTGTCTTTTATAAATAAAGTTTTGGGCTGCTCATATTTAGTGACAATTTGTTGAAAAGCCTGATCACTTTGAATGTGAGAAACGTGTGTTCCCGTTCAAGGCCCTAAATGGTCTGTCCTCCTCTAATTAGATATCTATTGCCTTTCAATGAAGAATGATATCATTTTCAGTTGTTCACTTTTTAAGTTTTCATGATATTTTCATGCATCTCCCAGGCTGTACCTCCCATGTGGGGGAAGAAAGCACTTTGTTGCCATCCATCGAACTACCTTATGATGACTCAAACACTCTGTTTGTTCTTGATGTATAGTGAAAACACATTAGTTACTTAACTGACATGTTGAGTTCACTGCCTCTTGCTATTGCCCCATGTGCATTCTTTGTATTATGTCTCATCCCGGATTAATACCGGGATGAATTTATAATTTATTGGATAAATAAGTGTACAGAATCAATTAGTTACTCCTAGCACACAATAATAATGGGTTATTTTCAGCTGATGTTACACTTTCTCTGCATCATTAAGGTTTACATTATTTTTCATTCTCTTATCTATTAAATGTTCCTCAGATACACAATGCAATCAGGTTACCTATTACTAAAAAATGGAACTGAAACTTTTTTCAGTATTGTTTTATTCATGGATGACTTGAAAATCCTTAAAGACTGGACTAAGATCAGACATTTTAGGATAGTGTCATTTCTACAAGGACTTTTTTTTTCCTAGGTTAGAAGGGATACTAAGGAAACAAGTTGCTTCCTTTTTTAACTAATGTGCTCCTTCTGAGCCTACTCACTGGTTGGTCTCATTTTAAAAATCTGCACATTAACATCCTCTATTAAATTTGAATTGGGCCATTTAAGAAGTGCATAGGAAGTAAGTTATTTTACTTTAGATGATAATCACACTTAGAAACCTTGGACAGAAGGCAACATAAAAATGTAATATAGTTGCTTAAAGAGCTAAAAGTTCTTTTAAAAATGTCAGTTTATGGATTTCTATCAGTCCACAGAAAAGGAAAGGAGACATTCCAACCAATAGAAAATGTACCAGGGAATAATAATTCTTTTAAAAAAGCTGTTCAGTGAAAAGGAAATAATCTGAAAGCAATAATGCCAAATGGAAATGTACAAGAGAATGAATAAATTGTTTTGTAAATTAGTCAGCCTTTTCACCCAGTAAAACCATTAATAGTGGATGTTTTCATTATAATTATCTTATTTTGCAATGTAAAATTATACTAAAAGGGGATTGAGATAGAGTTCTCCTTACAGAGAAGATATGAACCATAATGACTGTCTTTAAAAAAAAAAAAAACAACAAACAAACCCAATAACCATTTTAGTGTGGTAAGAAGCTAACGAGAACCTCTTCAGGATGGATTCTTTATTGGTTGGGGAACATAGTTTGTGACTGGCTCTTCCTGAACTCACTCTTTTACCATACTGGAACTTTTTGGACATTGCGGGTTATAACATCTCCAGTTCATCCTATTACCAGCTATTGAAATGCCAGCTTTGGCTTTTATCTTACTAATTTTGTCAGCCCTATGAAAAGGTAGATACACATAATTTTGTTTGCTGTGTTATTTTCAACATTACAAAGTCCTTCCAAGTATTTTGAGCCCCAAAAGTCTTAACTGATGATGGACTTGTTAATATCAAGGGATAAACTTTTAACACTTAGCAACTCATGAAACATCTGATGAGTTTTTATGAATATTTCTGAAATATTTCTGAAGAAATTCTGAAATGTTTTCTTCTAAAAGGGCTGATATAGATGTTTTTTCCTGACAGGTGCGAACATATGAAGTTGAGGACAAGTTGTGACTGGTAAGTTCCTTACAAGTGGACTGAAAAATACTGTGACAAAGATGTGCTGTGTGGTGGTTTGTTTTTTTTTACCCTCTCCTCTAATGGAGTTCTAATTCTGAGAGCTTGATTAGTCCAGGTTAATATTGTGACACTGTTCCAAAGAACTTAAAGGAATATTATAGTACAGGAGGTAGTAATTAGATCAAACTAAATGGGACACTTATTCAGGTAACTTACGGGGCCAATCCATTTCAGAGTTAAGAGCATCTGGTAATATAAAGGAACAAAATTCACTATGAACAATAGGTTTTCTGAATATTTCCATGCTAAATTAGACACAAATAAATTTCTTTCTATATAGGTGAATCTAGCTTAAAATTTCTGCAAGGTGTTTTGAAGGTTGTATTATCTCTTCCTTTTAAACGTAGTTAGCATCCGGTAGAAGTCATTCATTCAGTTATTAGTCCAGGGGTTTATTTGTTCAAATATTCTGGGAAGTATGTGGCAAAAATTACTAACAGAATTTTAAGCTAGCTTTTAAGATATGTCTGCTTTGAGCAGGACATTGGACAAGATGACATCCAGAGGCTCCTTGCAGATAAAACATTAAAATTCTAGGATTTAATTTTCCAGGAAGGGAAATAAGAAAGTGAAGGGTGCAACATCAGCAAAAAGAAATAAATATTGAAAAGCTTTACTATGCCTTGATAGATGACAGGATGTGAAATAACAGAAACAGATACAGAAGAGACTTGACAGAATTATGAAAAAAACAAAAAAAAGAAAAAAGAAAAAAAAGAGGAAAGAAGAATGTTAAGGCATTGTAAAACACTATACAAAAATAAAGAATTTGCTGTATTGCATCACAGAAAGAACAACCTAGGTAGGTAACATGTATTTAGCAGTGGCCATTTTCTAGAATCAGCCTCAGAAAAGCCCTAAATATAGCTGCTTAGGTGTACATTATCATTTATTAATTAAATTACTTATCCTTAAACAGAAACTCATTACAGCTATTATTTTTTCCCTCTCTTCATCTGGAACATAAAACGTGGGATCTCTTTTTCTCTTTTTTATTCCAAAGCCTGTTTTTGAGTAAAATGGGATTATGCTGAGAATGTGGGATTCCTAAACTAAAACAGTCAGATACTAAACGCAGATTATACATAACCTCAAAGGGACTCCATAATCGACATTTGAAACTGAGGTCTAAAGAGGACAAGGAAGGAAACACAGTCAGCAGTAACATTTCTGGTATGCCAGCTGGGGCCGAAGATAAACATTGGGCGCAGATGTGCAAGCCTGAGCCGTGGTGGAAAAATAGAGTATCTTGTTGTAATAAGATCCATGTATTTTTGAGTCTCCTTGCAGAGACATGCTGTAGGTCCACAGCCAGTCAACTGTCATCCACTGCCAGGGAGCAAGAGTGTCGCTTATGCCAGAGACCTTCAGGCCTCGGTTGGTGCTGCCAGCAGCAGCATGGCAAGCTGCAGTTCTGAAGCTATAAAAATCATTGCCTGTCTAAAGAAAAAAAAAAAAAAAAGCCCAGGAAGACCTTGCAAATGTGCTGATATCAAGCTCACTCATGTAAGTTTAGCTTAGTAGTACCTTGCCTTAATTTTGTAAAAGAAAACACTCAGAATATGAAGTGAGGATCTTGCTTTGTTGGTTTTTGTTTCAGTGTTGTTCTTTTCATTTTCTAGCTGTAAATTATAGTTCAGGAGTAATGAGTCAGGCACAACAGTGGGCTTAGCTGCTTCTCTTGTATCTGAAGACACATTAATTGCATTCTCCATTCAGTTGTGGTTAGGCTTGAATGAGGAAAAAAAAAATCCTATAAGCAGTTTAAGAGGCTGGGCATGTGTCAGTGGAGGAGAAACTACAGGTTACCACTCCTATAGTACATGCCTAGGCGAAACTGAAATCACAATATCCTTGGCTTACTGATAGTTCTCATTTTGCAGAATGGCCTCAGATACCTTAAATATAGTAATCTATAGTAATCTATAGTAATCTATAGTAATCTATTATAGTGATCTATTTGAAATTATCTCCTAAGAACCAATGGGGACTTACGTACTATATTTATTTGAGGTGATTTTCATTTTCAATTATGTGCTGTTGTTTTTTTGACTGAGGAAGGTAGTGAGAAAGGGAAATTTACTGAGTAGTTTTTTCGCATACTCATTTTTCCAGGATTAATTCTTGATGAGTAGGTAACTAAGAAACTTGTTAATCTTGAAAAAGGAGAACTCTTCCATAGTTTTGGGTTTGAAATCTTTTCCTGCCCACTCTATTCTTCGTTGAAATGAAAGGAATACAATTATTACTGGAATCTTGGTTTCAGAAGTAAGTGGATATTTTATCTTCGTTATATATCTATATCAGTGTGTATTGTGCGAGTGTCTGCTAGGAGGTGGTCAACATCATAGGATGACTCGATGCTTTCTAAACTTCATACAAAATTTGAGGTCATTAATAGCATTTTTTTTTAAATTACAGTGTAAAAATTTCAAAGAAAGTATCATTTTTAAGAAAGAAATGGAAAGCTTTACCTCGATGGAGTTAATTTTTTATTCAGTGTAGTATTAGACAACAGTTTAAAATAGAAGGATGAGTGATAAAAATTCTTAATATAATTCCATCCGCTATTGTAAAGCCTATGTTTGGTTCTACCCTCTCATCTGTACAAGGATAATTAATATGTGTTTCTAATCACTCGTTCCTTCTGTTTCAAAAGAATAAAAGAGGGAGCACTTAAATAGGTGCTGAGCTGCATGAAAGAAGTATTTTTGATTAGAAACGGTAGAGAAAAAAGAATCTAATGACAAAAAATGAACATTAGCAGATTGACATTTTCAAGTGTCTGAATGACACAAAGAACAACTGCACCATTATAAAAACTTGTTTCCTAGAACAGAAAATGGATTGAAGAAAATTGGTTAGAATGAATTGCTATCAAGTTGAGTTACAGGGGAAAATTAAAAGAGGTTTTATAGAGCAGTCACTGAATGAGGTAGTACATTAAGACTCCTGAGCAACCATTTATCTTAGGGTTAGTGTGATATAATGAGAGTTGGGTCATTTATTCATGAAAAATATATATATTTACCGAAGGGTGGTAAACATAATGAAACAAATCTTTTCCTTGAGTTAACTTCTGAAGGCAACTTGCTAAATCCTGTAGGAAAACTGTTGGCAGTGAGGCTAGCTCTGTACATCAGAAGCAGCACTATTCCCTCGGGATTCTTCTCCCAGCTGTAGCGTTAACTCCTCAGACCTGCTCTGTGCCAACATCTTTTGCCAGAGTAGCTACATCACTGAGCAATGTGAAAAGAATTGCTCGGCTAACAATTGGCAAAAGATAAAAGATATTGCCGATAAAGTCTTTATTGTGGCATAGCTTCTTGTGTTTGGGGATATGGCTAAGCTATGAATATAATTATTCCTTGTTTCTAGTAGCAGAATCAGTGACCACAGTGTGTGGCTGGTACAGGATTGAGCTGAGGTTGCTGCACTGATGTAATGTTACATCGTGCACATTGGACCTCATTAATAATGAGAATTAACTATCCTGCTATGTCTATTTTAAGTGCAGGAAAAAAAAAAAATTACTTTTCTCCTCACTATTTCAAAAGACTATGTATTGAATATATTCTCAACTGCTACACAGACCTGTAAGTTTCGTTAAGCAGGTTCCAAACCCAGAGGAAATCAGAAGAGGAAAAACCAGCAGCTCTTTCAGTTAAATGACAAAAGGACCTGGTTGCCGGCAGGTTCTTTTCCAGTTAAACAGGTACCTTTGTGTCATAAGATGGAAAGTTTGGAAGTAGAGTCCTAGTGCTGCAGCAAGTTCTCCATGTCCCCCTGTATCAAAGATTAGTAAAATACAGCATTAGATTAATACACAAAATACAGGATTCTGTGTGGAATTAAGGAACATTAGGACCTGAAGGAATTCCTATTAAGGAACATTAGGACCTGAAGTCTAGGAGCTGGGATATTCATTAGATGCATGTTTTGTAGCAGAAAATAAGGACTTCCTTATTAGAGCATTCAGTGGTACATGAAGAAATAATTACAGAATCTCTCATTTGTTTTACCAGGAGAAATGTTTGTTGTTTTAAAATGTGAGTTCTGTAAAAGACATCCCACAATTAAATGCTCCCCCATTCACATTCATGGACCAAAACCGTGAAAAGGCTCACCCCATGCAAAAAACAACAATAGCTACCACATTGTGGGCATTTATTTTCAGATGAAAAACACTGTTGTCTCTTTAGTTAATAATCTCTGCCAATTTGGCCTGATTGATTTACTGCACATCATTTACTGCTGCTGTCCAAATAATCTCTATTCATGCCAATAAAAGACAGTGTCAACAACTGTAATAATAGTGCACTTGTTTTTTCACCACTCCAAAAAGAAAAGACATCCTGAGTTCAGAGGGATCCTGAAAGAAATACTGTTAATGAATGGCCTTCCCAGCTGTATGCACTATGGCAAGTGAAAAACCTCCCCAAGAGTATTGCATAACCAAGCATCGATGTCGCTGTCTTCCCAGGCACACACCTTGCTTGGTCTTGTTGACATCAGTGCAATTGCGCAGGGTACAAGTTAGTGCAGAATTGGCCCCAATACCTCTAGTGAAGCCGAAAGGCTTTATCCCCATAGACCAACTGACGCTGAAGAAACACAAGATAATTTTCATCTACTTAGCTCTAGTTCACCTAACCCAATGTAAGTAGTTATGCAAACTTTGAAAAGCAAGAGCAAAGAGAAAATTAAGTGCTGTAACCCTTCACTGATGTTTTTATGCTCCAGACTAGAATAGTAACTCTCTCCCTGAAATAATAATCACTTTCTGTGTCTTTCACAAGGGCGTTCCACATTTTCAGAGGAGACCGAATTTTCTTTCACTCTTTCCTCGGCCCTGGACCTCCTGTGCCGGGATCTGATTTGGCGTCAGTCTCTGGTAGGCTACCCACGCCATCTGGAGAAGAGACTTTCTGCAGAGTGAATGAAACAGCTGCAAGAGTGTTTTTAGGGAGGGAAATGAATAATGTGGCAATAGAGGATTTGCAGCCATTGGAGACTTTCTCCAAGTATGAAGGCACTGATTTCACTCCCTATTGAACTGAGGCAACGCTGCTCATTACACAGACAGCTTTTTATGCTAGAGGGTGTTGGGATCACTGGACTTTTCAACTACTGCCAGAGGCTTTATGCAAGGGCCACTATATTTTCACAGCTTTGTAAGATCTGCAAAGTATTATTGTTTAAAGCCTCCTTTACAATGGAAACCCTAATCAAGATCAGAGCCGTACTGAGTTGTATCATGGATGACATAATTTATCTTGAACAACAAATATTGTAAGAAGCAGAGATGAGTGTCTGCCAAAAGGATTATGGATACAGGAATATTTTTCAATTAACAGGAGATATATTTATCAAAAAATATCATTTCACTAGGAGCTTCTGTGCTTTTATTATTATGAAGAAAAAAGCAGTATTTTGGTGCCCAGTAAGACAAATATTGAATTTCAACTTTTTGATGAAACTCTAAACATTTCACAGAGATAAAAATCCCTGCTCCAGTTGCTCTAGAAGTGAAATAAAAACATATAGATTGAGAGAAATCTGGATTTGCAGATCTTATGGCTGCAGCTTGGAAATAATTTCCATTTGGTAAATATTAGACCATTCCTCCTGAGTCCTGAAGAGGGATAGCTAACTTCATTTCAGTGGTTTGTTTGTTACTTTCATTCAGGAACAGTTTGTCTGTATGAACAGCCTTTTTTTTTTTTTTTCAGTTATTTTCTCTTTTATTACCCAGCATGTGTTTTTCTTCTTATTCCTTTCCTTTCTGAGAGGAAAAATAAAATAAAACATTAAGATGTTTTGTTTTCTGAAAACTAAAGTGGTGGTTTTGTCAAAAATCAAAATATGGCTGTGGAAATTGCAAACCAGGCTATGTTTATGTAGCTACTCTTTGCAGAACTTTTTAGCTTTATAAAATTTAGATTAGCAATATTTGAGGAACTAAAGATTTATAGAAAATGACTGAAGGAATCAGTATAAGTGAAACAAAATTAGCTAAGAAAACTAAGTGAATAAAAATCCAATGTTTCTGCATCTCTAACAGTAATCCTTATCTTTACCATGACTTTTCTTTTTTTTTAGGTTTGGCTTCAGTGGAAATTATCATACTAGCTATTGAGCTTTACAACATGGTTGTAAACTTGAGAGTTAAATTAGATTATCCATAGGCACATATAGTATATGGTCATCATCATGAATTCTGTTCTTAACCTTTTCATAGTTTTTTTAGAAAACAAATAGAATCATAGAATCATAGAATGGTTTGGGTTGGAAGGGTCCTATAAAGATCATCTAGTCCAACCCCTCTGCCGTGGGCAGGGACATCTTTCAATAGATGAGATTGGTCCAAGCATCATCCAACCTAACTTTAAACACTTCCAATGATGGGGCAGCCACAACTTCTCTGGGCAACCTGTTCCAGTGTCTCACCACCCTCATTGCAAAAAATTTCATTCTCATGTCCAATCTAAATCTACGCTCTTTCATTTTAAAACCATTGCCTCTTGTCCTGTCACTACATACCTTGGTAAAAAGTCTCTTTCTGTCTTTCTTATAAGCCCCCTTTAAGTATTGAAAGACCTGCTCTAACAGGTTCATGTCTTTCCTATACTGGGGGCCCCAGAATGGTATGCAGGATTCCGGGTGGGTCTAACAAGAGGAGAATCACCTCGCTCAACTTGATGGCCATGCTTCCTTTTATGCAGTCCAGGATACGGTCGGCTTTCTGGGCTGTGAGTGCACATTGCTGGCTCATGTCCAGTTTTTCATCCACCAGTACCCCCAAGTCCTTCTCTGCAGGCCTGCTCTCGGTCAATTCATCCCCCAGTCTGTATTGATATCGGGGATTGCCCCAGCCCGGTGCAGGACCTTGCACTTGGCCTTGCTGAAATAATGCAGTCCTTTGTAGTTCTTCATCAGCATCATTCACTTATATGATCCTTATGCTGTTTTGAATGCAGTGTTTTACAAATGGCTCCCAAATTTAAGCATATTAAGTAGAGTTTCTTCAAGTAGAGTTGTACAACTCACTATAAGAACTGCAAATACTAAGAAGCCTTCAGACCCTGCTGCTATAATATAGTGGAAAGTCCAGTAGCCCAAGTGTTGAAATTAAGGGTGACAGAAAGGACAAGAAACTTCTTATCAAGAGATTTTTGCACCTAATTTATATCATAGCAGTGATTTTTAGTTGATGGCTTGGCTTAGTAAGACAAAACCCAAACATAATCCCTTGCATGTAAAATACTATGCTTATACCTTTGGTTGTGTATCTGAATGATGCATATTATTTTTCATTAATATAGGGGAGGTGAAACAAAACCTTGATGCTCTTATGTATTTAGACAAGAGTGAAATTAGAATTCCTACCAAAATGAAAAATGTTTTATTATTTTTTTTTCTTTCTGATCCAAAATCTCCCTCCCTTTTTCCTCCTCCTTCTTTGAATGACCTCTTTAAGATTCTCAGTAGGCTTTCTTCTCCCTCTTGGTCCCAAGTTCAGTCACAGAAACTTACATTCACGTGAGTTTCACAGTCATTCCCCATTATCCTCTATTTGACAATTTCACTTTATATTAAGAGCAGATGGTCTATACCCTTGGATTTATATGTTTGTATCATTATTAAAAGAATCCATATAAAGCTATTCCTGCATGTGTTATGTCACAAAGTTAATTTGGTATTGCTTGCTTTAACCAATGCAAAAATGGAGTTTCTTCTTTTCATTTAATGGAATAGCTGCTATTCCCGCACTTGCAACGTTATTTGCATTGCTGTCTGTGTGCAGCCCTGTTTCTCCTGTTATTGAAGAATGCTTTGAGTATTTTTTTCCTCAGGATTTCCCTTCAGGTAGCTCATTATATCTTTGTCTCTGCAAAAGCTGTTTATACCAAATGGATTTTGGGTGCATATTAAGTCACAGAGCTGAATCTTATTTCTTCACGCTCCTCTATGCTAGCTGAATTTATTAAAAGAAGATTTCAGGGATATAATGCTGAAAGTGGACTTTTTCAACTTGTGAGTATTTTAATATTTCATATTAGAAAAATATTGCTATACCAATATGAATACTAATATTAAAAATGGTATTAGTTCTGATATGTATGTGTATACAATCTTTTGAAGCATTAAATTATAAATATCTCAAGATGACAAGTAAAGCTAGTTGATGGACCAAACAAATGAAAGACCAAAGGCTACACATTAAAGCCTGAATAATTCAAATGAAAGGTAAGGCAGACATATTTTTAGCAGTGAAGATGGATAAGAACAAACTTTAATAGGATTCTCCATTCCTTTTAGTCTTCAAATAAAGCCTTGATGTCTTTTCAAACTTGTCTAATCAAATCATAGATCTACTGGTCTTTCGACTGGGGTGGTTGAAGAAGAATCCCAGCATAGAGAGGGACCTCGGACGACTGTCTAGCCCACCCCCTCCCACGAGATCTCTCTGTCCTACCTTGCAGGTGTTCCTAATATGCTAAAGACCGTCACTAGTGGGCACTCTAAAGAAAAAGTCTCCCTACCTTTCAGTAGTTTTCCTCTGGTACCTAATTTGAATCTTCTTTTGTGGAACTGAAGGAAATTTATTTTCTTTTACCCATGATAGACATTAGGCATTAGAAGGTCTTCTAAAACTGTCTCACTCCCACTTGCTCTCCTCTAATTTAAGCTAAGCAACCCAAATTCTTTTAATCTTTTCTCAGGAGGATTAATTTGATGCCCTTGCACAGGGATTAAAAAAAATCAAGGTTTCATTTTGCACATTATATCTTCTGCACATTTGTAGAAATTCAGCCAAAGCCAGGAGACCCAGCCTCTGGAAGGGGCACAATGCTGCTGATGGTTGTTCGGGCTCCTTGTCTTGTGCAGAGGTGGTATCAGCTTTTCTCTGTGCTGGTTCAGAAGTTTTGAAATCTTTCTGAGTTCCAAGTGTAGAATCTGGGGGCTTCCACCTCTCACCAATGCCTACCTCCATGGTCCCTGGCACCCTGCTGACACATCTGCACCAAGCTGCTGTGTACCACCTCCAGACCTATAACTCTGGCAGCCACCTCTGTGCCTAAGGCCATAGATCCAATAGATCTCATGGATCTGAGGCTGCTTTCTAAACCTTAACTATAAGAATTAGTGGAAGTGGAGAGATAGAAGTTTCTCTCTTTATAACAAAAACCAGCAAAGCCTCCTTGCATTGCTCAGTACCTTCTAATACGATCTACAGAACGCTCTGTTAGTCCATTGGTTTTGACATGTCAATTTCCTGCATGCAGCACTTCACTTCTGTCTGCTTTCTGTAACACCAGATTAGAGGTGCTTCTCTGTTTTCAAGGCCTTTCAAGGTCTGTCACCTTCCACTTATCATCAATGCAGTGTTGATTCCCACCTCTGGCCAGCCCCTAATCCTGGCCTGTATCCAGTTGTTATTTTTCTCTCTGATAAAAGCTTTCTTTTTTTTTCTCCCACTCCGTATACAGGGACAGACTGGTGCATGCAGTAAATAGGCACGGAAGGCAAAGGGTTTGAAAACTTATTGCCTTAGGTTCCCCTGTCAAAGCTCTTTGCCCAGAGGACTTGGCAGAGCAGACAGGGTACCGAGGCCAGCGGCTATGACAAATGGACATGTCTTTTTCTTGTTGGTTCCCCTTAGCTCTATCTCCCCATCCACTTCTTGTTTAATATTTACAAAAATAGTTATGAGGAGGGTGTTTTCTTCTTTTAATTATGTGTTTTCACAATGCCCTGCACAGTGAAGTCTTCATCTATGACTAGGGTCCCTAGCTGTTACACTGATGAAGATGCTTATGCTGCTGTTAACAATAATAATCATATAGAAGTGAGCATAAGCTGTAATAGGCATCAAGTGGAATAACATCATCTGAGTCTCTGAAGGGGAAATGGAAAGGTTATTTTTTTAAAAATTAAGATGAAGAATCTGGTTGCAAAACAGCTGACTCAGAGATCACACATAGCGTAAACTCTAAATCAAACCATCATTTGGCTGGAATACTTTGGTAGGCTTTGAAATCTCACTGTAGTTCTTAATATTTTGGCTCAGTCAGGAATATTGAGTCAGAGCTTTCTTCCTATTATACAAGAAGTGTGTACATACTTCTGTAGTTTGATTAAAAATGCTAAGAATGCTATTAGTATTACATTAATTTTAAAATTGATTGTTACTTATATTTTCTATATTATCTATTACTCTGAAATTAGAGATACTTCTCATTAGCTCTGGTTACACATCTAATGCACACACTTTTGTTCTGTTCAACATTTTAATATTTTAGCCATATTTCCAATCTATGTGATGGAACAGCCTATTGCAATGTTTCCAATTCTTGCAGCTCCTCTCTGCATGTTTTTTAGGTATGATTTTCACTGCGGTTTGTATTCATTGTTTTTGTGTTATGATTCTCTATTTCTCAAGCAAGATGATTTTAGTTTGATAAGAGAAAATTGTGGAACACACCGTATTGGTAAACAGGACATTCCATTGTGCTCTACAGTAGCAAGGAGACAAGCATCAAAATGAGTTGGGCACTAGAGTGCATCTGGTATTTGCGGCAGCAAGGTGGAAAAAGGAAAGTCATGGTTGGTTTGTTGGTTCTGAGTGTTCAGTGCTCACCTTAAAAGGGGTCTGCAAAAAATAGAAACAAATGGAAATCACTGAGTTTCTCAGGAGACCTAATGGCATAAGACAACCTGTAACCTTTCTTCCAGATGGCAATTTTGAACCTAACCATTTGTTAACTCTGTGTGATGGCCTCTGCACAAAAACATAAAGAATGTCATGCTGAAAATAAAGCAATATAACAAAATCTACATGTAGAATTAGTACCAACTGTTATTGTTCTAATTTTTGTGTATAAAGTGTATCCTTTTCTCAGAAGTCCATTCTAAATGTATGTCTCTTCTGCTGCACTGTTTTTTTCCATTTACAATGATCAACTCAAACAAATATCAGTTTTCGAAAGAGGAAAAGTTATACATAGAAATACAGGCCTGTGAGAGATTTTTCTTCATATTTACAATGAGCAGGGACAAGTAAATTAATGACAACAGTGGGACAAATTTTAAGGAATTTGGAAAAATTATCTATTGCAAAAATTTTTAATATTCTTCTGAAAACCTATTTTACATGAGTGATTCCTTCAGAGATAATGCACACAAAATGACATCTCAGCATCATACAGGCTTTCAGGAAAGCTCAACTGAGTGTGTTGTTTTAATGCACAATTATTTACCAGAAAAATTTTTTTTTTTGTAAATTAGTAGTAAAATTTCATAAAGTCAGGGGGAGGTTTAAATAAAAGCCTAAGGGTTTAGTGCAAGGTAATAAAGTATATTTTCAGATACATAGTTTGTTCTTTTTGCAAAGCAGTGAGAATAATTTGAAATTCTTGTGAGGCTATTTTGAACTGTCTAGTGCCAGAAAATGAACTGAAAACCTTATTTTCATACTTACTTCTAAGATCCCTTACTTAAAAAAAAAAAAAAGTCTATAGAGTCCACAAAAAAGTGAGAAGTTATTTCTGCACCCAGAGTGAAAATCTGGGCTGCTATGTAGGGTTGGTTTTTTGTTTTGTTTTGTTTTGTTTTGTTTTCTGATTAAATATGCCCTCTGTTTAATATTACCCCTTTACTATTAGGAGTTTGAAAAGGAAAAAATAAAGTCAAGGTATAGAACAGTGATATTTTAGGGAAAAATAAGTATTGGTAAATTCCTTTATGACTCATAATCGAACAGCAAAGATATTAAATCACTTACAAATTTCACAGAATCCTCCAGCTTAATTATATGCTGGCTTAGCATGTAAATCTTTGATGACCTCTGCCTTCAGCATAATGTGCTTTTTAAACTACTACATTCTGCCCATATATTTAGAGAAAATTCCTTAAATGCTGCAAACTAGCAATAATTCAAGCTCTTTTTGTACTGTCCCTTGTCTATGCTTTGTTCCACAGGTATCGTTGGTAAAGCGACACATTCATTCTTCATGGCCTATAAATCGTAGTCTTTCCTCATTACACTGGCCATAACATGCTGGTCCTTTTGAGTTATGTTATTTACATGCTGCTGACAGCAGGAACTTGCTTGAAATCAAGACACTTTTCTTTAAATGGTGACCAGAATTCAAAGGGAGCATAGATGGTTACCTCATGGACTTGCATTTGAAGCTGCGATATTTCTGGTTGGTTTTTCTTTTGATAAAAAACATTTTAGAATCATGGATGAGATTTTAAATAGCTAACATATCTAAAAGTAACACCCAACTCTGTGAATGTGAATTTTCTAGAAAAGAACAAGTGGTGGTCATGATCTATGAAATGCATAACATTCAGTAAATTCACCCTGGTGTTATGTATGGGTAAGGGCTCTTTTGGAAGGGTAGTTATTACATTACCCTAGCATTACTCCATATTCTTGTCCGTATTCCTGTCTAGCAAGTTAAATGTATGCAGCACAGGAGTGACGCTGTGGAAGTACACATCCATCACTTATTAATAACATAATGTAAGCCATATAAGCTTATAGGCACAGTGTTATTTAGTGCCATATCAGCTGTTCAGATACTGTTCAATATAACAGACGTGCTGAAGTTTCTAGCTATGAATCTCTGTAGTCTATACTTGTTTTGAAAGAAAGGTCAGAAATTCTGTGCTAATCTTCACTATTCATGCAATCCACCTGCACTTCTGGTCTCTACGGAACCTCAGCAGAGTATTTTAGAGACAAGGGTTTTAGCTCTGTGCCCGCCACCCCCCGCCCTGGCTGTGTTTTACTGGCTATGTTAGCCACTTTACTGGCTGAAATGTGCTTCTGGTAAGAATTTAATATTCTTATCAGAACAGAAGAAGAGTTTGATTAAGGGGGAGGAGGCGAGACTTGTCAAATACTGCTTTAATACTATGGAACCTTCTGAAGAAAACTTCTGGATATTTATCTCTGATTTAAGTATTTAGACCCTTCTACTCCCCTCTCCAAATCTTCTTACATATTCATTTTGGTTTGGGATATCACAGTCTGTTGAATTAGAAACTCATAGTGAGGAAGTAACTTTCATATAATTTATTATGAGGAATTATTATCATTAAATGCCAAGTAACCATGATGAGTTCAAAGTTTAAAACCATGAGTGAAAAACAGCAGTCTTGAATGATCACTTATTATAAAGCTGTGATATGGGGTTGAATAGTCTTTTTTGAAAGGAACTTATGGATTTGTCAGTGATAATTTCATTTTAAACTAAGTTTTATTTTTAAAACAAGACTCAAAAATAATAGGGAAAAAGTCTTCTGTTGCTCTACTCTCTGACACTATTTAAGAAAAAAAGATAATAAAATATATGCTATATTGCAATGCCATACATTGACCCTCCCTACCACAAACATACATAAATTCGTATGTGTATGTATTTATCTTTCACATGGCCATAAACATGCACGGAGCACCTGGCAATCAAACAACTGTAAACGCTTTGAGGAATGCAACACAAAATTCATTTAGTAACATCCTAGTATCTAACTGATATCAAGCTTCGTATAGCAGACTGGCAGATTTCTGGCTATGACTGTGTCTGCTTCCAGCTACAGCTTTCTGAATATAGTTTGAGATGGGATTCTTTTCTCATTTTATTTTTTTTTCCTAGAGCAGTTCCAAACAAATTCCAAGTTTGAGCACATAGTTCTCCTTGATTTAATTAAGGTTTCCTCCACAGAAGCTCACTTTCTTAATTTAATGTGACATGTTATTCAGTCAGAATAAGTAGCTTTTTCATTTGCATGTATGCACCCAAGCCAGTCAAACACAGTTCACAAACAAATACTGGGTGAGAAGTAAGAGTATTTTATAAATTTACATAGAAGGAAAAGATAACTTTTTTATTAAATTGATGACTGTAGCATATACTTATGTATGTAATCTATCCTGCTTTTTATTCATGTAAGGATGCCATTCCTTAGGTAAATGCTTGAATTAAAGTGTAATAAATTCATGGCACAAAATCAGATAATATCAAGCTATGACATGCTGTTAGAATATCAAATTGTTGTTGTTAGTTCTTCAGGGTTATAAAAGTGCATCTCTAATCCATTAATGGAAAGGAAAAGGAAAGAAGAAAAGTAAAAATGTTAGCTATTAAATGAACAAAAACTATTCCTCTCTTTCTATTTCAGTGAGGGTTATCCAATTATGTCAGAAAGACTTTTGCAGTGCAGTACCTTCATGTTGTTGCTTTTCCCTACTGCAAAATGTTTTGCCCTTTATCTGGAGAGAGTACAGGATTTTGCCAAAATGGAAGGATGTGGAGGGGAGCAGAGAGAGTTGGTTTTGGTTCTCCCGAGCAGACATCAAAAGCAACACTGAACTGAAAATCTTGGCCTTATCTGACAGTTTCATGGGAGCAGAGCTCATTGCTGAACAGGAAAACAGACAAAAAACTTCTTTTACATTAAGAAAAACCACCACTCTCATCCAGGAACAGGATCATTTTAGTCTTATATTTCCTAATTGATCATTCGCACAACCCACACTTGCTCCAGGGTTTCCATCTGCATTTGTTTAATTAGAAGACAGACTCATTTCTCAGTGTAAAAGAGGGATAAGAGATAAAGTGCTGAACAAGTGTATTTCGGCTGGCGTCCAACTGCGGGACGCAAGTACTTTGGGAAACCTATTATGCATCTCATCCTAGTGTAGCTAAAAGCGGTTCAAATTAGAGATGTTCCTGAGTCTATTTTCTCATCAAAATGAAACTTATATATTGGTTGTTCCTATTAATAGTAATGGATTCATGTAAGTCTCCAAAAGCCCTGGTGTTCGTACCAGGCTGGAAAGACACAGATCAATATCGCCTGCTTTTTTCACTCAGTCAGTGTGCAGAGATGGTCACATGGTATTGGAAGTGCATTCAAATGTCTTAAATACAGAAATCTTGTGGGCCTGGAAGAGGAAGCTTTTCACACCACATTGCTTTACTTATGATAACAGTTTGTCCTACAAAGAGCTAGTTAAAATGTATATGAGCTATCACATAAATTTTGAGACACTATAAGAGAAACTAATTTTAGCTATTTATAATGCCACTATAAAATTCTGTTCCTACATAGCTTCCAAACAGAGGGGTTTTTTCTATTTATTTCATGTTAGACACTCAACCTAGAACAGGTATTTGGAGCACTCTTTTCAGTTTGACAGTTTCAGTATTTACTATGCCTGATTATACTGACTCTTGTTGCAGTTGTGGTTATTATTCTCCATGTCCCTTTTTTCATATTTGTCCTAGGTCAGCTTTTTCCTGGGACAAGATTTTCTTAATAACATAGCCCTAGAGCACCAGCTGTGACTATATCTCCCTACTGGTCTGTTGCCTCAGCAGAGAATTAAATAGAAGGTCTGGGAATAGTCTATTGTGGAACTTGGTATCCATCTTAGTCTTTTATTTCATATCTGTAGTTTAAACTATGCATTCACCTATGGTACAGATAGCATATGCTAAGACCTGAATATTTTTATTTTTATGTATACTGATACTGTACTTTATTATACTAACACTACTCTTTTTATGACGACATATAGAGCACATAAATAGTTGCTGACTGAACTGGGTAGAATGACTTCCAAAGAGTTATTCCATTTTAGAGAAAGCTTAAGTAACTTACATAACTCCTTGTTCAGGTTTTGCATTTTGGTCAAGAAAGCAGGTACAGTTTTCTGAAACACTTGTTTCTAATAAAATTAGGAAAGGGATTTGAGGATCATGATAGAATCAAATTTATATCAGCCTGAGTATATAGTTCTTCATCACAGTCACACAGAGGGCAAACTAAAAACCACAGATCAGAATTTCCTTTAAAATACATTTTTCTACTCAAAAACTGGAAAGCCATTAGTGAGTTTGAGTGTGTTGTTGTGGACATGTATATGGACACCCAGATGCACAGTCTACAATCCTTATTTACATCGGCATCCACTTTGAACTTGACTGTATGGATCCTTTAAAGTCCAGGGGACCTTTATCAGTACAGACAAGGGCAGATTTAGCTATCTACTGTGGTCAAATACTCTGCTTTAAGCGATATTAATCTTAATTTTCCCCTTTCTAACACTAGCCTTTGCAGGAAGCTCCAGTCTGGGCATTCGCAGAGACAACCGATTCCCTCATCATGTATTACTCACATCCTGTGTGCAAGGGCATCCTTGAAAAAAACATTTTATCCTCTGCTTATACTGTGTACTTAAAAATTAAGTGTCTTAGAAAATTTTATATACAGATCATGTAGGCCTTCTATATTCTCTACAAACGTAGGATGCTGTGTTTGAATTCTACCCTGCTTTATTGTTTTCACTTATAATGCCCAGGATTGCCACTATTGTGATGCTTTTATTTGTATTAGTATGTATATGATGGTACAGGAAGGAGATGATGTTTATTACATATTAAAGTGTATGACATTTATCATCTACAACAAGCTTTGAAGAAAACTGTCAGGATTTTAGTGATGACTACTATGTCCAGCTTACATGCTCTGCTTCACTTTTTATTTTTTGTTTGTTTTACTATCCTGGAAATTAGTATTCCTTTCGTTTTGAAAAATCTGCTCCCTGTTCTGTCTTCCACTAAAAACAGTCAAATGTTTTGCACAAAGATTCTTTATCTGTGAGTTCACGTATTTATTGCTGTAATATAGACAGCATCCTGTCTTAACAGAGTTATATATTTCTTATTTTATGATACCCACCAGGGTGCTGGCAGCATCAGAAGAGACAAATATGTATAACGCTCTTGTATCAAAGGGCTCAGAATGTGTGTATTAGCTCCTTCATTCCCTGGGCCAAAACAAGGTATCTTTAGTAGCCAAGAGTGCTCTGATCTGTGAAAAGGTATTTCCTGGGGTACAGTGACCCTTGGAAGGTGTATAATAACTTTGCTGTACATATAAATTTGTTTTTGTAGTAATTAGGAATAAAACATAGCCAAATACATAACCATCAATCACACTAGCACTTCTGAAGTCTTGGGTACTTCTTCCAGTTAAGCCCTTTACAGATGCACGTTACCCTTAGTGAAATCACCTTTCTAATGGGATGTAAGATACAGCTAAGGGGCTTGTACTCAGTCTGTTTTTAGTGTCTGCAGAACTTGTAGGAATAAATATGGAGAAATCCAAACCCCACTCCTTTTCCAGTTCCTTTCAGCCCTTTTTTCCATTGCATATTATTCCATTGCATCTCTTACGCTAGGGACAAGTGAGCAAGTGCATAGGAGGTGGCAGGATGAGGTGGTGGACAGATTCTCCTTATGTTGCTACCTGTGTCAGAAAGGTGAATGGCAGTTGGTTTTGTACCCTTTGCCAAAAACATGCCAGAAATGTGCAGAGGGCTCAGTCCACACATTATCCATCGGCTGAAGCATGGATCAGAACACATGCACAGGGTCAAGGTATTTTCATTGCTTTCACTGTCTTCCAGCTCCCTCTCTCCAGAGCTGCAGTCTGACTCATCTCTGCTTGCAAGAAACAAGTTGTGGCTGCTGTCACTTAGAGAAAAAATGTCAGTCTGAAACTCATCTGAACCTCTATGTGTTACCAGTACTTCAAAAATCATTCTTCAGCTCACATGAATAAAAACCTTTCTCCTCCAAGTTATTATGTTAGGTTCAAATATTATTCAAAGTAATGACTTAACCTTCTCTTTGATAAGCTTCACAGATGGAGTCTTTCATCCTCCATCCATAAACAAATATGTTTAAATTGGATATATATATTGGTGGATAAATTGTGGGGTTTTTTCAGTGTCTGTAAAAGCCTCAGGGAATGTATTTGATAGTAGGAGGCTTCTCAATACAGCAGATGAAGATATAAAAAAATCCACTAGCTGGAAGTTGACCCTAGATCAATTCAAGGTAGAAACCAAGTGGGGAGTTTTGATAATGATGGTAGTTGCCTTTGGAACCATTTATGAAATAGTGCAGCAGGTTCTACAAAACTGTTAATACTTTAAGTCAAGATTGGGTTGATTGTTGTTGTTATTAAGTTTTAATTAAACAGGAATTAATTAAAGAAAAGTGTAAGGCCTGTTGTTATGCAGGAGATCTAACAATTCCTTCTGGCTTCCGAACTTCTGTAATATATGCTGTAAAACATGTTTTATTTTTCAAATCTATTCATGCAGCAGTATTTCTTTGCTCTTTTTTGCTGTTACTCTTCTGTGCTTTCAGAAAATTCAGAGGAGACTGGCTAGTGCCATTTTAGTCACAAAGCAATTTCCCTCCTGGTGGAAGGAAATTTCTTTCTACTCTGAAACACAACTAGAAATATAAAGGAAAGGAAACCATTCTCTCATGCTTATATTTATCTTCTTTTTTTGTATTGTTAACCAGTTCACAAAGCTTCAAGCCACTCCATATGGCTTTCATGGAGTATTATGGAGACGGAAAATAAAAGTATGAAGATACAGTCATATGACTGGAGGCAGAGGACAAAATTCTACTCTCATTTTACACCAAGACAAACCCAGAGCTACAACATCAGAATCCATAGATTTTCTCTAGATTTCCTACCAAGGAAACTAAAAACAGGTTATAGGATATAGATTATCATAAATTTTTTTTTAAAAAAAAGTTTTTAAACATAGTCTTCAGGAATTATTTTACATGTGTTCTTATTTCCCAGCATCTTCCACCTCCCAAACTTCCCAAAGAAGTAATCCATACATTTACAGAATCCTGAAATTCTTTTGAGTCATGCAGATGCTTTTGTCTTATACCGCACTGCCAGGTAACTCTAAATGTCAAAAGAAATCCATCTCTTTGCAGTGTCATTTATGGCTCTCATCATAATTTCTTTTGTTCTTCTGCTGGCATTTATTTCTTTATGAACTGTCAACAGTTCTGTAAGAACTGTTCCACAGACTTCGAAAATCTGCTCCAAACAGCAGGTTGCTGTGTTTCCTACAGTACATGCAGCTGAAATGATGGTGGATTTCCACATGGTCAATTTTGTAATGACTTCTGTGCCCAGATCCATCTATTCTGAACATCCAAAACACCAAAAAGTAAAACTGCAAGGAGTAATAAACATAATGCACTGTAGCTACAGGTCAGTAGTCTTCTGCACCTCAGGACCTGTGAAAGCTGTACTGTATCCTCTGATTAATTTGTGTAACCTCTTCCCACTCTTTAATCAAGGGTTCTAATTGAGGAAATAGATATTAGCTTCTACAAATCTATATCAATTTCTACAAAATTTGCTTTGTCAGTCTTCCTTTGTTTATTTATCCCATAGCTGTTGTCTGATTACCACAGGTACAATTCCAATTATGTTGTAAATTGATGTATGATATTTATCTCTCAATATCCATATGCAAATCATAGTACACACTCTACAGTTTGTATAGTATTTCAATCTGAAGGCAGCCACTTCTGAATGCTCTGGGTTTTTAACCCTTATGAGTGACTGACATAGAGGGTGCCGAAGATCAGGCTGCAGCAGTTACGTTGTATACTTCAGCACAACTATTAATCCAAATTTTTGCTGGACACCTATGTGCTACTTAAAAATCATTGCAATTGTGATACTCAGATAATTGGACCTCTAAAAGTAGTCTTTGTGTTTCTTTGGTATATTCTTTGAACAATTTAAATATCGTCATAAACTTTCCCTTTTCATGTGGTGTTTGACTCTTCTGCTTTTTATTTTACCCTTTTACAGAGTTTTTGTACTTCTTCCCATGTGATCAACTCACGATCATTCATGAAAATAGACTATGAATACTCCATCCTCTGAGAGTAGACCTCCATTTCTGGCTCTTAGGATTTCTTCAGACATTTGAAGAGGGTCTGGTGATGCAAACTTCTCTGACACGAATCCTCAGACACATCTGTTTCATTGTTCCTATATGATGAAAGAGATCCACAATAAAAGCCCTGAAGGAAGACTGGGTTGAACAACACAGTATCAATATTCCACCTTTATTAAGGTTTACCAAATACTCAGACTTCTCTTTGGACTTCTACCTGGCAGAAAAAATAGCATCACATCAGAAACTTAGGACAGGAGTTGCTTAAAATTAAATGGGGGGGGGGGGGGGGGGGGGGGGGGGGTGGAGAGAAAAAGCAATTGAGAACACAATTCTATAAAAAGCTTGGTGTATGATGAAGACACTACTCAGAGGATTAAAGAAGTCATGGATGTTGTGTGGGAATAGAAAAATTTTATTTTAAAATTGGCACTGTAGTGAACTATGAAGTCTGGGGGTTTTTTTAGATAAGCTCTTAAATTTCATCAGATCTTTAAAAAGCTTGCCTCATATAGCAATCTCCTTTTGTTTTACAGCTGCTAAAAGAGAGATTGGAAGGCTTTGATGCTTTTATGCTTGCAATAATGTGTGAGTATCACTGAGAACATACTGCTATTATTTTAATTACTGTTTCTTTTTCAGAGAAATCCCACGGAAAGTTACAACTATGTGCAAATCCCTAGGATTGTGCTGCATTCTCTTTGTCAAAATATCAATCATACATTTGGAGTCAATATCTTATAGTGAAATACACACAAAAATAGAATTTATCAAATTTTACTTTTGATTTTCATAGGCTTCAACAGGATCTTTGGATTGGTTACAACCATATTCTTCTATCACTATCCAGATGAAGGAAGTATAAAATACAATTTACCAATACTGTAACTAATTATAACTAATTATAATATAATTAATGCTGTTGGTCAGTGCTAATTTATTCAACCAAATTAGTATTTTATGTATAGATTGATAAAGGCTATTACTGACCTTTAACAAAACAAACAAACAAAAAAAAATAGAATGAAGTTTGAAGCCAAGTGGAGAACAAATAATAGATAAATGATCCAGGTTAGAAAGTTCATAATTAATTTAAAAATTCAGGTTTGGATTTGGATATTTTTCAATATAGTTTGAAAATAAATTAAATAATTATCTGATTGTTGCTAAGCAAAACTTTTATGGATAACACCAGCATTTAATTTTCTAGTAATCTGTTAGTCGTAAGACATTTAAAATGTGTCCACGGGAGATCTGTTTTCCTACAGAGAGGGATTAGAGGAAAAATAGGGCAGATTAGAATTGAAAATATGAAAATGGTTGGAGTTATAACCAGCATAGCTGCAGGGCCATTCAGTGATCTGGAGTGTAGTTTAGCTGTACTCCAAGTGAAAGCATGCATGGACCTAAACATATCCTGTTTTGACAATTTTCTGATTTGACAATTAGTTGGTGCCTGCAAACACTAGAAGATGTGGGGTGCCTTCCCGTAGCACTGGATTTTTACAATTTGGAAATTAAATGGGCAGCACATCTTCCCTGTCACTGGTTGCTGGGATGGTCGCAATGGATGCATTACATGGAATAAGATATCCATCCACCCAGGTTAAAGGAAGAAAAAATTCTGGAAAGGTCATCTTAGCTTTATCTTTTTGCTTTTCTCATAGCATCAAAAATGGGGAGCCAAAGGAAGGTGTTGCCTTGTTCCTCCTGCAGAACAAGTGCAGATAGCTCGGTTAATGGCCTCTCCTCAGCAATAAATACTAGCTACTAGTCTGAGGACATTAGGTTTGGGAAAGGTCCTTGGCAAGGCAAAATATCTCAGAATTCTTACTAACAAACACAGGCCCTACCAGAGCAGGGGTGGCTGACTGTTCTCAACCTTGGGTCATACACTGAGTCCTGCACCCACACAGTAAAAATTATTTGTCTAGGAATGGGTTATAAATACACATTGTGACCTGCCTCTCGCTCCAGCTACTACAGTTCTGTGCCATTCTATTACTTGCATGCCTAAATCAATTTTCACTGCATGCTTTATAGATGCTCTAATTCACATATTGGTATAGCGGACATCAGAATTGGAAAAAACATTCATCTGTTGAATAAAATGCTTCCCACCTATGCTCCACCTTTCCAGACTTTTTGTATTTATCTCCAGGAAAAATATAGCAACCACTGTAGGTGCTTATTAAAAAAAAGGTGATGGTTCACCAAAATGCTCCTATTGCTCATTCTCTTCCCATGAGGGCTAGTGCAAGGCTCTTTGAAATATTTGCTCAATGAGTGGTTCAACAGGAGAAAGCACTGAGGTTAAAATGTGTAGCAAAATCAAACTACAAGGCCTAAGAGAAGAAAGATTTGTGTAAAACTAACACAGCTTAGTTGTTTTTTGTTGATGTTGGATCATTTTATTTTATAACATACTTTACTGAATATATGATACTTATAAATCTTTGGAGCAATGTTACGTTTTGCTCTCTGTTTATTTCTCCTTCATAAATCTGGGGGTTTTTTTTCATAGCTTGTCTTTGTCACACAGCAGAATTTTAATTTCGAAATGTGATTCCATTGGCACGTAAGTGATATTCATATCTTTTATACCTTGGTGACTGCACTGAATGGAGAGAATTTTAAAGAATGTATTTTATAAAAGTAAATGTAGTGTTTGAATGCCATAGCTAGCTGATAGATGATAGTTTTGTACCTCCTGCAACAGTTCCTTTACCAGAAGTATAGCAGGTGGATTATAATAGCAAATCCCAATGTCTGCTAAAATTTGATTGAAACCTGGGAGATCTACACTTTCTGAGGGCTTTTCTTCTTTATCAGGTACTGAAGTATTGGTGGCATGTTTTCAAATCCTCTGCATCCTCTACCTGATAAAGCACCAGTTAGAATAAAAAATGGACCCTAGCTTCACAGCTGCATTTTTAAATGTGTAAATCATGGGTTATTGCCTTCTGTATTCATGAATATTATTAATAAGTCTTTCAGCAAACAACATAATATTTCCCTTCTTCCTTTTATTCCCCAACACTTTAACAAAGTTACTCGACTTAGTAGGGAATGTAGGTTATCAAGAAGCCTGCACTGCCCTTCAGTGAATAGCTAAATGTCTGCAAACCATATACAAAATAGTACTTAACACTCCATCTTTATTACTTATAACTGTTCTGTTTGCACGATACATATAAGCAGGCAAGTTTTCTGACTAGGACTGGGTACACGTCTTCCATAAAACTAAATAACTAATGTACAGCCTAATGGGAGCAGAATGTGGATGCCTGGGCAGCTAAACACCAGCAAATACTGTATCTTGAAATACTGTGTCTTGCTTGTGTTGCCACTTTCTTAGGGGTTGGGCTCCATCACTAGCTTGCCAGTACTCTGGGCAGTAACTTTTCTGTTTGAAGTGCACTTAAAAATTCAGGGTGCTTTGGAGAGAAAATAATTAATACTGTTAGCACTGTCTCCTCATTCATTTCAGATGATGTTGCAGAAGCGGTTACCAGTTTTCAGATGAAGCATTTATTAAAGTAATATTTTAAAAGTACAATAAAATGCAACATAATCTAAGCCAATTTAGCAAGTGTTTTCCCTTGCAGTCAAAAAACAGAAAGTAGAGTGGATTAATTAAGAGAAACCATTTTATTCCTTCCTTAAGGAGGCTATACAGGGGCAACTGTAGTTAGCTTGCTTTAAAAGTGCCTGTGTCCACAAGCATCCCAATTGCACAACAAATTACTTGGTGCCCTAGAAGTTAGTGAGTAATCTTCTCTCAAACAGGAAAACAACCCATTTCAATGCTACCATACAGCCTGGAGTGATCCTGTCTGCTACCTAGTAGTATTGAGTTGACCAACTGTGAAAATTTGGGGATGCTGAAGTCATGTGTAGCCTTTTCTTCATCTTGCTGAGGGGGGGCAGCCTCATTCTCCATGGCTCAGCACCTGGCAATGCCAGTTTTCAAAGAGCCACTTGCAGATTGTATTCCCCAGTTAATGACTTCCAGGGCTGTAAGTGTCATTGAGAGACTACCTGAATGCCCAGCTTTTTGGAGTTTGGTACCTGTAGAGGACTAAACAGAAGACTGTGTTTTCCAGCTTTGATTTCACTCTTAATACCATGCAAACCTAAAAATGAAATGTACTAATTCCTGCAATTCTGTACCATGGGCTTTAGGTTCTAACCACTGGCCATCTTCAGCTCTTTCTTCTGAGCTCATTTGCCTCATTTGCCATCATCAGCCTTCATTTGAAACAGAAGCTTATGTTCCCTGCCTCAAGACAGCAGGCATACACAGATATTCATTATTGGTGGTTTTGATACTAATTGCATCTAATAATCTAAATAATATAAATAGCTTGATCAAACTATTATTATAAGAAATATACAATATGGCTATACTATACTAAAGAACCTTTATATTATTTGCAGAGAAAAAATAATTAAAAAGACTGAAAAGAGACATTGGGTCACTGATTCAGGAGTCTATTCAGGTTTCCCTGAAGGCTCTGGACATTGCATAGCATTGAAAATAGAGTTAGGTTTATATATTTGTTGTGTAGATTGCAAGGGATGCGTAATGTTCACAATACAAGTAATCATAATGATAACATTTTCTTGTCCAGTCTTTTGCTATTAAGGTATACCTCACAATATTTAGTACCATTCAGCTGCGATAGTTCCTCACCTGTTTGTCTTAGGCATCTTTTAAACTTTTCACAGTGTAAAATCTCCTTTACTTTGGAAAGACAGAGCTACTTTGCAGGACTTACAATGATGCACGCCAGCTCTGCGATACACTTTCCTCTTCTGCTGCATTTCCCAGGTGCCGTCCTTCCACAGGCTACCCGTGCCTGGCTCACCCCTGACTGTTCTGACCTAAATTCTCCCTGAGCTCTTTCCCCGAGCATTTAATATGAATACTTGTTGGAATATATCTCTGAATCTGACAAGGGTTTGCACTCAGTGTTTCTCTTTATTTTGTCCCAGAAGTTCTTCAGAACATTTAATTCCTTCTCCTGCGAATGTTTTCTTCTAAATTCAATGCCCCTATAAAGCTTCCTCACATTTCTATTGTGTTGCAAATTTTGTTCATTCTTTGAGCTACAGTCAGTCTCCTAATGCTTGTTGTTATGTATTTTTGTTGTGTTTTTTTGGCCCATTTTACTTTCCTCTCTTTTCTTTTTCAAATCCAAACTGCATCATAATAGAACTAACAACTTAATTTCTCTGTGTTCAGGCTTGGTAACATATAAAACTGAAATAACAAACAGACATTGACTTCTGTCAATATGCATAATAAAACTTATCATCCAGAGAGATTGAATATGAAACAAGACAAAGCTGGTATTCACTGAAACATGAAGCCATCGTTACAGCTGCCATTATAGCCCTATATTAAGAAAAATTACTGTAAATTAACATTTTAAAGAGATGGAATTAGAGGCCTAGGAAAAGCTGTTCATGTTTCATCAGGAGGAAAAGCTTTCAGTTACTGTATGACTGAGGCATCCTAAAAATACTGTGCTTTTTTCCTCTAGTCAACTGAAGCCAGTCACAACATGCTGATATTGATCTTATCCTGATTGTTACCCCTAGGAAGGTTGTTTGAGGTAAACCCAGGATCAGGCATGATTTAAAACATCTATGTTTCTCTCAAACACTGAAGACAGAAGTCTGGGACATGGCTATTTAACCTATTCTTTGGTACCAAGCCTACGCTCCACCCTGCCTGCTCAAACCATTGCAGTGCCAACTTGCATTGGATTAAAACAACTTAAGCTTTTTGCCTCTTTTGGAAGGATGTTTCATACTTTAGTGTTTAATAAAGTGTCTACTTTGTAAACAACCACTTTTAAACTGAATGTCGCTGCATTTTTATTAGGACAATGATATGTTGCTGGGCCTGAAGAAAAACACACATGCACAGACATGATTGTTAATAAGTCTGACAGCCTACAAATTCTAAACAAAAAATCTTCTCCTGTTCTGGGATGTTGTGATCTAGCAGTTATTTATAATACCATGATGAAGATGACAGAGGCTGCAAGATCAAGTCCATTTATTTACAACTAAGAAGCTTAAAAACAAACATTGTTTATGGTGATGCACAAGCTTGGTTTTCTAATTTTCTCTCATCAATACTGCTTGCTCTCTACTATTCTTTTGGAAGATCCTTTCACTAGAAGCTGACCTATACAAATGAACATGTAGTCATGTAAGATATTACTGTCTTTCCCTAATTTGCAGATTTCTTTAGCCCATGGAAAAAAAAGAAAACCAACAAACCTATGTTCAAGCATATTTCTTCAGCCACTTTTCATTCAGCTTGAGGTTTCTGCAACTTTTCACACTGTCTGAAGGTACAAGTACTGATGCAAAGTACTCTTCTGGGGTTTGAATATGAAGGTACCAATGAAAACTTAAGCTATTGTAGTATGTAGCTGGATGTACACACAGCAATATTCCTTTCTAGTAGCTTATGACAGTAATTTGTCATTTGTACTAGCCTCTAACTTATTTCCAAACTCAGAAAAAAAAAAAAATTCCATATCAACAATTGCTCCTGATTCTCAATAATGTAGGAAAATCACGGCTAAAATGGTGTTTTTCATAAAAGCCACGTGGCTTTGGTTTTAGCTATTTCCTTATGCTCTAGCATGTCAGCGTCAGTTTTGATATGAATAAACAAGCTCCAAATTTAAACTAAATGCAGAGCCTACTGAAAGCCGTAAATCGAGAATTTATTCCAAAAGCTGGTCTGAGAGTCTGACTTTGAACTTTAGGACATGTCTCAACACTCTGTGCAGGGGCTTTTGCTTAAATATGATAAATTAAAGGGACTGACTTTTATCCTCTTTGTGTAAAATCTTATCAGCCAATTAAATTAATATTTTGTGAATTTATAAGGCTCCCTTTTTATTTATTGCACACATTTCACATTCACATTCTATAGACATAAATGTTTATTGATGTCAAAGGTTGTTTTGACTAAATTCAAATTTAGTCTTAGCAAGAAAAGAAATTTGGGCTTAGTTCATTTTATATCTAAGTTAAGGGGACTCATCTCACAAAACACTTGAGATTGAACATACAGACTTAATTTATTAGAATTTCTCACCCAAGAAATATCTATTGACACTGAATTGAGTGGGTTTTGGCAATGTGAAAAAAGCAGACTCTGATACTTGATGCCTGATGAATACACAGTATTAAGACCCTAGGCCAGGTTTCCAGAGGACTGGGAAGTGAAGACTTGTAGACAATCTGCATTCAAAAAACTGGGAGGCCAGGCTGTCTGCAACATGCATATTTAGCTGTGTTAGGAGTGTACTGTGGGGAAAGCCAGCTGAAAACAGAGGTGTGGCCAGCAAATCTGCATATTTTTCAGTTCTCCTATACAAAACCTTCAGTTATGCTAGCACATAATTTGTATTTGTATTATCACATACGTTTCCCTCAAAGACAGTCTAGCACCAGAGATGTTTGGATCTGTTGGCAATTTGCATTTTAGTAGAGGCAATGTGCTTTTATTTATTTATTTAAACTGTAAATTACTAGGTAGGCTTTTACCTGCCTTCCCTAACGTAGCAAAATGTCATGTGCAAATCCGATACAGATTAAAATTCAGTAAACATAGTATTGGTTTTCTTTCTAAAGACAAAATAAAAAAATCAAGTTAAGGAAAATACCAGGGAAACAAAAAAGCTGCATAAACCAGAGGTTTCAGTAAAGAAGATTTATGTATAAATAATACATGTGGTTTTATACCTGCCTCGTCTAATATAGAAAGATTTTTTTTTCCATGTAAGTAAAAATGAGCAAAGGTATCCTCAGAGGAAGATCAGCAAAATAAACCTATCAGGGAGTTTTTACTATCTATCTTGCCTATTTGGCTTGGAGTTTTTGAAAGCTGCTGTGTTAGAGGAAATTCCTTCCACGCAGTTTGCTCTGCGAGGGTGCTTTAGTGGAGATGAAGTGGCCCTTCCTGAGGATCAGGCCCTTCAAGGGCCCATTGGTATCTGGCCTTCAACCAGCTGTATAATCAAAGTCATTGTATCCCCATATTCCTCCTCCCACAGGTGGTAACAACTTGGCCCCTTCCCCATGGGTCATCATGGCTATTAGAGCTATCTCAGCAAGGCCCTTCCAGTGCTTCCTCCCAGGCACTAACAACTGAAATGTGTGTGTACCAGGTGCAGCCTGTATGTGTACACGTGTGTGTACCACACTGTGCTGGTTTGGGCTGGGATAGAGTTAATTTTCTTCATAGTAGCTAGTATGGGGCTATGTTTTGGATTTGTGCTGAAAACTGCGATAACACAGGGACGTTTTCATGACTGCTGAGCAGTGCTTACACAGGGTCAAGACCTTTTCTGCTTCTCACCCCACCCCACCAGGTGCACAAGAAGCTGGGAGGGAGCACAGCCAGGACAGCTGACCCAGACTGGCCAAAGGGCTGTTCCATACCGTATGACGTCATGCTTAGTATACAAACTGCAGGGAGCTGGCCTGGGGGCAACGATCGCTGCTCGGGGACGGGCTGGGCATCAGTCAGCAGGTGGTGAGTGGTTGCATTGCTTGTTTTTCCTGGGTTTTGTTTCCCTCTCTCTCTCTCTCGTTGTTTTCCTTTTCATTACTATTATTATTATTATTATTGTTATTATTATTTCAATTATTAAATTATTCTTATCTCAATCCACTAGTTTTCTCACTTCTACTCTTCTGATTCTCTCTATCATTCCACCGAGGGAGAGGGTGAGTGAGTGGTTGCATGGTGCTTGGTTGCCGACTGGGGTTAAACCATGACACATGGAGAAGGAGGACTTCTGCTCAGTTCAGGACTTTGAGGTTACTAACCTCTTTCAAGATCATGATACTTGCTGGCAATATTATTATTATTTGTATTTGTATGGTTGTGATATTTATGTAAGTGCTTTCCAGTACTTATAGTAACTATAACTATTCCTTCTTCAAAGTTCCTGTGGTCCATAACCGGACTCAGGAGAGAGATCTGGGTTGTGTCTATCTCAGGGGTCACTTTCTCTCTGCCAGGTAAAGTACCCCCTAAGAGATCAATTAAGCACCAGCTTTGTGCATGTAAGAGAAACCTCAGAGAATTTACTTCTCCCCTACACCAGTTTTATTCACACCGGAAACAATCAGCCCCAAAACCTTGAGCCACAGTAGAAAATACAGGCCCCTCTGCAGCTCCAAAAGTGTAGTCCTCTGGATATAATCAGTATGTTGAATCACAAGTGATATGTACAGGGGCTTTCTGGAGTTTGTCAATGGGGAAAAAAATCCAAGGCCAGCCATGACAATGCATAGGCTTGAAGGAGCGCTGCTCAGGCTAATTGCTTTATCAAATATTTGCTTTTTTTAACCATGCAAACAAACTCTTTCACTAATGACCAACAGTTATTTCAGTCTGGATCTATATGCAGCCTACGTATTTCTATTTTTTAACCAATCCCCGTATTTTGCAGGTAGTTTGCTTAAATCATAAAGCCAGTCAGCTTACAACAAAAGGCATACCAGTATAAAGTGAATGACTTGAATCTGAAAGCATAAATTAGAAACGTCACTACCAATCTCTTTCTTCCTTATTCATTCTTGAAATGGAGTGACTGAACAAAAGTAATAAACTCTATGTTTTATTTGTAAGATCGATTTAACTTTATCTTGAGGTTTGAATTGTTTCACTATTCATTAGAAAAAAAAATCATTGTTTAGCCCAACTATGCTATTTTTGATGCAAGTGTAATGTTTATTTTCAGTTTCAGTGTAAGATCTTTCCAGTAACTGGTCTTTCACAGTTTCTTGGAAATCAGTTATTTGCATCAAACTATGAAATAAAAGTACATTTTTTTCTTTACTTGGATATGGAACTCATTCAAAGCCTGTTAAAGCATACTGACTGCTTTTATTAAAAAATATTGAACAGTTTAAAGATTAACAAATATCAACTTTCTTAAATTTTCCAATTCCCACATGCTTTCTGAAGATACAGTACACACAGTGAAAGTTTTGCTTGAATAAGAATTGTCAGAACATACCCCCCCCATCTGTTCCTGGGGTGCCACAATGAAATAATTCATGTCCAAATACAAAAGGCTGTATCCAATGAGCTTACCATTTAAGAACATAAATAGGAAGAGCACTCCAGATGCTCTTAATATCAAAAGTCATATCTTGTTAAAATAAAAGTTTGCTGCACCTCATGTAGATTGAGCTAGCTAGGCAGTGACAAAGACATAGGTTTATATTGAATGAAAATTGTTGTCTTATTTTCTCCAAAGAAACCCATCAGTGGACTCGTCGTTAAAAGAAATTTAGCTTTCCATGTTGCAGTGCAAGCAGATATAGCTAGAACGTGTGAGACCTAGTTTTAAATGCAGGTGAACTGCCTGACAAACCACAGGAGTCTTTCTCTCTTGCTCTTCCATCCTGTAAGGTGGGAGTGGTATTCGATGCACATTTACTGTATATAAGTGTTATGATGGAAAGTAAAAATATGTGAGTGGTTTGCAAATGTTATTACTGCTTAAGTACTGTTATGCATTACTACCATATGATTCATTAATCCTCGAATGGATAACTTGCTTCCCACTTGCGCGCTTTGTAACCTACTAACAGGATACATCATGACCAAATGGAAATTAATTTTTTAAAGCTTTGTCTTGGGTGTTAAACCAAATAATTTATTGTAGATGCATCCTGTGAGTCACTAACTCTCCTGGAAACCTTTTTAGTTCAGCTGTAGCTCTGAAATAAAATATCACTTATGTCACTGAATCAGCCAGATAAGACAGCAATTCAAAACTAAATGAAATTAACTTAAAATTCTCAAAAACATTCTCATTTGACTTTAAACAACTATAATTTTACTTTAAAAAACATTTCACCTACCCAGTATGTAAAAAGAAGCATCAGTTATGATTATAACTTTGGTTTCGCGAAGATCCTTGTCAAGCTCTGCGTCATGGTTAAAAAAAATGTGAAGAGATGGCTGTAGACACTACCTCTGGGGGATATAAAGATAAATTATAAGAACTAAGGACTTAGCTTGAGACTTGGCATTCTTTTACCACATTTTTTACTACAGTTTCTTGCCATACACATTAAGAAGGATGCAATAGTATGAAACTGTAGTATGAATAGTATAAATATGGAAAAAAGCCACTCAGCTGAGTGTGTCAACATCATGCATGTATTAAAACCTGTATTGGTCATAATCTATTTCAAGCTATTTTCCCTGTTTGTTTTTTCTACTTTGATGCATTTGGTGCATTTTTCTGCCATCCATCCAATTGGTGGCTCACTTCTGTAAAGTGCTGAGGACTTGCAACCGATGTTAAAGTCAGTAGAAGCAGGGTCTGTGTTTGTCCTGTGGAGCCAAGGCTTTCAGTATCAATGCCCCAGCTTTCTGGTTACAAAATGGGTAAATATTTATACAGGTCAGCCCTTCAAAAAACCTGCTGTTAGCCTCTGCACACCCTCAGGTCACAATCCTGTGTGGTTGCCAGGTAGTAAGTTTAAGGTAAAAAGTTAGCGCCTTGTTCAGGCAACTCCTCCAAACTTTAACCAGAAATCTCGCAAGGTTCATCCTAACCTCAGCAAGTGAATTAGGACAAATATACATCTAAGCTAATTCAATATGGGAGCTTCTTTACCAAGCATACCCAACTGACCTTGCTTCTGTAAACTTTATTCTGTTCTATTCTTTTCTTCCTTCATGGGCTAAATTACGCATAAAAACCAGAATATGCATATTTTGCAAGTTCTGTTGAGAAGTCAGCACATTTTTGACTAAAGGGAAAACTAATACACTGATCATTGATTTAATCAGAAGCTTCAATTTTTTTTGTTAAAAAAAAAGGAAGGTCTTTGATGTTTGACTCCAAATCTAAAATGCGTACAGGCTGAGAAGTATTTTGGGAAGAAAAATGACGTAAATGTAAAATATGAATGTTCTTGTTACTAGTGAGATGATGATCAGTGCTACAGGTAGATACATTAGTGAGAATAAATAATGTAACCCTGTTGTTAACATTTCAGGCCTTCACTTAAAATGTAAATCTCTAACTGAAAAAAAAAAAAAGCTTGTTGTTGGTGCAGGCTGGCATGAAATTGTTCCTTTTCACTGCTAAAAGCATCTGCATCTCAGTGCACACTAACTCTCTATTTTCTTTTCCAATGCCCTCTAGTGCTAATTGAAGATTTTGTTACTAACTGAATATGCAGGAAATGCCTACCAGGAACCCAGAGCTTTTGGAATGAATGAAGTTTCTTGCTAACTTGTTACTTAGTGCCAGCATTTGGGCTTCATTAGTAAGCACAAGTCCTCCTCAAGTTAGCTGAAATTAATACTGCTTAGATTTAAAGATGACTCAGAAAGAGTGGGTGTAATTCCACACATTCAGATTTAAAATGTATTGATGAAGCAAAATTGTGTACTGTAGATATAAATCTGTAGGAAAGATTTTGCAAAGACATGAAAATGAATATCAACACCTAAGTTTTTTGCTGGCTTGTTAATCTGCAAAATTGGTTTATTATGCCTAATTTTTAAATTTTTAATTTTTTATTTTTAAAATAAAGTATCTAATTTATGCAACATTTTTCGATTGGCAGTACATATTTACTGCTTTAATAGTTGCTACTCAAATCAATAACTCCTAAAAAGCAAATGAATTCATTCTCATATTAGACTAAAAACATATGTGTTTCACTGTCATCAAGTATAAAATCATCAGACAGTACGTTTTAAAGACAAATATACAACCTAGTTAGGAACCTAGCAAGACATGGAACTGATTTTCTTTTTTAAGTTAAAAAAATAAGAATTTCTTATTAAAAAATGTGTCTTTGGAGTTGCGGTTTCAAAATGTCTCTGAAATATAGAGAGTGTTTCAAAAGCAGAAAACATATCTGTGAGGAAAATTATGCAAAACAAATCTCTGGTAATATATGGATGGAGGATAAGACAACCACTGCTGGGGTGGGGAAAAATTCTGGCTGGCTTATTCAATAAGCACGCGGGTGCACTAAGGCATGGAGAACTTTTTTAAGTACTGCTGGTGGAAGTTGTGGCAGCAGACTGAAGAATGAAGCGGGATTAAGTAGCACTTTGCATTTTACGTAATACTTCCAGGTTTTCAAACTACATGGTGATATTGATGAACAAAGCCTCACAACCACATTCTCATAAATACTGTTATCCCCGTTTTATGGGGGAGGGAGACAAAGATGTGAAAAATTAAATACCTTGAGTGACTGAGTCTACGGCAAAGTTGGAAACAATTTAGGTCTCTTACCTCACTGTTATGTGGGCAAACAACAGGAGTGATGTGTTTCCATGTGTTAACAGCTAGAAATGAAGTTGACTTCACTATTTAAATTCATCTCTAAAAGTTGTTTTAAAAGGCTAAATAGAAATAGATTTCTCTTAGCTATTGCTATGGTTTCACTACATTAATGTCTGAAAACTCCATTGCTAATGCAAATAACAATCCTGTGAAACTGGTATTAGTTACTGTTCCCATTCTGTACGTGGGGAAGTAAACCAGGGAGGGTTAAGTTCGTATTTAATCACTGCCTTTTTTCAGAAACTCCCCAATGAAATCTGAAGCCTGCCAGCACTCAGGTTTCTGCTGGTACAGCGGCCTGCTGCTGGATGCCCACACAGCGCTGCTCAAGTTGCAGTAGTACTCAGTTGTTCAGAGTCTCTGCCTGAGCAACACGCTACCACGATTCATCAAGGCAGTTGTCCTCTGAAAGTGTTAAAGGGCAGGCAGAGCTCTGTATAATCAATATGTTCCTGGATTGTTAAACCATTTTATTTTGTCATTGCAATTGGTATAGACATGAATTATGCATATGATGAGTTAGATCACTTGAATAGTCTTGACTTCTTATCCTTAATCTTTTTTTCACTACCCACCAGACCCTGCTGTGTCCGAACTGTGTCGTCATTTTTACTCAAGAAAATGCATTCTGGCTGCAGAGTTTCATCCCTCATTACCGAAAGGAAAAGACTACAGCATCAATGGTCTCCATCTTACTGCTGAAAGTTATATACATTGGTGGGAAATTAGACTGATCAATGTGATAACATAGATTTTAAAAGGCCATTTGAAGCTTCTGTGCCCAAGCATTTAAATAAGCCTTCTGATGCCTGGACGCAATAGACTGTACCCGTTTTGTCTGAATTTCTTACATTCTGTTAATTCTATGTGACTTCAGCCTGCCGTCATAGAACAGTGAATTGATTTTGCTCTTCTAAAGAAATAGTCTTAAATAGTGGCAGTCATCTTATCAAGCTTTTTACATAAAGGCTTTTCAGACTTTATTAGTTTCAATTCACATTAGAGGCCTTCAGGGCATGTTCAGTAGTCATTTTTTTCAATCACTTTTGCATTGTGTTTATTTCCCCTAAAAAATCCCTAGAGGCAGGCTATGTTCCTGACACGTTTCAGATTTCAACTCTCGGGCTTTGGCCTGTCTTCCTATATATATTCTGTTAATTTTACTGTTGCCTGTCACCTTGTGTGTAAGCCAGACTGAACATAGCGAAGTCCCAAGTAAATCCTTGGCTCTGGGCTTTTGAGGGAGAAGGAGACAGGTTGTGATGTGCAGGAATGAGGAAAGAGGCCGGCTTCATCTGGCTTCCTCTTCTGCGGAGAGGCCAGAGCAGCTTTTGGAAGTGCTTCCCTATGTGGTGTGGCATCTCTTCAGCTTAACGTGATGTTTATTTGAACCAAATACTCTTCATTTAGTTAGGACCAGATTTCTTGTACAAATAGCTGCATCTAAATAGTATTGCTAGAGGTAAAAATGAAGAAAGAGTCACCGGTGTCATCTGGTGAAAGGTAGTAACCAATCTTAGAATGAGAAAAAGTGTAATTTGTACAGTATTGAAATTGCTTCAAACATCTGAACAGGCAGTGCTCAGACTTTTTTCCCTGTCACAAATCATCTTTAGGCAAATAATAAGCATGGATGTTCTGGTAGAACAGTTGGCTATTAAAAACTCTAATTGAAAATGGAGCCATAATGGAAACATTTCTGCTTGATGTCCTAATATGGGTGAAGATGACAGGGCATTAAATGTATGTTGTTCATTTTCAGACAGCTTGTGAACAGAAGTGGTATACCTCATCTTTTTGGCATGAATCCATTGCATTGGTTAGTAAAATGTTTTAGCATGGCAGCGTAGTAATGTGATTAAACAGCACTGATTTCACTATACAGCCACAACATAGCGGCTTTTAAAAATTTCCTTGTCATTTTTTTCCCATTTGATATTGACATTATTGTGAACATATACTATGTCTTCCTGGAAACTCTCACGTAGTGCTGAAAAGTAAAGCACAGACTTAATCTCCATGACTGATATATATTATTTATAAAGTCTGGTTTAGTGTATTCTGAACTAGAGGATCAAGCTATTTCCCTGCCTCTATATCCATTGTTTATGGGCTACTGACCTTCAAAGTATCATGTCTTATAAGACAACACAGTGGTTTATGTAAGTTGATAGACAAATAGATGGGTTTCTATTAATAGGCTGATTGCTGTGACTGAAAAATTTAGTTATGCAAATGAACAGTCTTTTCCTCTCTGCTGAATTAATTATTAAGAAAGAAGAACAGAGACTGAGACAAGAATTTTCAGCAGAGGTATAACTCAACATTTCCTGATCCTTGGTGGGACTCTGCCTGTCCTCCTGCAGCCATGTCCATCTTGGCCTGTGCCTGTGAGCTGCTCAGGCTGGCCAGTGCCCCGCTCTGGAATTCAGGGGAGTTTCACTCCCACTCCTTATTTCCAAGACGGAGGCATGGTGTCCTGGAAAGCCTCCCGTGCGGTTTTGTTCGAACCAAGCACCGCAAATTCTATCCACTGCACATTTCAGTCAACCAAATGGAGGTGAGGACCTGCCTGAAAGCAGCAGGGAAGACTTCAGGCATTTCATCCCTCTGGATTGACTGAGACAGCATTGGAAGGTGATGAGGAAAAATAATCTGGCAGCCCTGGTTAGTTTGGGGTTAAATGAATCAAAGCCAAGCCTGGCTTACTGGGCTGCTGCTAGGCAACAAGTAACTTTCTGCTTTCAGAAGTTTCCCACTAATTGATTCCTGACACCATTCCCCATTGGTTTGTATAAATAGAGAGCTATTGCTGTGGGGGAGGAGAGGAAAGCTGGGGTGCAAGCGAGCACCCGGCACTGGCATGGCCCCACCAGGCGGGCTGGACGTACAGGAGGTCCCTTGCCATCGAGGAGGGAGTTCAGTCACTATAGGGGATGGCAACCACTAAGGATTCATATTTGATAAAGCAATACTGATGTTAAGGAGCAAAGAAATCTACAGGAGCCACATGAAATATTGCAGTATGTTGGCCCTTTAATACATGTCCACCAAACACACGTCTTTTGCATCCACTTGTTCCTTGCTTATATGTAAGTGACCAACAAAGGAATAGGAACCAACCTTCCTTACATGGCTAATATTTGGCAGGCTGGCCTAGTGAGCGTAGCGTCAACAGGATATCCTCCAGAGAGGAGAGCTGGAGCAGGGATTTATAGGGGTTGGAGATAGTGGGAAAGTCAGGCTAATGGAAAGGAACGGGAAGCTTGCCTGAAGGAGAAAAGCAAGCCCGGCAAGTGTCTGGGTGTCAAAATCCTCTTTTATTGATGGCTCACTTCTGGAGCCTTTATTATATTGGCTCTATGCCTAACCTTGATAGGATTTTACCCTCACCACCAAATGCAAGTCTCAGGCATTTTAAAAACTGATTCATGAATTAAACTATTGTTCCTTATAAATAAACTCTAATTCTTTTTTTTTTCTCATACATTATTTATTTCCTAGCTCTTTCTTCTGCTGCAGAGAAATGAAAGGCAGAGACGGAGTACAGAAAGGAACAGAATGAAAATGGGATATTTCAAAGATGATGGGAAGAACATGATTGTTTTTTGACAATGGTGAAAATTCCCTTTCAAGATGCAGAGGTAATTGGCGGATGTTACATGTCTATATCCAGCATGCACATGCGAAAACTTGCATGATATTCTTACTTTACTTCCTTTTTGGCATGATAGAAAAACATGCACTATTATGTTCTTTCTATATATTTCCATATTTTCTTGCAGACTTTGGGGGGTATTTCTTTCTTTGACATCCTCTCTGAAGCGCTGTGTTGCAATAATGCTGATATCGTGCTGCTCAGGTGATATGTTTCCCTAAGCAGCTGGGAAGGTGGGGGGTGAAAGGAAATAGTTTTTCAGAAATGTATCAGTTCTGAAGCATATTGAGGGATAACAGAGAACACTTTGGATTTTGTCATTCATTTCACTTGGCCAATACCTTCAAATAGGGTTTCATTATTATGTTGAGGGAGTTGTATTTAATTGCTAATGACCATATTCATCCCCTTGCTAGATGAGATGAAACTATTGCCAGTAAGCACTAAACCATATTTTTGATAGTTTCATTTATAAATCAGTAGCTATTCCGTGCACATTTACATGTTGGAAAGACTACATTAATATATTTTGGCATGCTTTTCAAATATGCTCTTACTGTGGTTTTTTATATCTGATTACCTCTCACTACCTTTCTTTTTTCCTTAACAGTGACAAAATCTATTTAAAGAGCAAATCATAATTTTCTTCATAGAATCATAGAATCATATAATCATAGAATGGTTTGGGTTGGAAGGGACCTTAAAGATTACTTAGATCTTTTTTTATTAGAATTGCAGATTGTCTGTGTAAGGTACAAGACAGAAGAAACAATAGACCTGACTAACATACATTAATTTATAACTAGGTGTATCCTGGTACACTTACCGTTTTTAAAATAGAAAAGCACTCTGAAAGTATTTAGGCAAATTTAAATCCTGACCTCTGCTGTTTGCAATTCCTTGTGGAACAGCAAAAGTGAAATGCACTACCCAAGAGAGCAATACGGAGCGAAGAGAAAAACCAAACTGACGTATTTGTTCCTTTTTCTTTTTAAATTATATCTAGTCCTCTCTTGATGCAAAATAGTTCTGCTGCCATTTCATACCGGCTTCCAAGAAAAGCTGAATAAGCTCTTCCAAAACCACTTCCTTTTTCAGATTTAGACCCATTTTATCTCTAAAGTTATATAACGATATATATTGCATATCATCTAATTTACACTACCTAGTTATTCAGAAATGCCTACCAGTTGGATCAGTACTCTTAAACTAACCTCTTGCACGTATCAGCACTGTTAAATTGGCCCTGAGCTCTTCATAATTTCTGAATATTTAGGATTCACTGTATAATACATGCTTATCTGGATAGTAATGCGAAGTTACTTTTTGCAGAGACAGAACACATGACAAAGCCAGTGGGCTGCTGACTCCCTCACGGGAGACACAAAGATTCATCTCTAGTGTAATTACAGGGACTCCTTAGAGAGTTCACACATGAGACCAATTAGTCACAGTGTGTGCATTCCCATTGCAATATTTTTCTGTCTCATCTCTCTACCACCCTTTGCCACTTTTTGCAGTATCTCGTCAGTCTTTAGAATCAAATTTGCAAACCACAACACCGAGATGAATTCGACATTAGGCAAAATAAATTAAAGCCTCCACAGGAGATGAACATGAATACCGACATCACGCCTGAAGAGCCAAAGCAGATCTACACATGCTTTAAAAAAAGGATTTTAATCTCGGACAATCTTTTGCAAGATTAACTAAAGAGGAGACGGCCACTGTTGCCAGTGATGCCTTGCCTCTGTTTACCTTGCCTCTGTTTACCTTGCTTTAGGAAAGAAAATACAAGTTAATTGCTATATCAGTTTTCTCCAATCATTCTGTATTGTTAAATATTGTTTCTGTTCAAGGAATAACTATTCATTTTATTGTTATTATTAAAATATTGGTGTACTGCAATAAAAAGTTAAACGATGACTTAAATGTACCAGAGAAGTTTTTAGCTCTCCTTTTATATTGAATCTTAAATAGAAAGTAATTGCAATGATGACTTTGAGAAACCTCAGCTTAATGAAGGAATTGTGGTTGTCTGCATTTGGAATTCTTACAAGGCAATCATGTAATAGATAATAATATCTACTGGGTTCTAACATCACCATATAAGCATTATTTACGGCTGCTGGCTGGCAAAGCAGTTACTCCATTTTCCAAGCCAAGTTGCAGTGAAAATTCTGGCAGCAATCAAAGAAGAGCCTCCAAAAATATGTATGTGAAGTAAATAAGATTTCAGTCTTTTAGACATTATCAACAAGAAAAGGTGAATAGAGTCTCAGACTGTTACTTTTATGCATCTCTTTACACTGTCACTTGTTCTTTTGGATTTTGGCACTAAGGTAAAGAAGGTAAGGTGCTAAGGTAAATAACCTCCCTCTGCTTTAGACCAAGATGGTCTAAGCTAATAATTTGTTTTTCAGTACTATAACTTCTTATTTCATCGCTGTTGGAGAGCCTTTATTTAATACATGAGACTAAAACCTATATATTTGTGATCCCTCACCAGTTTGCTGAAGAAGAGCAGGGGCTTCACTTTCACATTCAGCCTTACCCTGGTGCTATCAGCTTCAGTAACAAGCATTACTCATAGTGTCCTCAGGAGCACCCTCAGGCAGCTTCACCTCATGTCTCATCATGCTACCCATGAAGGACAGGTTTCCTTGTGCCCTGGCACTGCCTACACAAGTGACCAGGAAACAGTCAGGACAGGTATATCTGGCCCAGCCATTCCCAAAAGAGCCCCCACGAGGGTCCGACACCTGCGAATCGGATAGGGGATACGGACTCAGGGTGAGGGGAGCACCCAAGATGTGAAGTCAGACCTGTCTTCGTGCTGCTTTTGGCTTGTATCCAGAAGGATCGGGGGGCCTGGCCCTACACTAGGTGCTCACTGGATTGCATGCCTGAGAAATCACTTATATCAACCATGCCAGCCCCATGGGCAGCCAGGCTTGCCCCCATCTCCTTCTCGTGCTGACTTCCCTCATGCTGTCAAGCTCATGGTTAACATCACTTGTGTATGAGACCCCTGCCAGAGAGGATATCATCCTGCCCAGAAGCCTCACAGCTACACAGATGAAACCAAGTGCAGTAAAGAAGGACTAGATAAATTTTTCATACTTGCTGCAGTGTGATTTTTGAGCAAACAGAGTTTCATAAAAGCAAGAGAAGGATGAGTCAGCAACTGATTTTATAATCAGTTTTGGAGTTTTTTGAAGAACGGTCTGTTATTGGCATAAGAGTATTATCATTTCAGAGTCTCATATCCAGCATAGTAAGGAAATATTTGAGGCAGAGTCCCTGGATGTTTTAGAAATCTCAGGGACAGACAGGAGGACTCCCACAACACCAGAACAACCACTAAAGGTTCACAGAGACTAAGTGCACATGGAGTAAAGAAAAAGAATACAATAATATATTGCCAAACCAGTGCCTATAGTTTGCAAGGCCCCAGCAATGGGAATGACAGAGAGCACGTTGTGCAAGCCTAACCAAACTCCTCATGGACAGCAAGTTGAGATCTCACATCCTGTCCACCCTTTCTCAACAGTAATAATTTTCCTTGTTTGCTACATAAGAAAGTAGAACACAAACCCTTAAAGGAGTAGTGCTGGTGGTCACTATAGAAAGCACACTAAGGCAAGCAGGGCATCTTGGAATAGATAGAGCTGTGCAACAGCAAAGGTACTCAAGGTAGGAAAAACAGGCACAAGTAAGCGGAAGGAGGAAAGTAGGCAGACAGAGGAGTTTGCTTCTTGAAAGTTTAAAAATGGAGTTTCATTCTAAACAGGATGTTGCTCAGCTAGTTTGGGGTGGGAGAGTTGTTTTTTAAAAAGTGTGAACTTCTGCATTTGCAACAGAATTTCCAGGCTATTAAGAAGTAATTATTGGTTGTGTTTACTGTCACTGTGTAATTGTAAAATGTTACCAACCAAAATGTGTGGGAGATGAAATATCTTCGATGAAAATATCCCTTGCTAAAGAAAAAATTGTCTTTGCCTTGCCCACTAATCATCTGCCAAAAAGTAGTTTGTATTGGAAATGTTCCATTTTTATGCTAATGCTACTTGACAGTAACTGAGATTTCAGCTCTGGGACCTATATAAGCACCTCAGGAGAAATTCAGAATTGTCTGTCTTAGACAGAGCTGGGAAAATGTACAAAATATTATTTTTAAGGAACAAGGTTATGATTTGGCTTTTTTAAAATAGAACTAAAACTACTCACATACTACATAAAATGATCTAAAGCTACATGTAACGCTGGAGAAAAAATCGAACCTTAGGGCCTTAGTCTCTGCTCATTTCCACCATATCTAATGAAGTCTGTGGAACTACAATAATGTATAAACAGTTTGAAAGAATAATTACTATCATATTAAGTAGTAAATATAATTAATAGTTTAGAAACAAATAACTTGTTTTAATGAACAATAATTAAATGAAAAATATTTTCTTTCTGTATACCACTAGGATGTAAGATTTATAGTTGACAGACATAAAATATGCAGGGAGAATTGTAAAAATAGATAATCTTCTGTAGTGTTCACATTTCAGAAAGAAAAACAAAAAGATGATGATAAGGCAGGTTAAAAAGCAAAGGAAAAATCGTTTACATTCCTTCAAAAATTTTCTTCTGCTTTTTCACATTTCAGATGTTTGAAGTTAGGAATGTTAAAATGGCATAAGAACATATGTCAGTACTGAATCAGATCAAATGCACATCTAATCCAATATCTTATCTCTAACAGTGGCCATAGTGATGCCTAAGGACAAATAAAAAAATGGCAAGCATGTACGGTATGATGTTTCACAAGCATTGAAGTGATTTGCTTTCACTGCTTAGGGGTCAGTATATCTCAAAAGCCATATTTTATTCCTCGAATAATGTTACCAAAACAATTAGAATTGTACTCAGAGAAGTAATTCATGTAGGATAAAGAGTTCCCACTAAGTAACAAGTACTTCTGTTTATCAAACACCTGTTGTACTTCATAAAATATGCATGCCATTGTTTAAGAAAACAGGTACCTTTTATAGCTATACATAAAAAATTAACGTAATTCACAGATTATCATTGATATTATCTGTTATTCCTATTATTGAGGTTGAGAACTATTGAACTAATAATTCAAGCAACAGCAAATATCTTTATAATACTAATGATCTCAAAGTCACAGATATCTACTTTCTGTGAATCTTGCTTGATTATAACATAAACTGAAAGGATGATAAATGTTTGTACTGAACAGAAGCAAGCGATACTGTGTAAAATGCATTGCTGCTACCAACATAATCTTTCTCTTATTCTAGGTTGCTCTGCTCAGGGCACATCAGATCTTCTGGACTTTATATCCAGAGATTACTCCTGCTGTTGGCCTGGTACCCAGAGAGGTATGTGTGGAGAGCATGCATACGTTCTCTCCTACTGCCTTCTTCTCTTCTGTTGCCTGCAGGGAAACAGCCTTTACACTCAGCAGACAGCTATGGATCAAAAAGAGCCTCTCTGTAAAGGCAAACTGATCCTGATTTCATATTCACATAATGTCACGTGCTCAGCTGGATCTGTTTTATGGTTGAAGAGATTTTAATAAGTTCCTCACCTCATTTTTTTACTAGGTTGATCCGATAGCTCAATCTAATATTTGTTTATAGGTCTTGCCTCCCTTTGCTCAGCAAAGCCCTACCAATCTGTTAAGTCTGTTTTCCTCTAATTTCAGTATTTATCAAGGTTTGAAGCAAATAGATGCCCATCTTGCAGGAGGTTACACCACCAGGTCCACTTGTCCCCCACACGAACAACTGTTGAGAGAAGTTTGGAGAGGAGGTGCACAAATGGAAGGGATTGTTCTGAATTCCCAGCAAGCACTGTGTGTGCTATGTTCACATCGAATAAAGAGACCTTTCAGTTAGAAAAAAGCAGCTGAATAGTGGTGCTAAATTACTAATAGAGATCCCTTACAGCTAATGGAAGGAGAAAAAATTCTGCATGTTTTAATAAATGTTACTCTTCTCAATAAGAAAATAGAACATTTCTTCATTTTCTAAAGTTCTTTCTTCCAGACATTTCTTCTAACCTTCTTCTGTGTTAATTCAGAAAACAAACAGTTAAAATTAATATTTATCCAATAGTAGCAAGTCTTTAAGTGTATGGAAATGTGCACGAAGAACAAAAAAACTATGGAATAAGTGGGTTATATCTGTTAAATAGACCACTTTGTCATGGCAACACGCCATTTACTAATTTCAGATTTTTTAAAAAAATATGACTGCTCAAAGTAGTAGCAATTATTACTATATCTACATATGAGTGTGTGAAATCTATGCCCTGTGGCTCCTGAAAGGGTGACTTCTGTTTCAGCTGTCAAAGCCTAATGGTAATATCAGTCATTTATTTTGATATGATAACAATTTTTGAAATTGTTCTGAAAAGACAATGAATTGTATATTCAGAGTAGTACAATTGCTACTTTGAAAACAGCCAACCCTCTTCTTGAAAAAATTTAATTCAGGGAGCTTGGCAATGCTCAAGTGAGCAGTAAGTATAATACTATACGGTTACCAAACCAAGGCTATGTTGTAGAGCTAATTAATGACTGTGAAAACATAAAGAGGTCTGTTATGTATCCACCATAAAAATAATAATAATTGTAAAACATGTAAAATATTCACCAAAAAAATTCCTTTTTTAATTATCTGAAAGCAGAACCTTGTTGAGATATAGACACATTACAACACAAAGTGTGCATGCAGCAATGGTATTTCATATAGTGATAATATTTTGTTTTATATAAGGTAGGAAAAATAATGATTTCACCATTATGCATTACTTTCAGGACAGAAGCTGTTCTTCGGTAATTTTATGAGCATCTGTGCTTTCTCTGTCTAAATGGCTATAGGATTTAATGAAGTTTAAGTCCTTTAGTAGTACCCTGAAGTTTTTCTGAGATTTGTGAGCATACTGGAATTGACCTGAGTATTAGAACCTGCCAAAGCACAATATAGTCTATGCACAACAAATATTTGCTGAGACAGACTTCTAGCAAAATAGGAAAATTGGGATGTCTTTGTAGTATATCAGCCTGCAGTAACAACATGTTTGGGAGATACTCAAATGATGTAGAGAAGATGGCTAGTCGGAATAATAATTTTGGCAAAGCTGATGCAAAGGAAGTGCCAAATAGCACAGATAACCTCCCAGCCCTAAACAAATCTAAAAAACCTAAATCTGAAATGGTTTTTTTTCATGGTCTTATTTTCAGAATTCATTTATTCTGCAGAAGTCCCTTGCTTGTACTCATTCTCTCATGTATGCAAGATAATTGTAAATGATCTTGAGCCAGGGTGTATCCATCTGTTATAAGAGGGATCTAATGTGGGTCGGAGAGTGGAAATAAGTTGCATATTGTCATGGCAGAAATTTTTTCTCTCACATGCCTTCCCAAAATGTAATGAATATTCCATATTAAAAGCTTGTACTCAGCTATTATTGCTGAACAGAGCTCTCCTGAAGTGATTGCTGATAATCTCATTTACCACCTGAGAAACTATTCCTTTTGTGCACCTAAAGATTTCCGTGTAGCAGAGGTGGAATTTGATTTGCACAACTTTCAGCTCTAAAACAGAAAAACATTTGATATTGTCAGGGGTAATATTTTCAAAGACACTATGATGCTTGTTCTTGCTCCCATATAAAGAAGTCTACAGCTACTCTAAATGCATACAACTATAAGCTTATGCTTTACTTCAGGGTATCCTGACGTACATAAGCCACAGAAAATCTTTTCTATTTCTCAAAGTGGAAAATCTGGAAATAAGATCCTTCCACTTCTCTTTCCTACTTTCTTTGTCTCTCTTCTCTAGGGACATTTCAGTCCCACTCTTTTTTCTCTTTCATCCCTTCCCACCCTCTCCTCTCCTCTCCTCTCCTCTCCTCTCCTCTCCTCTCCTCTCCTCTCCTCTCCTCTCCTCTCCTCTCCTCTCCTCTCCTCTCCTCTCCTCTCCTCTCCTCTCCTCTCCTCTCCTCTCCTCTCCTCTCCTCTCCTCTCCTCTCCTCTCCTCTCCTCTCCTCTCCTCTCCTCTCCTCTCCTCTCCCCTCTCCTCTCCTCTCCTCTCCTCTCCTCTCCTCTCCTCTCCTCTCCTCTCCTCTCCTCTCCTCTCCTCTCCTCTCCTCTCCTCTCCTCTCCTCTCCCTCCCCTCCCCTCCCCTCCCCTCCCCTCCCCTCCCCTCCCCTCCCCTCTCCTTCTCTCCCCTTCTCTTCCTTCCCTCCCTCCCTCCATCCTCCCCTCCATTTCTCCCTCCCCTCCTCCCTTCCCTCTTCCCCTCCTTCCCTCCCTTTCTCCCTTTCTGCCTCCATTTCTCCTTTCATTTCTCTCTTTGTCTTTCTTCTTTCCTTGCCTTTTTTCTTTCTCTTTGCCCTTCTTTCTTTTATCTTCTTTCCTCTTTCTTCTTTCTTGTTATTCCTTTGTTTGGGTTTTTTTTTCACTGCTCTTTATAGAGGAAAATAGAACCTGAGTTTCAGATGAAGTTAGCATAATTGAATAATCTTCATTAGTCTCAGCATTATTTCCTTGGCAAAAGAAAGATTGCATCACTGTGGTTAGAGATCCTCTGAGTTCTTTCTCTGATCCTCTGTACTTCTGTAATTAAGGTATCGTGTCTAGCATTGCCTATGAAGGTCTTTTCAGATATTTGTTAAGGAAAAAACAAAGGGAGGATCTGAATCTAAAAGAAAAATCTTTTCTTCTTTATGCCTGTACCTAAGAAAAGAGACAGAGGACTAAGTTCTATAGCAGTTCATGTATCTTTTCTAGCAGTTTTGCAGCCTTTCTTTATTCCAAAGACAGTCTCAGTCCTCTTTAAAAGTATTTTGATATTCCAAATATAGATCTCCTTACTCAAAAAAAGGACTCCTCTTTTCGTGGAGAACAGGTGATCTTGAACTTCCGAAGAGCAGTAAGGGGCTGGTTCAGCCTTCACTGCAGTTTACAGCCACCCTGAGTCTGCTCTGGGTCACATGCAAGCTGCTTGTGGGATCACACACTGAACAGTTTTATTAATAGAGTACAGCGTGCTCATGCCACATCTGTCTTCCTAACCTGACCATCTAACCCTGTGCAAAGGGATAAAAAAAACGCAAAGGCTTAAAAGAAGGTGACTGGACAGAATGTAACTAGAGTGAAACCATAGCTAACAGTGTAAAACAGTCTCTGGATAGGTTTTCTAGGTCAGTTTTTGTGCCGTAGTATAGTGAAGCCAAAGACAAATCTTATTGTGCCTATAACAAGGATAAATACGGAGATATATATGTATCATGGATGTTCCATTTAGAAACACCTTGTGCTATGACCAATTATATGGTTATCCAACTAATTTAACGATGACAAATTCATTACTTTTTTTTTTTCCATATCTAATGCAATAAGAAGAGCCCGTATTTTTCTTTTTAAAATATTGCAGTTAGAGAATGCCAAAAAAAATCTAGAGAAAAACTTGCATTTATGCAACCAATTTCTGTAAATATCCAGCTTGCTGAAAGGGTAGCTGCAACCATTACATGGAAGTGCTTGAATTAATGCATCACTAAGGAACAATTCAGGTGTTAATGAAACACTTTCATCGGCACATCTGAAGAATAAGATGGTCAAGTAATTTCAAATGAGTCAGTGAACCACCTACATTAACTAACAGGTCAGCAGGCTACAGGTGAAATATAAAAGCTTGTGAACGATCTACCCTCCCTAATGCCTTCTATGAGCATAATGCAAAGAAAATGTCACATTAAGTCCCTTATGACTGCAAAATGCTTTTAATGTTAGGAATTCACTTAGTATAGCACATGCATTTAACATTATAAAGTTTTATTTTATTCTGTCAGATGTAGGAAACCTGTATTAAAATCACAATCCTGCAAAAGATGTACTGAATTTAATGTGATAAAGCCTGTTCGTAGATGACAGGAGACATTATATTTGCCTATTTGTTTTGTTTTATGATTCAGAGGTCATTTACAGTCCAAACTAGAATAACAAATCCAGACTTCAACTAATCTCTGTTCAGATACCTTGAGATAGATTTTAAACCCATCACATTTTTCCCCTCCATTTAGGCATTGCTGAGTACTGCATTTGACTGGACTTCCAGGAAGCCTTCTGGTCCATCCGCCATGCCCCAAAGCAGGAGCAGCTATATCCTGTGTCATTTCTGACAGATGTTTGTCTCTTACTCTTAAAAAGCCCAAGTGACAGCGACTCTACAACATCCCCAGGCACTCTGTTCTCATGTTATTCTACATTTGCCTTTGGAGTTTTTCCTAAATGTCTGATCTAAGGGTCCCTTGCCACAGTTTAAACCCATTATTTCTTCTCCTACCCTCTATGGAGATAGAGAATAGGTTAATTACTCTCTTTTTCCTTTCAGTTGTCCTTTAGATATCTAAAGTTAGTTATCGTACTCCTCCTTTGTCTTCATGGTCTCCCCAGGAAAGGCATTGTTACTTAGCATCATTGCAAATTGAGGAGGCAATATTTTCTGGTAATGTTTGTGCAATTATTGTCAAGGGAATAGTCTTTCTACTGTATCAGTTTCCAGTGGTATTTGCAATGGGATTATGTTAGGAGAAATGATAATACTGTTTCTTTTTGTAGTTCTATGGGGATAAAAAGAATAAAATGGTCTAATGGGAACAATTGCAAGAGACAGAACCCTTCAATGAATTTTTGGGCTGCAGCTGGCTGGAAGTTTCTCTTCCAGTTAAACAATACTACTTGGCTTACCCCAATTGCTGATTGTGTAACAGCATGGGAAGGGGAACTTGAAGGGTCAAACCAAAATGTAAGGGCAGTGTTTTACATGTGAGTGTGTGTGGGTGTGTGCTTGCACCGGGGAGGATGTTCTGAACGCTTCTGAAGATGTTTCCTGCCCCATGCATATAGTCATATCAAGTCTTTGTGTCACTGGGAAAGTGTAGTAACTACAAGGAGAATACTTGTTTCTACTGATGGATTCTTTGGCACCTGAAGTAACTTCTTTGCTCTCTCACAATCACATCTCCACTCATTTTGACTTATGTGGGCACCTTTCAGCTGCCACTTGGGATCTACAGCCTCTCCTCTAGGATAGCAGTGTCAGCAGTAGCCTTGGAAACCTGAGCATATTTGCCCCTGTTCTGTGTTGCCATCGAGGGACCCTTTTTGTCCCACCCTGTCCCACCTGTACAGCTTTGACCACAATGCAGAACTCCAAGGTGAAGCCAGAAGTAATTTTTGCATCACAATTTTCTTATTTTTTGTCTCACTGTATTGTTTAGGGGAGTCCATTATAGTCACATGTGCTTCCACGATATCGAGTGTAGGATGTCAAAAGACCTCTGTCTTGTGAGGAAAGCAACTGTTATGAGGACATCTGAGCTCATGCTGTCTACAAATCTCAAGAGTCTTTGCTTAACTTTTATATTTATGTTTCCAAGAGGTTTTGCAAGGACCTCTCAAGATCTCTCCTGATGTTTATGTTTCAGACATTTCTTGAAATTTAGAGCCAGCTATATGCTTCTCTGCAAGTTGAGTCAATGAGTCATAACAGCTTTAGCTTATATAATTTATAATTGTTATTACTTAATGATCTTAAAAGTAGTAAAATTAAAATGATAATAAAGTAAACAGCATACAGAGATTAAACTCAGATGCTCAATAAAGTGTTTTAGTAACTTTACATTACAGAATATAATGGTTCATATAATTCTTTCTGATATACAAGTACCACAGCAGCATTTGGCACTTGTAACAATTTTTAGAAGAAATTTTACTTATGGCTAATTTGCAAACTGATGCAGAGAGATAAGAGCTTACTCCTTAATTTGAAAGTAGGACATGGACTGCTGGGATTTTAGAGAGCTAATACAGAACTGAAAAACCGGATCATATTTTAGACACCTGTCTCCTCCTCTCCTTTAAGGTGAATACATAAGCCACTATTAAGTCTATGTGGGAATTATGTGCCTCAAAGGAGAATGCCAAAAGCCTGCACACAGGAGCTACCTGCAAGAAATTCCTGGCACAAATCCATTCTGAAATCAATCAACCTATCAATCTTTGATTTCAAAGCCCACATGAGAACTTACATCCACACTTTATAAGCACCTAGACTGGCAAACCAACCTTCCTTCCTTTCTTTCCTTTCTTTCTTTCCCTCTCTCTTTCTCTCTTTTCTTTTCTTTTCTTTTTAATAATTAGGCACAGATTTACCAGGGTTTTTAGTCACCACTTCTTTCAGCCCTGACTCCCCACATGTTCTCAGCGCAGAACTGAAGCTTCTCCCTCCTTCAAATGAAATGTGCCAGGTACAGGGAGACAAGCAGAGGCTGTATGGCTGTGCAGAAGTCATGGGGTTGGTGCTCACCCCTGTCCACACTCCATACAGCTCATCTGCTCTGTCATACAGTCTGACTCAGCTGCAGTTCTCCTTAGCCCTCATTTGGAGTGAGGATCTGTCTGCCACTTCAAAAGTTGATGGAATTACTGTTGCTCATGTTTTGCGTATCTTGGGTTGTATAAGCGCCTACAAAGCACCCAACCTGGGTCTAGTTTCTTCCTCCAACAGTGAGATTCAAACACGTATCTTCCTTTAATTGATCAACTACTTTTGAGAATAAGCTGGAGATCACTGACAAAGAGCTCTGAAAATTATGGAAAGACCAGGAATGTGATTCCCCTGTACTTGTTCAAGGTGAGGGGAGCATGGTGAGGAAGCCTGTCTTCCCAAATGAAGATATCCTCCAGAAACTGCCACAGGAAGGATGAGCTAAAGTGATAAATTTTCAATTTTTGAAAGTGTTTTTGGTCTGACACACCTTATAAAGAAAGAGTGACTGTGCTTCAAATTCCGGTTAAAAGTTATTTATGTCTCTGTTGACTTGTCTTGTGCTCTTCTGAGGAAGTTCAACTATAGCCAAAATATCTGTAGGTGTTCAGAGCTGAAGCACCAGAGGCCACGGAGGGCCTGCATCTAAGTAACAGGTCCGTGAAGTGCCTTCTGATAGGAGCGACCATTAGGCAGACTGCACATGAGAATCACAGAGTCCTTGTGCTTAACCACCTCTAAGTCCTGAGACTTAAAGCAGCTGGATTGCCTTATAGCAGTGAGGTGTCAAGCTACCAGACAAATTTCTTCTTGTCATGGGGATGATAGGCTCCCCCAGGAACTGGATGTTGGTTAGTGGATTAGATAGCTTCCCATGCTGTAAAACAGGCCAGACTTAAATAGTTGCATCCATTGACACTAAGTGGAGCTCAGTATTTAGCTTTGACTTTTGCACTTGCTTTCTCATATATTAACTTCTAATCTTAGTGAGCTTTTTGCATTTGCCCCTTTTTCCTCATGGAAAAATGTTGCAGCATTGAAAGCATCACTCAGTGGCCACCATAGTGAAGCACACATTGAACTATACAATGATGCATATTTCTTAATTCTCAGTTTGCTGAGTTAGTTAGTTGTTTTAAAGCCACTTTCCATTGAGAGGTCTGTATCTGTGCCTGTGTCCCAGTGCAATCTGTAACTCAGGAAGCATTTGTATTTACATGGTTCTTGGAGACTACCTCGTTGTCTTAATGTAAATATCACATGTAAAATTATTTTCACCCATTTTCCACCTATTGCTCAGAATGCAAATGGTTATGGAAATCTGAGATTTCCCATAAAACCTCCTGATAACTGCACTTGACTGTGTTGCCTTGTGCAAGGCTATAAAATAGCATTCTAACAAGATTTTATGGCTAATCTTTCATGGTAATTATGAAATTTATTTACCTCACCACAGTATGTTTGAAATTGTACTTAAAGATTCATGCAGTGTTTATTTGGTTCCAGTAGCAATTCAGCTTTCCACACAGCAGCAAGTCATGCTCATAAAAATAAGACTCATTTTAAACTATTGCCAGTGCACCAAATAAAATTTACAAACTTGGAAATGTGTTTAAAGTCTGAATGTTTCTTATTTCTCTTAACCAACCAAAATGAAAACCACTTTCACTAATGTATATAGTCCTCTGTTTAAAAAAGATCTCAGAGAAGACAAAGGCCTTCCTTGAGCCTCATCTATTTTGATAAGGACCAAAAGAAATAATAGTTTATGACCAGATTTTTATTTGGTTATCTTTGTAAGAAGCAAATGTTTCAAAATGGGAAAGTCAAAGTTTTTGTTCTCTTATTTGCCTGTTAGACTGGCTCTAGTCTAGGTCTAGAGCTTGTGTCATCATTAGCAGCCTGCGTATTTTTCTGCCAGAAGTGTCATGTTTTAAGGTGGCAGCCTAACAGAAGCAAGTAGTCCATTAGTCCACACTAAAGTTGAAGGTCAATGCTATCAGACTTTGAGATTCATTTGAGATCAACTGAAGTTCAAGCATATATCTGTAACACAGTAATAAAAGCAAACTGCTGCACTGGTCTATAAAGTCCCATGACTTGGAACTTAACATTTTCTGTTCTTTTGCTACAATTTTTTGGGTGCTGAAGTCAGAAACTAAAGAGTGTAGCTTGCGGAAGACAGTTGCTTTCTGCCCAAAGGAATGAAATGAGGAAGGAATAACTACAGATATACAAAAATGCTTTCTTTTTCTTGAATACAAATGTCTAAACTATCAAACAGAAAAAAAGGAAAGAAGCATAACATTATATTTTTTTAGTTATGCTGTTAGCTGACTTGAAAAATCTCAGTTTCCACTTTCCTTGAAATAAAGCACTTTATAGGATATGTGGGTCAGATATCTGAGGGCATATCCAGCACTTTTCTGTACTAATGTGCATATTTGGTACTGTATATTGCCTGTTAACCAGTCAGAAAAAGCTTTTTTTTTTGCTGTGCTGAGCCTCACCATTGTTGCACAAGGAGAATCTTATTTGATTTCAATATCTTTTTGAAGCTACATGCAGCATCTGTTCCTCCTATTCTCTTTGTCTGTCTCAAAATTCCCATGGAATCCGCTATAATTGTTCATCAGACTTCCCAAAGCTACATTTAATGTAAAACATCTCCATTGAATATCACACATCTATTGGAAATGAATCCATTATACAATCCATGTGTAGTGCATGACTGATTCTAAATTAATAACTCTTTCCATGCACAACAATAAACTTTACTGTAATTAGTTTCTTTATATAATACACAGAATTTACCATCGTATCATACCATGCAACTGTTCAGGTTAGCAGTAAAAAAAAAACCCCAAACCTGAATTCATGTAGATAACTGCTCACTGCCAAGGGCAGACGCCTGGAAATGAGAAGAGTCAGACTTTATTTCAAGTCAGCCTCTGAATTTTTTATGGTCTTAGGCAAGTCATTAATATCTATGCCATAATTTTACAATATGTAAAAGAGGGATAATGATGCCTGATGACTTCTGTGAAAGTGTTTTGAGTTTTTATTTTACTGGAAATGTTATTGCTGCTGTTCTTCAAGGAACAAACCTACCCCATGGAACTGTGGAGGAGCTTCAAAGAACATGGAATGTGAATTAAGAGTCCCGGAGAGAAGGTAAGTTAAACCTTCAAAGGCTTGCATATGAGGCATGAGAAGTAAAGCCATGAAATGCCTTCTCTATGCCCACCAAAGGCATAGGTAAATGGGATACAGATCTTTCCTCACAAAGATCTGCAAATGAAGAGGTTGTACACCATTTAGGCTGTTTGAGCATTGTTAGACAATTTTTTGGTTGCTTGGCTGCTGAGCTTCATTGACCACAAGAGATCTACAACTTACTGTAATTTACAGGTACCATCCCCTGTGTAAGTGGATCTTATACAGAAAAAACACAAATATCCAGATCCCTCCTCCCACCCCCCCCAAAAAAAAAGGAAAAAAAAAACCAAAACAAAGCTGCATGAAAAATAGAATCATAAATCTTCAAATATCATTATATGAAACTTTAAATAAAGTTGGAAGCAACTCAGCAGCATACCTCAGCACTAGACCTGCAGTAGCATATCTTTGGACTTGAAGAATCTTAGCAAAGTGAGATACTACTAACCCAGGTGGGTTTTTAACTTTGTTTCATTCCCTTTGCTACGTATGTCTACAAAAGGTGAAAGGAAATAAAGAACTATGCCTGAAAAAGAAATTTCTTCTTGCTCATCACTAGGTTTCTATACAGTCCACGTCTACACAATCAAAACAATGGAGTGGAATGGAGTGACATAAGATGTGATGGAGGCTTTTTATGGCACATATATAAGAGTGAATAGTCAAACTGTGAATAAACTGCAAATATAAAGTCCTTATTTACCTAAAAAAGGAAATTTTTAAAAGTATGTATCTGATACTGAACCTGCCAGGGGAATGCTGGTTACCTAAAAGAGCTTCATTTTGTTCCTTCACTGTAATTTTTAAGCTGCCACCTAACAATGTGTTTATCCAGAGCAGAAAACATTTGATGATGACATCTAGTAAAGAATATTGGCAGCGTATATTGTGGAAAGCATACAGATATTTTAGGTAAGTGAAAGGATAGACTTTCCAAGAAGCATACAAGACAATTAACAAAAAAAGAAAAAATGACCAGTTCTGTAGATATGAGTATATTTGATTTTTATTTTCTGTACAGAGATTATGCGCATACATAGTGTGTCAGCCAGGCATCATGGGGCAATTAATTCGAAATATAAGCAATTAAAATAAAGCGGGGGGGGTTTTACTATTTTTTAAATTTCTAACTCCCCTGAGAAAGTTGCAGTTTTTCATATCCTGCCAGCTAAGTATAACAATTAGTCAATAATGTATGGGAAATCATTAAGTCTTTTTGTCTTTCCACTCTTTGTTTAGCTTCTCCCACCATTTTGAGAAACATCTGCATTACTGATATTAAAAGCATACTCTTATTAAATTGTCTGCTTATTCTGTTTCCACATTCTTAACATTATCAAAAGCAAGGAAATAGTAGAAAATATCTTTAGCCTTAAGGCTAGAGCACTGATAAAACTGTCTGGAATCAAAGCCTTTGAGACTCTTCTCATTTATTTCAGCAGACTCCGTTTGAAGCACTGTATCCAGAAGGATCTGTGTATCTCTGAGTGACAATCCTTGTCACAACAAGGTTACAGCAGATAACGGACTGCAATTCTCATCTGCAATGAGTAAGAGAGGCAGGATTAGTCATTCTGACTCTTCCCATCCATCTTTACAGGGGAAGACACTAATAGAAAGAAGGGTTATCATGAACGTACAAAAAATGTGTACATTATTGCAGCTGCACAAATGAATATCAGTATTAAATTCCCTTGCATTTCCACTACAAGCTAATCAGTCTCAATAAAATTATCGTCATGTGGCAACATTGTATGAAAGAACATTTTCCCAAAAGTTAATTGAAATTTAATTCTTAATTGTGATGAAAATATTTTGTAAGGCATTTCATGGAAAACAAGCTGTTTTGTGAGTGGGGGAACTAATGGAGCTGCACTTCCAGCAGACTTGTGACTTGTCACTTTCCTCCCATTTAAAAAAAAAAATCTCAGGTCACCTTCTGATACCTTTTGTCACTTTTTCTAACCTTTTTCCCAGGATCCTCTGCTTCCTCTCCTGTTCCTTATCTGTCTTTCCCTGGGCTGTGCTGAGGCGGGGTTAGAATTAGTCACAGAGGGTAGGCATGAAGCTTTTAATCAGCTGGGTGATATCTGAATGAAAAGGACTTTTTTTTTCTTTCCTGTCTCTCGGTAAATCAGGAACAGAATCCTGCTGAGACCTCCACTCTTTTGTCAGATTTGGCTGAAATTGGCTAATATATTAAAAAATTATTAGAGGAGGACAGATATATGATCATAGAAGGTGAAACAGAAATCTTCCTATTCCCCTTTTCACCCCAAACCCAGAGCACAAATGTCATAGCCACAAAATATATCTCCATGTTGGCTCACAATAACTTAGATCAGTGAAACAAACACTATGCTAGCCAAATAGCAAAAGCTGTTGCAAAGCTCTGCCCTTCAGCAGAGCAATATTTTAGCTGACATGACTACAGTTGCATACACACTGCTGTATCTCCAAAGCTAACCTTGATAAATTGGATTTGTACTGGAAGATGGGGAGTATTTTTTCTTTGAAACTGGACTGTATAAAGAACAGTGTGGAGGTATTACAGTGCACAGGCACCACTAGCATTGCTATCAAATACAAGACTCCACCTACCATCCAAGCACCTGAGTGAGGGCTGATCCCCCTCGAGCAGGGTCTTCCTCACAGTTTGCTGTATGGGCATATTAACTTGTGTCTGTTACCAAGAATTTTTTAATACAAAGGAAGTGCTAGAAATTTCCAGTGTCCTCCTATTTTCTTTAGTAAAAGAAATAACAAAAATGTCAGTCTCTTTCTTTTCTGTCCACTGTGCTTTGGTAGTCGTGGGAAAGATGCAAACATGACATGCAAGCTGCATTTTTATTGCAGTACAGATAAAAAATCCAGGCAGTGAAATGTTAACCATCTTCTCCAAAAATGGTGAGAAAGGGATAATTTAATTTTCGCTTTGTATACTTTCATATGTTTTGGCAATCCTCCTTCCTTAAAAGGCTAACCTTGGAATTTAGGGCAGTAATCAAGATGACCTTTCAGTAAAGGGCATGGAAGCCTTCACAACTGAACTTCAGCCACATAAATTCATTGCTTTACATTTTTGAAGCTCGCCTATGAGTCTCCCAAGCCAGAAAGGTAAAAAACCTGTCATAATTATCCCAGATAATTTTCAGTCAAAGCTAAAACGGTGTAGCTTCACTCAAGCAACAAGTGAAGTATAATGACTCAGACTTACACTGGTTTTATCTCACAGCAATAAATAATAAAAAATCCCAATGTAATGAGGAGATGGCTTATTTCTGAGGATCTTGATCTACTGCTTGGGAAGTGACATGTTCACATCCCTTCCCTGCCACAGACTTACTGTAGAACCTTATGTGGATAATAAACCAGTCTGAACTTTTCCCAGGTATCAGTAGCATTTCTTTGTTTTAAATGAGTGTTGCAAGGGTAAGTCTATTAAAGATGACTGGTGCGCCTGTATACCAGGAGTGGGGACCAGGTACAGCCATGTGCAGAGATGGAATAATCAAAAAAACGAAGTTTTTGCCTCCCTTCGGGATTACATGTCAACTGTGACTGCCACTTGGATACCACCAGTTGTGGTGGAAGGTGACTGACAGCTGAAGAATGTGACATATTCAGGTAGGCAACTAGAAAAATGTATCTACCTGTGAGGTAAAAGTTTCTGGCTTAATGATTTGTACTGCACATTCTGAAAAATATTTTGGGCAAATCCTCACTTTATTTCCTGGAGGTGGGAGGAAAGCTCAGGACAAGCCTGCGGGAAGGAGGACCAAGCTGCCCATGACCACTGGCAAGGCCCAGAGAGCACCAAGATGGCCTAATTGCCCTGAGCAGCCTCACCTGGGACCCCCACCCACACACCCTCTGCCCATAGGCCCAGGGCACCATTTAAGCTCAGGACTGCGACTTCTTCCTGAGTCAGGGGGTGGGTATGCTTGTCTCTAGCTCTGCCTCCTTCCTTGCTGGATCTTGGACCCACCATGTACCTTTGTCTTCTGTGCTGCTCCTGGCTGGACCAGTCTGGACCATCCACTCACTGTGCCTGGGGCTGTCAATGGACCTGTCTTTCAGTGCCCAGATTGGATGCTTCAGACCCTGGTGAGTGAAAGCCTAGCTTGTGCTGAGGTTGCCCTGAGCTCCCAGCTCATCTGCTTCCAGCCCCATGGAACAGCCCTGCTCCCCAGCACAGAAGCCCTCCTGCATATGCTCAGCAGGTGTTTTACAGGAGCTAGAGAGTATATGGTGAATTTCTTTATGGAATACTTTAGCCTTACTGCTTTGAAGCAGACCTAGCACAAAGTCTTCTCAGTTTGACTTTTTCTGTATTTTTTTTTAGATTTTTAAAAAAAAATTCTTTAATTTTAAGGCACTAATTTCTAAGTAGGTTATTTTGGATTTTTTTGTGGGAAGCTTATATGGCAACTGTATATAATGCTAAAGCAGCAACTACAAAAATACATGTGGAATTCTTCACTTCCAAAGAAGATAAAGAACTTCACAGGTTCTGATAATCTGATGTAAATGAGTCTCCTACTCCTTTCGAACTGCCAGGGTAGTTCTACAACATAACTGCTTAAAATAAGTGTAATGGCAACTTTACCAGCTGCAGCTAGTCTTTCCCTCCACCTGTTTTGCAGCTGTTACTAACTCCTCCTATTAGTATTGCTTTGATCAGTAATGTATCAAAGCAAAGTTTTCAGGCAATGGCTTGTAGAGTAAATCCAGTAACACTTATTTTCTTCCTATCTATCAGACATTAGGAAACTTTCTCATTATTCTAGAAAGAGTGATACGTTCTAAAAAGGTATAAATATTTTTATGCATCTTTGTATTGAGCAGCTGCCAGGAAAAAAGGTTAACTAATTATTTTCTACAGTATTAATTCTCCTTCAGCAAAGGAGTCTTCTTCTGCAGAAGTGATTTATTTAACTACCTAAAAATCAATAAGCTTTGTGTATCATGGCATGTAAAAACATTAAAGGATGCAAATTCAGAGCAGATGGCAACTACACTGATCTCTGTTTAAGTTGACTCAGTCAAAAAAGTAGTATTCCATGGGGCTCAATATTGGGGCCAGTTCTGTTTAATATCTTTACCAATGATCTGAATGAGGGGATTGAGTGCACCCTCTAAGTTTGTAGATGACACCAAGCTGGGCAGCAGTGTTGATCTACTGGAGGGTAGGAAGTCTCTACAGGGGGATCTGGACAGGCTTGGTTGATGGGCCGAGGCCAACTGTATGAGGTTCAGCAAGGTGAAGTGTTGGGTCCTGCACTCAGGTCACAACAACCCCATGCAATGCTACAGACTTGGGGAAGAGTGGCTGGAAAGCTGCCTGGTGGAAAAGGACCTGGGGGTGTTGGTTGACAGCTGGCTGAGTATGAGCCAGCAGTGTGCCCAGGTGGCCAAGAAGGCCAATAGCATCCTGGCTTGTATCAGGAAGTGGCCAGCAGGACCAGGGGAGTGATTGTCCCCCTGTACTCGGCACTGGTGAGGCCACACCTCTAATACTGTGTTCAGTTTTGGGCCCCTCACTTCAAGAAAGACATTGAGGTGCTGGAGCGTGTCCAAAGAAGGGCAATGAAGCTGGTGAAGGGTCTAGAGCACAAGTCTTATGAGGAGCGGCTGAGGGAACTGGGGTTGTTTAGTTTGGAGAAGAGGAGGCTGAGGGGAGACCTTATCATGCTCTGCATCTACCTGCAAGGAGGTTGTAGTGAGGTGGGGGTCAGTCTCTTCTGCCAAGTAACAAGTGATAGGACAAGAGGAAATGGCCTCAAGTTGTGTCAGGAGAGGTTTAGATTGGATATTAGGAAAAACTTCTTCACTGAAAGGGTAGTCAGGCATTGGACCAAGCCTCCCAGGGAAGTGGTTGAGTCCCCATCCCTGGAGGTATTTAAAAGATGTGTAGGTGTGGTGCTTAGGGACATGGTTTAATGGTGAACTTGGCAGTGGTTTGGTTAATGGTTGGACTTGATGATCTTCAAGGTCTTTTCCAACCTAAATGATCCTGTGATTCTAAACTTGCAACCCAGGACAGAATGCATGCAGGACTCTTCCAGAGGTCAAAGAAAAGGACCCTATCAAGTATTCAGTGAAATAATAGGACTGATAATCTAAGCTCTGTTATAGGGATCTATAATATTACTCATTTTCTGAATCTTATGAGCAATGTCAGAGGAGATTCTAGTTTTCAGTTAGAGGAATTGGACTCATGAGTATGAAAGCCTTATGTCCCTGCTGCCCTAGTCCACACATACCTAGTGAGTGTAGCCTGCCCATGCTTCCTGAAATATGGAACATTAGGAGGAAGCCCAGGAAGACAGAAAAGCAAGTCTCATGTAGCTGCTGGCTCATATCATCCCTAGCAGTTAGACACAGACATAAGGATCTTCTAAGACAATTCAAAGAATCCCTCTGTGCATGTGCTCCGGACAGCAGGGACAGCCAGGGAAGCAGAAAATGTTCTACAGTCCTGTCAGTGAACCATCATCAACCTCACATACTTGCAGATCAGGCCATGAAACTGTTCTCAAGACTTGACTTGATTTATTTTTCCCCTCTGAGGTTTCAAATTACGAAATCTTGAATTTTAAGCCTTTTAAAAGATTAATTTGGACAAACCCAGAAAGCTTTAGATAGGGGTGAGTGGATATTTCTCCCCATGCAGTTACAGTGCAGATAAGATGCAGAACTCTCTTCCAAGCTTCCTGTGAGAAAGTCACCTTTGGGCTGAGATCAAGCAGAGAATAATTGGAAACAACAAAGGACAAACTGAAACCACAGGTTATACTGGGAAATCGTTAGCACATTTTATTATGTGCTGTGTGCTGTTGCAAGCACTGATGTATAAACTGTCATTTTGAGACATTTGGGGGATGCAGATGGACAGGAAATTTCTGTAAAGACCATAAATCTTATTTTTCATCATATTTTGCTTACATGTTATATTCTTTAGAATTATCCATTCATATTATTGTAAGGTAAAGTTATAAAATTTCAATTTTATGCTGAAATAGTCATCTGTAGCCATCCACTGGTGAATTCATATTAGTAATGATAATAGGATTGAGAGAGTAATTGTGTGCAGGATTTTTGATATTTAAAAGGATGGATATGCACAATTTAGCTCCCTGCACTGCACAAGAGGCATTCTGTTTCAAATGAATCATGAAAATAGTAATAAGCTTTGTATGCTGTGCACTGCTTTGTACTGAAAAAATATTGAAGCATATTTTTTAAAGAAATATTGAACATAGTCTACTGCATGTGCCCAAGGGATAGATCTCTTTAAATTCATTCATCAGACTTCTATGTAGAATGGTAATTCTTCAAAAATGTTAAGAAAGTTACATAGATCATGACTTTAAATTAGCCTGAACTTCAAGAGAGTACTGCTTCTTTAGGGGGTAACCAATAACATCTTAATCAAAACTAGACAAATTCGCCACTGCTTCTAAGTTACTCTGTGTATAGCAGAAAATGTAGGAGATCATGTGAATCCTGTTAGAGAACTGGTTAAACCTCCCCAATTCTCTGACTCAACCAGGCAGCAATTCAGAAGTCTAGTGAAGAACTGTAAATTGTGCACTCTTTCTCTGCTGAAGTGGTAATTGTATTCCAGCTGGGTACAGATGAAGTGCAAAGTCATGTTTCAAGTCCCAAGGGGAAAAAAGTAGTTTAAAATACCTCCTTAGTTTCCTTTTAACATTTGCTAGTGGCATAGCTTTCTTCTGCTCTTGTGTGTCTCATTCTTATTTGGTCTATACATTATATATGAAGCCTGGTTGTTTACCAGGAGGCTTTGGATTCCAGAAGGTGATACATACCTAAATGTGGTGTGAGTGCTTCAGGAAACACCTACAGTTTCAATGGTGCAGTGTCTTGAGGAATCTGCCAAGCTACAGATCTGTCCAGACAAGACTTGAGAGTACTTCCCATCTCTACCATGCTGTATGAAAGCTACCCTAAGGAGAGCCATGCTCCAATGAATTCAGCCCAAAACCACTGCATGAATTATCTTGATTTCAGAAGCAGGTGCTAAGAAAAAGTTTACCAGAGTGTGTGTAAAAAAAAAAAAAAAATCCTCAGATTTGGGCTTAGGATCAGTTTGATTTTTAGAATAGGTTGGCATACTTTTTTCATATAGTGTTCAACTCTGATATAAGCTATGCTTTTCATTAACTTGGATCAATGAAATATGTATTTTGGGCAACAGCAGACCGGAGGTGGAATCATTTGCTTGGAAGGTGGCCAATCTTTACAAAAGAAAACCTTTATCTTCCTACACTTAGCAGATGGATACTGATGAAGCATTTTTACTGTGTGAACAGCTCACCTACTACTTTTCCTCTTGGTTCTGGGAAATGTCTAATAATGAAACCTACATGAGGTCAGTCTCATAATTATAGCTGTCATCAGTCTTCCCCCTTCCCTGGATACTTCAGATCATAATCTGCAAAGCCAAAAGTGTCTCCAAGGCTAAAAACTACTGATTGTATTAACCAAAAGCACTTAGTACCTACCAAATATCGAGGTATTTGAAGTAAAAAAAGTTCATCTCTGGCTGAAGGCAACAAAATAACTGAATCCTGGAAGAACACAGCATTAGACAAATTCCTTGGCAGTCAGATGTGCTGGCTGACCAGATTTCTGTGGTTGAACACTAACAAAAATGTGACACAGCTGATACCTCCAGTCAAAAAAAAAAATCATATCTCTTGGCATATGAAACCTTTTTTATATGCAAAAGTCCTAGAAAATTTTTACTCAAAATTATTATAAATTCTTAATCTAGCTATAGTTATGTTTCAGATGAAAAAAAAGTTTGTCAATCATTCTTACTATTAGCTACATTGTGCTATTACTGTGATAAACATATAGCAAAAACCTAAAACATCTCCCCCCAGAGATTAGTCCTGACTGACAATAGAAATATGTGGATAGACACAGGTGATTGGGATGAAGAGTCTTCTATAGTGCAATCAGTTTTCTTTTTAGTAGGCATAATAATCTTGTTTATTAGATATTTATTTTAGATGCAAAAATTATCCCCTCTGTAGTGACCTTTACCTAAGTGTCTTTACTAACTCAAACCAGACAGTCTGAATGTTCCTTCCTGTAACTTTTAACTTCTGCTCTTGGCTAATCAGGTCTAAACAAAATCACTTAGAGCTGAATGGATGATTTATGTACACTGTTATATTATTCTAGTGCAAACTTGCCAGGAAAGTCGTACTGAAAATTTCTAGTGGCTGTCTGGCCACTGGAGACAAAAAAAGTCTATTAAATTTCTTAAAGTGAACACTGTTGAATGACAAATGTAACAAGTAGGACAACGCTTCTATACAGCAGGTAAAGAAATGACTAGACTGCTAGCAGAACTGGGAAAATCGCATTTGAAGTAGAAGGAAGTTTTAAATCAACACAAATATTGCAGGCTAGTGGCATGTGTGACAAAGACCAGGCATAGCAGTAATGTTTTTATCAGAGAAGCTCATACGTGCAAATCCTTCTCCAGCTCTGAGACAACAGCAACAAACTTGGGAGCTAAAGGCAAGTCAATGACTTGCAGATTGGGGAGGTACATATTGGTCAGCTCAGCCTTGAGGGCAGTGAGTTTGGGTGATGGGGATAAAATTGTATGACAAGATGAAAGACAATGCAGTTGCACTTACGCATTGTCCTGGTTTCGGCTGGGATAGAGTTAATTTTCTTCTTAGTAGGTAGTAGAGTGCTGTGTTTTGGATTTAGAATGAGAATAATGTCGATAACACACTGATGTTTCGGTTCTTGCTGAGTAGAGTTTACACTGGTCAAGGACTTTTCAGCTTCCCATGCTCTGCCAGGTGCACAAGAAGCTGGGAGGGAGCAGAGCCAGGACAGCTGACCCAGGCTGGCCAAAGGGCTATTCCATACCATATGACATCATGCTCGGTATATAAGCCGGGGGAAGAAGAAGGAAGTGGGGGACATTCGGCATGATGGTGTTTGGCTTCCCAAGTAACCGTTATGCGTGATGGAGCCCTGCTTTCCTGGGGATGGCTGAACACCTGCCTGCCGATGGGAAGCAGTGAATGAATTCCTTGCTTTGCTTTGCTTGTGCGTGCGGCTTTTGCTTTCCCTATTAAACTGTCTTTATCTCAACCCATGAGTTTTCTCACTTTTACTCCTCCGATTCTCTCCCCCATCCCACCGGGGGGGAGTGAGCGAGTGGCTGCGTGGTGTTTAGTTGCCGACTGGGGTTAAACCACGACACGCATTTAAGTGCATGAGAGGAAGATGGTTACTGAGAGTTTGGCAGTGTATCCCCAGTATTTTGGTGTGCTTCAGATGGCTTGATGCTCTTGTGTTGGCTGCGTAAACCTTCTCTAGCTGCAAATCTTCTATTGAGTATGGATTTAGACCAGTTTCAGCAAAACATTGCTAGAATTATGTCCTACAATTTCTGTGAGAATATAGGCCGGAATGTTTAGGTATTGAGAGATAATAAAAGGTATGTGCTTAGAATAGACACTGTAATAAATCTTTTAAAACATCCTGTGGCCATTCACATTAATTATCCAGCATCTAGGAATAACTTGAGTATCACAGGATTAAAAGAGGAAGGGGATGTTGGAAATAAAATACAATAACATTTAATGGCTTAGTCTTGTATTCTCTGAAGCTAATGACAAAGCTTCTAGTTCATGTGCAGGATTAGTTTTAAAAAAAGTATAACTAAGAACAGAAATGTTCCTCACATATTTTAGTTAATGTCAGCTCTGTCATATGGTAAACATGTAACAGTCAACGGACATATAATTTTTCCATTTTAAAGGAATATTGAATTGCTTTAAGGATTATCATTGTAAGGTTATGTCTTATTCTTTTTAGACATTGCAGATGCTAAGAGTCTTTTAAAATTGTAGTCTTTACTTCAGGCTGGTCACATCATTTAATATGATGCTTATTTTTCATTTGACTTGTCTTTTTTGCATTTTTTCCTAAGGAAGCATATTGTGCCTTGAATATACAAATCCTTTAATATATGTAGAAATTATACACAGGGAAGACTTCCCTGTTTTAACTCAATGAAGTTTTAGCAGTGTTCAGTTGAAAAGCGGACTTCAGGGACTACCAGGGAGCTCCAAACTCTTTAATGAAACACAATCATATTGGATTTACATTTTTCTCAGTGCATGTAGATTGATGTGAGAAATATTACCACCATAAGAGAGATCAATTGGTGTACACACATTTTATTACTAATGGGAAAATATTGATGTGGTAAATTATTTATACTTTGGATAATAAAACAGATTTCATGGAGAAGCCCAAGTAAGTTGTGACCTGGGATTTGTGTTAATGCTAAATTCTGGGAGTGCATTGCATAAATATATGTGTATATAAACAATTACAATAGTGGGGAAAAGAGCAGAATAGACATGCTTAAGATGATTGTGGAGCAAATGCAAAACATAGTGGTAATTTCCATATACTGTTTCTTAGGAACAAACTATTACTTTTGTCTGGTAGTGTCTTTGAAAAAATCAGCTTTCATTCTTTCTTGTTCACTTTATAGATTTTTTTTTTAGATAATACGTGTTTATATAAGCTAAAAGAAACACATTTTAAGTAATGCAAGCAATAAACATAATTCAGGGTTTACCTAAAAAAAATCATTTATATGATAAACTGTTGCTTCTAATGTAGGAAAAAACTTAATGAGAAGTATGGCTAATCATTCTTCATTACTGTACCACCACATCTGCACACTTTGTAAAAATGCTTTAAAATATAATATGCTCAGCAGTATTTGAACTGTTTTCCACTGCACTTTCCTTGGCTAATACTACTAGATGAGGAATTTCATATTCTGGTTCACTTTGTTGCTAAGCAAAAAAGCTTTCCCTTAGGAAAAGGAGACTTCCTAAAGTACAGCACTTGAGAGGCATATTTAAAAAAAACCTGCTTGCTCTTGTGAAAGTTCTAAAAAAAGGCAATTAATTTCTTATTCCTTTGAAAACAAACCCCTATTCTTCACAAGCAAACAAATAAACTAATTTGTTTGTCTAAAATGTTTGACTATATTAATTATCACTTTAGTATTGACCTGAAGAAGCACATGACCGAGGCATCCCTGTGTTACCGAGTAGCTTCAGCTGCAGTATTTTCTTTGTTCTTAAGCCAACAGTTTTTGGGAATCATTCTTCCAATCTCTAGGGAAAAATCAGCACGGACATATTTATCTAATGTACACTATGTACAAAAAATATATTATAATGCTGAGGTTTATGAGAGCATTGACAAAATGTTAAAATTTTATCCTTCAGATCACAGGAATGAATTTGACAGAAACTGGGTTTAATAAACAAAAGTCTCTTGTGTTGTTAGTGGCTTGCAAAGTGTCATGCTTTCCCAGTTTCTAGAGAACAGATGTGCATAGCATTAAGCATTCACATTTGACAACATTTAAAGCTAAAGGAGTAAATGTGCATGAAAAACGATCCACCTTTCTCCATCTTCTCCCACTTAGACACAGATTTTCCAGTTTGAAAGACCTGATACAGGGTGATATATGTGAAAGGTGATGCTTGCAATGTGGCTATTTACGCAGCTGGGTTCTGCAGAGAGCTCTGAAGCTCTGCAGCTGCCAATCCTCTGTCTGTCTTAACAAATAATTTTCTCTGAAAATATAATTTTTTGGTGAGGAAGTAAGTGGAGCCTTGAGGAAAAGGGGTAAGGAGACAACAAAAGGCTAGAAATCTTTGCTCTATAAACACTGTCCAGCTCAGTTTGATCCTTTAACAGAAGGGCTCTTGAGAACTGTGACTCATCCACAGCTGAGCAGACCTATCAGGTAAACTGAAGTATCTGTGTTTTGATAAGAATTTGCACCTAAGACAAGTTACCAGAAGAATGGAATTGGAAGTTTAAAGTTGAGGCATGGTTAAAATACCCTCAGGAAGGTGTTTCTGATAGGCATGAATAAAAAGAAGCAATCACGGTCGTGACAACAGCTCGGTATTGCAGTGGACTGTTTCAAACCATTACTGGCTGGCACTTATCAAAACACAGCTGTTTAACCTGTAAGTGCATAGGCACAAACGCATTCAAATATGGGAACAAGCATGAAGCATATGGTGTGTAAATCAGGATGTGTTGGGAAGGTATACTGCTACTAGCATCCAAATGACTACACCTAATTTTTTATCTGTCTAGGCTGCAGTGAAGGGGCCATGTGTGGCAAAGAGTATGTGTGATAAAGGGTTTTTCCTAAGTTGGACTGCTTGGCAGGTGCTGTGGTGACAGATCACAGGCTTTTCTCTCATTTTACTTCAACACAGGAAAAATCTGTACAAAATACATCCAAAAAAGAGCATGGCTGGTAGCATATGAAAAACAATCTCAAACTGAACTGCCCAACAGGGGCAACTGTGTATTATTCTTCACCAACACCAAGAGAGGTTTCAGCTATCACCACCCATAGAAAGGTATGTCTACCTTCCTGAATTAGAGATTTAAAAAACTTTTTAGGTGAACCCAGGCTAGCCATTTTAAGTAGCCAGTTTAGTGTGGTTAAGTGTGTTCAGTTGTTGTGAACGCTGCAGAATACCTCATATGAAATCATCTATTTTTTTTCAGGTTTTTGAAGTGCCAGTTAGATGTAAGTCAAGATATGTTCCTCTAGCTAGTCCTAGTAAAGGAAGACTTTTTTATTTATTAGGTTATCTTGTATGCCTTTAAATGCTTTAGATTGCAAGATACACACTAATTTAATTAGTGAAGAAAAAATTAACAGAAGTCAAGCAAATCAGGATTCCAGTCTTTTTCACCTCCTTAATATTAAGATATTAACATAACTAGCACACACTAAATCAGTTTTGAGGGAAGCCCAAAGACACTACAATTCTGAATTGGCTTTAGACTGTTGTCATAAAAAAGTAATAAAAAGTGTTCTTGGGGAAAATAAAAAGTTAGGCAGCAGATAGATATTGGTCTTAAAGTTCAGTGATTGCCTGCAAATTTTGCTCAAACTTGCACTGACATCTCATAAGTTTCATAAAATTTCTTTTGGGCTATATAATATCTGATAAAATACTAGAGCTTGTTGCTTTATTGAAGATAACTAGTCAGGTTATCTTTAGGACAGTCTAAGACACACTGTCTAAATTGAATCCTTTTCCAAGTGGAAATTCAACGTAGCATCTCTTGATTATAACTGAACATGTTTCAGGAGTATAGGCAAAGTTGGATTTGAGTGGACAGATTTACTTGCTTACTTTAGGAAGAAGATTGCATTAAGATTAGGTTTTACTAGCAATCACTCTTTCTAGTCAAGCAAAATTTTCAAGGGAATAGTTACAATCTTTTATAGATGCAGGCCTAACTTTTAGTTTTCTTTTTTCTTTTCTCAAGTCCACAGTATTCTTAAAAGCTTCAGTAAAATTACTTCACATTTATATCTGCTTCAGCTGAAGAATATTTGGCTGATTTTCAATACACAATACAGCACATGACCTGATGTATTTGAAGCAATTGGGAATGCTTACATTGAATTGGTATTATGGCAAATGTAAAGAATGGACACTTACTGGTCCAAGTGCACTCAATGTGTATCTCTGACCAACATGAACTCTCAGCTCCAGCCATTGATTACATTATGGAGGACATTCTCCTTGCATTCGCTGATGCATTTAAACAAGCCTTTTGCTGTGTAAATCAAAGGAATCTTTCCTGGTTGAATTATTTCCTTTAAACATTTTTAATGGCATTTAGTCTTTTTTCTGTTCATAGATCAATTTGAAACAATTTATCTTTGGTGTACATAAATAATTTTAAATGATTCAAGCAATGGTTTATGAAAATGTTTTGCTCTGCTTTCTGACATCCCAGTTTGCTTCAACTGTCTCTTATTTGGCACACTGGCTATACACAATTTAGTATACAACTAGTATAACTGGTAGTTTAATTTCTATGCCATTCTCTGATTTCAGACCTAAAGAGCTTTTGAGCTGAGCAGACAGGTTTCTTGGTGCAAATTCTATTCCTCAGTTCCTGCTACAAAGAAATGTGCATGTAAGCATTTGTTGGAGAAAATGTTTGTTGATACTGCAGTGACACAATCAATTTTTCCTTAACATCTGTGTGTTTCTCTTCAGGTTTTATTTATCTTTGTATTTCTCTTACACCTGTCCTGCACTCAACTCACAGCATATTTCTCAGACCTGCAAATTTTGTGTTCAGATGATGGTTTGATGAATTTCTGAACTCGGATGATTTACATTCAATCACAAGAGAGTAGTCTCAGGCTTTCTTGGAAAAAAACAAATGAAAGAGTGAAAAGTAAACTCAGAAAAATTTGAAGAAGGGGGATTTACTCTGGGTGTGTGAGATTGCTTAATGCATTGTTTAGCACATTTTGCTATCTTCCTTTGTAGAGATTATTTTAAATTAATTTCTGCTGGTAGGAAATAATTGCAATGCTGGAAAAGATGCCATGCACATTTCAATTAAAACATTGGACATGGCTGAATAACTTAATTTCTTCAGTTTCAAAACCTCTTAACTCTCTCATGTATGTAGAAGGAGAGATGAGAGAGATCCACAAATTACTTCATGTGAAAGCCCAAGTGCCTACTTAAACTCTGAATGGTAACATAGACATACATATATAATACCTATATGTTTCCCAAGTAGTGAGTCCTGCTTTTACAGATTGATCTCTCATTTTTAATCCCCCTTATTTTTTTCCTAAGTGCTATGGATAATCTCCTGACATAATGAATAACCTTTCCTTTGAGAACAGCAAGATGACCCTTCAGCATTTTGTCATTGCCCTATGAATTAAATTTTGTATGGTAAATCCAAGAAAAGTTTCTCCCCGATCTATGGGAACTAGACATGCTCTGCCTAAATCAAAACACCTAAATGGTCCCCAGCGTAGATCCTGGGAGATGCAGAAAGCCAAGGCTGTCCTTGCAGAGGATCTGCTCCTTTGTACCAAACACCTTCTGCTGGTGAGAGTTTGAGCATTGACCAGTTGTTTGGGGTTTTATTCTGTTGTTTAATCATAATAACCCCCTTGATGAGTCCTTACAGTATGTTAGTTTTCAAAGAGTAAGTCTGTAGAATGAAGAATTGCCATATGTGTATGAATGCATGTACTGTGGTCCAAGTCATAGGAGTGCATTCATTATCCAGCAGCACAGAGAGTTCTTGTCAATGATCTTGGAGTGAAACATCAGACTGGCCCTTTCTATGGCGGTCACATGAAGCCCACTTGGTAATACTTATTCTCTGTTGCTTAGAAAAAAGGGCATCACCATAGCAAGGGTTCAGATCATCAGGGTTGCTTGTGGACATGCACTGAACAGGAGTTTCATTGCCTGCTTTCAAATACAATTGAGTCACTTTGGTATTACTGACACTTGACACTGGAAATGGCAGAACAGAATCCTGAATAAAAGGAATAAACCTTCCTATTTTTCAGTAGAAAGGCAGCTATGAAATATTGAGGAAAAAAATGAAGTGTACTAACCATTTCATCCTGTAATGGACTTGCACACAAAAGGTACTTGGGATACCTGGTACAGAGTGGGAACCCAGTACTAGGAAGGTAGGCTTTCCACAGGAAAAATGGAAGAGCGGGTTATCTAGAGCTACCTCATAGGAAATGCAGAGCACAGGGGTGTGTTGTCACTGAGATGCTGCAATCAGCTTCAAGGTACAGGTATATTCATGGGTCTGCAACCACTCTGATCATGAGCTTACCAAGGCTGTTTTTTTCCCTGTAGAAATGATAGCCCTTACTTCTGCATTTACATAGCAACTTAGAAGTGCTTAGCCCTAGAACGCTAGGTTTAGTTTTATTACATGGGTGTCCAGTTTTACCTGCACTACCCATCCTTTTCTCCAAACTTTATTGGCTTCCTGTCTGCCTTCCTTTCAGGAGAGTGTTAGCCATTAGCAAGTTCTCCAGTGCTGCTCTATTCTTGCTCTTCATCTGCCCAGTGAATTATATATATTTTTCCTACATGATAGTACACCTTTAATGGGAGAGTGCAAAATGCTTCTAGGCGACTCAATCTGTGAGTGGTTCTGGCTCTTAATGTTAGTTGTTGCTAATGCTGATGCTTCTGATAACTGCAGCCCAGAGGCTAGGATCATCTGCTTTTGATTTCTGGGGTAATTCACTGTGTTATTAAATGAACATTTGATTGCATTGACCATACCTGTAAAATAATCTACTGACATGAATATTTTCTTAAACTATTTGAATTACAAATTCATACAGATTAGAATTTGAAATATCTTTTTTCCCACTTAGACAATTGACCTTTCTTAACTGTTTTCCTCATTCCATTCTAAAATGGCAAGCTGTTCTGTCCCAGTCAAAAACTGTACTTTTGAGCACTACAGACAGATTTCAACATATGCATACTCCCAGATATTTTTAATGATGTGACTCTACCTAAATACCTAGTCTCATCCTTGAGGAATACTGAAGGCAAAAACATTCTGCAAGAGTAATCCCCAATTTCTTAACATTAGATGATTTTTTTAAGTACCAGGCACTCAAATTTAAAAACCTAGTAGTGTGTTTAAAATATTTTATTTTTTTAATCAAAGTTTCATTCTGCTGTAGTGATTGGACAGGTACCATGCCAACAGAAATTACCTTCATTTGTTGAACCACAAAGGGCATAGGTGATTATTCAGGGCAGCTTAAGGTGACTCAGTATACAACTCTCTGAAAAATGTATTGTAATATTGTTTTAAGACCAAGTGAGTGGGGTAATAAAAGCTATATAAAAGATGATGACACCCATGATTATAGAAAATAAAACTCATTGCTTACAGTTGTAAGCTCCCATGCTTCACGGAATAAATCCTGGTCCAACTTCAACTGGAATTAATGAGTTTTATATCAACTTTAACAATGATTGAGCTGCATTTATCCAGTTTTGGAAACTAACCTCTTTCTTAGGATCACTGGGCTCCAATTCTCTCCTTTGCATCCCATTCTAGCATTGACAAAAGTGGACACAGGGGTATAACTGACCTAATAGGCAGTGGATGAGTAACTTCAGTGTTTTCCTACAAAGAAATTCACAGCTCCCTCAAGGAGGTATTGAATTCCATAGAACTTAGACAATTTAACTCGGCTCTAGCTTCACTAAAACCAAATTTTTCCTGTAGCTTAAATGCAAGTTGATCCAGAGCTTGACGTATGAACTGAAAGTGTCCTTCTCTGCATGTGATTGCTTCCAACTGTTCTTATAACTAACTCATGTCACAGACAAAAACAACTAGAAGCAAAGCTAGTTTAACAAGCTGATTTCCATTTTCCAAGCAAAGGATTTGTGCATCTTGTTCAGCATTTTTGTTTTATAGCCAGTTTTAACACTGATCTTACTCATTTGTGCCATTAATCTGTCTAGGAACAGGTATAGAAAAAGTAAAGGAAGATCAGGTCGTGTTGTAATTGGAAGCCCCAGTTAACAGGCTTGGAGGCAGATCCAAAAATCATATCCTCTGTCTGTGAATCTAGGCCAGACAACTGTTATGACCATTTTCCACAACTGCTTCAACTTCTATTAACAATTCAGCCCTGAACTATCCTCACATATGACTGTACAAGTCTTATTGTTATAAATGGGAGTCATTTATTTGAATGAATTGTTGTTCAAAACATGGTACACTCTGTCTAGAGATGCTGATATCCATTATCTATAATTATTAATGCACTTGTGGCTTCAAGACATTCCTAAGGTTAAGTTTTATATTTTTAAACAGCTGCAAATAATATCTGTTTTGTTTTAACCAATGAGTCTCATGTGTTTTCAAGTGTATTTACATTATATTTGGCTGATACAACAGTGTAATATGGTTCCTCTGGAAGATTCAATGACAGCAAGTAAGGCATACAGTTACCAGGGAAATGGAGCATTCACTATTCTGATGCTTGGATGGCCTGTGTAATGGATAGTTCATTAAGCATATGAATTGTATCTGTAAAAATCATTGATTAATATTATAGCACTATTAATAAAAATTCCAAATCTATTCAGATCTATAATAAATCCTACATCATATTTAAGTTGTCAGTGTTTCCAATACTATTGCAGAATTTGGTAGCGTGTACCCCAGCAGATCTTGATGCAAGATTGGAAATCAATGACTGCTTCTATGAAGTTCTGTCTGTGTATACAAGAGAAAAATTCAAGCATTGAAAGGATTAAAATGAAAGTGATAAATTTTCAAATCTAACTATCCACACTTTTTTGGGTTGGAAGTGTTCAGATATACCATAGACCTAAAAAACTTATGGCAGAGTTCAACAGCTCCTGTTAGCTTTATTTTACATGAACTCTCGTTTTCTTACAAAAGTCACCAGCAAAAAGCTCTAATTTACAGAAAACTTGTTTAGTTTCTATCTGCATATCTTGCCATTAGAAAATGTAGGTCTTTTCATTCTAAAGAATTTCTGATGCTTTTCAAGCTATGCACCTCCAAATTTTTTCATAGTAAAAATCATCATTATGTGCTTGTATGTCTAACCCTGTGCTACCTATTTGCAAATAATTTATAACACTATTGTTACACCTGTCTCTGAGATGAAGAAAAGACAGCTTATGCACAATATGCTATTCACAGACAAAAAAAAAGATCCAGGGCAAGTTCTTATTCTTTTACAGAAAGTGCTCTGGGAGCTTTACTGTCCAGGCAGGTCCAGGTCACTGGCATGTTAAGCCTCCAGAAAGTCATCAGACTGCATGATCTACTCTGTGTCTAAATTCTCCTGCTGTGTCACCTTGGTGTTGTAGGAGCAGAAAGTAATGCTTTCAAAAGCATTTGATGAATGTACAAAAGTATTGGTGAATACTTTTCTGAAGGGAAGTTTCCTATTAAACACAGGAAAAAGGGTGAAATATTCAGGTATATTGATAAGAACTAAAGTCAGTGTGCAAACATGTATTTTTAAATGTCTATTTCCTTTCACAAGTAATCTTTAATCTTACCTCATAAACATGATAGTCTTTAATGGCTACAGTAATTGAGGCAGGTTATGCATTATAAAGAAACTGCTGGGAAATCTTAACTGCTATATAGGTTTTTTCAATCAAGTTCAGGGTTTGTAAAGCAGCCTACCAAGCTAAATCTAAAATTGCCATAAACAATTTATGTGAATTCACGTAAGTTTCCTGTTAAAGCTTTTGTTTAAATAGAGATTGAACTAAGAACTGAAGCACAGCATATTCATGCAGAAAAACTGTGTACTGAGTAGTTATGCAAAACAAATGAATACAAATTTCCTCTTTAATGTTTTGTTACCTATAGATAGAGCCATCAAAGAAAGCCTGGTGAGCAATAAGGGACATAATATCACATAGCTGAAGAGCATCATCAATCTTGAAGAATGATGTAGAATTTCATTAACCATTTATCTTTATATATGGCTTCAGCTCCAATATATAATATTCCACTGGCTGGAGGCTAGAAGCTGAAATGGCAGCAAGTATGCAGCATAATCATAGACTGACAACCATGAGCTTCTAGGTTTTTTTCCCCCAACAAAATCCTCAATAGCAAAATTTTGAGGTCAATTTCATTTCCAAATACATTATACCCTGGGAAAAAATTTTTTTTAAATTCTTCATTGAGTCTGAGGGGGAGGTAGGTTGCACTTGTTGCACAAATGCCATATTAAATGGTTGACTCCACAAAAAAGAGAAGGGAACACAATCCTTGATATTAGGTCAGAAAGCATTTTACAGCCATTCCCTTATCTTGGTGGCCAGCTCTAACAGTGGCTGTGTACCCTGGAGTCACTGGTAGCCCTGTAGGTGGGGTCACAGGATGGGTCTGAGTATTTGTCAGCTTGATCCTTAGACCTGATTTTTCTTTTTATAGCCTTCATATGGAAAAGGCTAAATTGTATGCCAGACAGCAGTGTTTTTAAGAGAGCAGAGCTTTCTTTGCTGCATTCCTCAAAAGCATGCCTTCCTTATGTGGCTGAATTTGGATCATTCTGTCACTTCTAAAGGCAGCAGGGACTGCCACAAAGTGGACACACTTATGGGTATTAAAGGGCCCTGTGTCCCCATTTGAAGCCAAAAAACCATCTGTGTTGATCCTAGAAAGAGAAGTTAACAAACTTAACACATCAGACTAAAGAGAGCCAAACTCATGTCACACCAATAATCCTTTTCAGGTGCTGTGGGTGAAACTGTCAGGCATACTAATTTTGCTGACATTTTCTCAGCATCTCAGCTGAGCCTGCTTTTTTCAGCCAACACCATTTATTACCCTGTTAAAACTTGAATGCTATAATTAAGCAAAAGGAACCTCTCCTTTACTATCAGAGGTGAAGCTTGTTTCCTCATCTTGTCATTAATTATCAGCACAGGTTTCACAGAGCATCTTGCAGGATAAGGGTCTTTATCATTAATTTCAAAGCCATGTATTAAAGAGTCAAGAATTCTATAGTCCTATGTGGATATTCTGAGTGCATTTTCAAGAGCATGTTTAAGTTATCACAAAGGACTAAGACTATTTTCCCAAGCTAAAAGAACTTTTTCTTTCCCTAGTTGTGCCAGGTTTAAATTCCCAGGGGTAAAGAAGTCCTGGTGATGAAGGTAGAGTGCTAATGGGCTTTTCCTTCTAGATACTGTGGACAATAGCCTGTAGTATGTTAATTAGTTTAGACATGCTGTTTGGCAGAAAAGCTGCTGGAAGCTGTTGAAAAAGCAGGAAGCAGAAAAGGAGTGATAACTTCTGGTCAGCAATTCTCTGTTAATCACATTCTTTGGAGTATCAGGGTGGGTGCTGTCAGCATCTCTTTGTATCTCTTCACTTCCATGCCTTTAGAAAGTGAAGTGTAGATGTTAATCTAAAACCATCAGTAATGTATGATGGGTCATATGTACCAGGCAGCACTTATATATTGGTAATTCTTCTGCCAGTGTTGTTGTTCTTACTTGCCAGCCAAAGTGGCTGCTTGACACTGACTTTTATTAAAACACTGTCCAAAAATTTGAAGTATATTCCTGCATCTAGTCCTCCTGCACCAAACACCTATTCTGTAAAGACGTATAGTATTAACAGGGAAGTTTTCTAAGTGCAGTGTGGCCAATTGTTAAAAAATAAATTAAAAAAAAAAAAATGGGAGCATAGGACACTGCTGTGATAGTTCTGGCCTGGATCCCCCTTTTTTAAAAAAAAAGTTACTTTCTTTTCCAGCCAGCACAGATCAGTCCATTGCTTTATCTCTGCATTCACTGGTGTTTTCATCTTTTATCATTACCATAGCCAAATATCTCCCTCCTATCCCATTACTCATCTCTTCTGTGATTAGTCAATGACATGCTGGAGAGCTACACCACAAGCAAGTGGAAAGATTTTAGTGAGACTCTCTTTCCCTTCCACTCATGCATATGCAAATATAGATGTGCTACTCATTGCCAAGGCACAATTTGCTTAGTTTTTATTTTTAGATAATCAGATATTAATCAATTTTTTCAGCTGTTGAAAGAGTATAAATTGACACTTTTATTCTATGACCCTGAATCAGCAAACATACCCGTGTCTCATGCAGCACAAACAAAAGTGCAGTAGGAAAACACATGTGAAGTTTTTTTTAGACCTAAATACTTATTTTCCAGTAACAGTTTCTCCTGGCTGATTGGATTGCTTCTCATTACTCTTGTGACAGTGTTTCATTACAATTTGGTATGAGAAAGGGAAGAGTTATGTGATTTCCATATGTTTGCACATTTGTATGTTTCTGCTATTTGTATACTAGAATGCATTAATATATTGGTGTTGGTAGTCAAAATTATCAGAACACTGTTTTGAACCATGTGATTCATAAAAATATGGTACTACCTTAAAGCAGATGTAATTTATGGCAAGAATATGGAGATTAGAGGGTTAACATAAGCTAACTGATTTCATATAAGAAGGTTACTTAGCAGAGAAAGAAACTGAAAATATATGCAACATTGATATCAAAACACTAAAAATATTAATATTCTAATTTCTCTCCTTTTAAACAGTAGATTTTCTGATGCAATAACATGGAGAACCTTATGCCAATAACCTCAGACAGTGGTGACTCTAATGTTTATCAGCCGATGGGGCTCTCAACAGAAAATTCAGTAGTAGAATTTTGTGTGTATTTTTATGTGCGCACATATGCACAGATAATGCAACAGAGGTCTAAGGGAATGATATCTTGCAAAACAAAGCCAGTATAAGTTATTTACTAGTAAGGTAACATTAACAAGACAGAAAATTTAGTTGCTATATGCTGGAAAACAGAAAAAGAAAAAAAAGGTCATTAATCTGTAAAGCATTTTGTAATCTTTTTTTCTCCCATTAAACTTCATCCTTGGCCTGAGTTGCCATGTGCCAGTCTTTGAGCTTAGGGATGGTCAGTGAAATCCCTAGAGAAGGCACACAGGAATGTCTGATGACTGCAATGTTTTAGCACTTGGGTGGGATGGGAGGAAGATGACTTGTGGTTTGGTTTTGGGGGTTTTATTTTTCCTGTAAGAAATTGTTAGGTGTTGCAAGTCATTACACACTGTAACAAATTTGCACAAAGTTTGTCATTACTTCTGTTGTGTTACACCACCTGTGAAGGTCAGGACAGACAGACAAAGATTTTAGTGATGTTTGTAACATTCCAGAGGGGATGGAGCTCACTGTTCCCAATGTAAGAGGTGCCTCTGACTTCAGGGATTTAGCTGTTCATTTCAGTATAAATATACATAAATCTGCTTTGAGAATTTCAAGAGCATCTTCCTATTTCTCTGTCTTTTTCTACAATATAAGCAGCATTGATATCAAAGACTAGCCAGAGAAGAGAAGCACACATTTCCATGAGGTAATTGCACTATCACTATGAGGAAAAAAATGGCTATAGAACGGCAATTGAATATTTACTATCCTGATAACTACCAACTCCAGAATAACATGTCTGACCAAGCCTTTACAGCAAATGAGAGTGAAGCCATTCTCATCAGTATTGAAACGTATACTCTTTTTTTTTTTTCTCCTCACCTTCAGTAGTCATGCAGGATTTAAAAGGGTTAAAACCTAACAGGGTTCCCTCCAGGCAACAGTAAAACCATTTAGCGAAGGAAAATTGCAACTAATAATGCTTTGAGCTCTCCAAATTGCCTGCAAATGCATTTTGCTCCAAAGCCTGTCAAAATCTCAAGAATTTCAATATCCAGAGGCTAGGCAGGCAAGAGGAGTGTGGTCTGCTAGGAGGAGGCTTGCCCAGGTAGCCCAGCAGAACATGATGTACTATACTCTGCTGATCCTATTCCTGGAAGAGGGTTAGGTATTACTCATTGTAGGTCGCAGACTAGTGGAAGCTATATTTTTGAAAGGGCAGATTAACAATGAGAGGACATTTTTCTTGGTCTGTCAGCTTGATGTGAGGGGTTTTTTTGTTTATCGTGTATGTCTGAAGCTCCTGTCAGGCATTTTCAATGCTAAAATAAGCTTTGAGGAGGTGGGCTAGTGGTGAAAGAACAAATAGTAAGGAGATGTGCATGAGAGGCAAATGGAGATATCTGTCACTTATCACACAAAGCACAAGAAAATAAGGTACAAAAATGGTTTTGAGAAGTCTGCTATTTTGAAATATTCTCCTACTTCTTGTGGATTTTTTCCAATAGCAAGAATATTGTTTAAAAACTAATTCTTACAGAACTGTAAATATTTTAAGTAGCTCCACTCTAAGTATATTTTTTCAACCCTTTCCTTAAACATGTTTATTCGCACATAATAAATATAAGAATTTCTTAGAAAGTGAATACATATGACGAAATATTTTTGACAATATTCTAGTGTTTTCCAGAAATTACAAGTATGGAATCAGAAGTTGAAAATCCTATGTTCTCCATAACACCTTGCCATAAAGTGAACATTGGACAGGATTGTCTCTGCCACAGTTTAGTCCCTCACAACATTAGAAAAAAAATTAATTTATTACTGGCTCAATCAAGCTTTTAGGCTGTTCTTTTGAGTTCTTTAGAGAAAAGATGTTACTGAATACAAGTAAATTAAATAAGCAGTGCATCCTTTTAGACACCTTTGCATTTTGTTGAACCCAGAAAATAAATCACTAGAAATACTCTGTGCTATTGCCTACCTATATAATGCAACTGCATCACAGATCTAGTCTTTATTGTTGGCATGAGCATTCAGTTCTTAGGCATTCAAACTTTAACGTTGAAAAAGCTTGCAAAAAATTACATTTATGTAGGAGGATGAAGTGGCATAAGTGTTTTCTTTTGCCTGTTATTACTGCAATGCTTGAGGTGAGTGGTTAGATTGTTACAGTTTATGCCTAACATATATTTAGCCTAATTAGCAAATGGGGTCAACAATTAGATAGCTGAAGGGGATCAGTGCATAAGCCCAGCTATGCCATAAAGGTTATAAGGAAAAAAGCACAAGCTAAAATCTTTGCATTAGCCTTAAATCACAGTAATGCAATGCCAGCAAGAAAAGACTGCCACAAAACTTGCTCATAGAGGACAGAAAAGCCATCTGATCAATGGCTTTGATCATTGCAGTGGCTGATCAGTAGGGTAATGATGTGGGAAATTACATATTTGTTGCACATATCCCACACATCATCTGCTAAACTGACCTCCTCTTTGGCAGGTGTGGTTGGCCGGGAAATAGGGGTGATCTGGTCTCTCTTGAACTTGACGGAGTCACCACAGACTGCCTACTTGGTGGCATCAGAACCTGCACTAACAAATAACACAGACTTGATCACCACAACTGTTTGGGATTTTTTTAATGCTCATTTTGCGTGACAGTGTACAACTTCTCTGGCTCCTCCATCGCCTGCAAGCTAAGCAGGATAGATGGTCTAAAGCTCCTAGAACCGCCACCCATGAGCCCTCATCTTCAAGTAGTCCTCAAAATACTTCAGGGTGTTGTATAATCCAGTTCCTTGACAAGAATCACAAAGGGAGGAACATAAAGGGATAAAAGAGAAGCTGTCTTTAGTGAGCACACATGGCTCTCTGTCATAACAAATTACCCTGTGATGCTGATGATTAATTGTGCTGCCACTTGTTGTATGGCAGCACAGTAATGCAAGCCAAATAAGCACAATGCAAGACTGTCTGTAAAATTAGTAAGCTTTTTAAATTTAATATTTATCACTGTCTGCCAGCTGTGACAAGCCTTTGACATATATGTGCTCTTGCCAGTGGTGTCCTGAATTAAAATGGATCATATAGAGCGCTGGTTCAGTGCAGGGCCAATGAGCCTATGCAAGCTGATGAGCCAGAAGGTGCTACAAATTAAAATGAATTTGTGCCAATCTCTCTTGAGCTAGTTGTGATATTATTACGTTCCACTCTGCCTCTTTTTAAGATATTCTGTCACCATGCTTTTCCAAGTATGTCATCGTCTTTTATTCTTTGCATACATTTTCTTGTAATTGAGATATTTTTTCCTTTCTTGTACCTGGTTATTATTATGCACCTGTTTCCAGATTACTAATGTAGTGCTATTAAAACTGAGTTACAATAGCACCACAGAAATCCCAGTCCAAAAAGGATACAAATTCTTTGTTCAAGTCAAAATATCAGTTATGGGTGAGGTTTGCAGATTAGCCTCAGGCATTCTGCTTCTTGGGCTTGCGGCATGATCGCTCTGCCTCAGACAATAAGCTATTGAGATATATATAAAGAGCATTTAATCTGAACAAAAAAGTTTCTAAAATACCACATCATGATGCTTATTAAGTGTTCATCTTCTGGTGCTTTTGATTATGTTGCTTTTCATTATTTTTCAAGGGAAAGGGAAATTTCTCAACCGTTTCAGAGACTGAAATGCGGAGGTAAATTTAAAAATTAAGTCTACCATGGCAAGTTGTTTCTGGAATGTTATTAGGAATCCAGATAGCCTTTGAAGATTTGGGCTTTGATATTTACTGAGCTTTGTGCTCCCTGGGGTCCTACCATGGGAAGGACAATTCAGGCAAACTGAGTGCTTTTGAGAAATCCTCTTTCTAACATAGAGGGAGGCTGTAACCTCAGGTTCCAGAGTAGAGACACATTTTTTGATCTCCAACCCCAGATTAAATGCACAACCAATGGAAGTTAGCGTCACTAAACATTTTCTCTACTCTCTGGAAGAGCAGGTCAATAACGGAGTGATGTGGGTTTCTCTCAGCACTGTATGCACTGCGCAGCTACACTTCAAGCTGCTCCATCTGTTTTTACACAACTGTGTATGCAGACCTAGGAGGGTAAGGTTTTTAATTGTCTGCTCAGCAGAACAATATGGTGTTTCCATTGAAACAGTCAGTAAACTGCAAACAATCGGGACAAAGCGGTTTGCAGGGTTATATAGTATAGCTAACTAGAACTGTGTTACATAGACCAGAGTCTATCTAAAAGAGATTCAACTTGTAATTCTTCTGGAGTAAAAACAATATAAAGGACTGTGTTTTTCTGCTCAAGTAAGTTATCAAAAAATATATAAAGAGAGGTTTAGAAGCATTATTACGGCTTAGAAGTTCCTCTGAGAAAGAGATGGATTTTCAGAAGAAACACTGAAGCTCTGCTTCTGGAACGAAATGCATTAATTTAGCTTATTAATGGAGGGCATAAAAGCACCAACAGAAACCAGGAAAGAGAAAATTCAGGATAAATAGCTATAAAAATAGTGACTTTAGTCCTCTCTTGGATTTTTTTTTTCAATTAACTAGAGGAACCACTAGTAAAGGTGCAGTAGGAAAATGTTCAGCACTGACAGATGGAGACATGAAAGGATTCATCAGAATTATCCGAGACATCACTTGGGTGCTTCAGTACTTGAAAGAGAAAATTCCTGCTTTCTGGAAGCTTTCATTTTACTCCTTTTTATTTGATGTTTTTTTCATAATGATTTCCTGAATTATTTGGTGAGTAGATGTCTGGTTTACATATGGATCATGATATTTATAAGCTGTGGACGTGCACAAGGGTTGACTCCAGTCCATATTGTTTTTTCTGCAGCTCTGAGCTGTCAGAGAAAAATTATGAACTCTGGAAACATGATAAATTGGGTGAGTTAGAAAAGAATTCACTGATGCCAGTGCTCCATTAACAAGGGAAACAATGAAATGTGTGTTTAATAAATCCAAGCCCATTTTTGGGCTTAAGCACTTTGCTGAGTGTAACCCCCTCCATGTTACTGCCAAGACAACGTCACAGCTCAATGTTATGAATATAGCAACCCACCTTTTATATAAAGAAAATGGAACAGCAAGAGGTAATTCTGTCCTTTTAATGCACAATGGAGAAGCAAACAACATTTTTATAAAATAATTCAGTAGCTAGGGCACAGCTCTCAATCCAGAACCAGGACATGCAGATTCAGTTGCCTTAAGAGGGTTTAAGTGCACATCTGTCTTCTTGAAAAATAGTCTTACCCCTTGACCAAAAGCTGCTCTGAGGCTTGAGGAATACTGCTTTCCTCACCTGTTGAGACTCTAAGACTGCAAAAAATTCAGGTTGCTTTGGGCAGGAAAAATGCATCAGGCTGTTGGCTGGCTATTCATGTGAAAGAAGAGGAAAGATGGGCTCCAGTAGCTAGGCTTGATCATTTGTTTCACCTAGTTGCTCTTCATTCTCAAATACTAAAACAGTGTTTCAGAGCAAAGTCTGTAAGCAGAAGACACCTGCAGGCTGCTGTCCTGCTGTGTCTCTCTCACCCCATGAACCCTGGCTTCTTTCCTGCGCTGCGTGGAGGATGGGGGAAAGGTTTGCAACCACATCAAAACTGAAATGCCTTTGGGTGTCCAGGAAAGGAGGCTTCAAGAACACATCAGGAACAGAGGTATCTATGGAGCCTGTGTGTTGCAAGGGTAGTTGGTAGTTGACTAGGGAGGATTTTGAATGTGTGACAAAATTTTGCATAAGGTTCATAAGCCCTGTCTTGGATCTATATGAGTTTCCTATGACTTAATTGTAACCTAGTTGTGCTTTTCAAATGCCTTTTAAAGAAACTAATAGACTTGACATAATTTAGAGCGCATTTTTTAATCAAATCAAATGGTTTTTTTTTAATCTATTGAGTAATATCTTACCTGGGGCTCAGTAGAACAGTATTGAAGTACTTGCCCAAAATTATTAACATTCATTTACCCTTAAACATCCTTATTCCAAGATCAGCTATATACCAAGCTACAAAGGACCACACTTCACTGAAATATTTTATATTTTCCCTCAACTCCTACCCACATTTTCATAAAATTGGCTTGCATTACTCTTGGGCTATCTTCAAGGCTCAAATCCTGTCACTCTTCCTCAGGTTAGTGATGCCTCACTCTACAAAATGTCACATTAATTTTGAGTGCTTCCTCTTCTCAGACCTCTCCTGAGCTACAAAATCACAGGGTCTTTCAGCAGCACACTTGACACCGACAGCAATTAAATCTGAGAAGTTTTGCCAATAATCCTTCACTCCTCAAAGTGCACTGACTTTGCTGCAAGGTGGGATGTACTGTTGGGCTGTGCACAGCCCAGAGCAGGAGACAGCCCTTCTGGCAGTCCTCCAGTGCCTCACTTCCCCAGGTTGAGTTACTGTTTTCTTGCCTTGCATGTGAAAACTCCTTTCTTCATGTGATGTGCTATGTTCAGACATTGCAGTGATGAACACCAAGGAAACCCATTACAGAAAAAACCGTGTATGTGAGCGGTACAGCAGCTGTTGCCAGGCCTTCTATCTGTGTCCAGGTTTTGCTGCTACTTCAGGGAAGCAATGCAGAAGGTCCTGTTATGCAATGCAGAGCTGTAGGTTATGTAAGGCAGATGCAGTAAAGCCTGACACCAAGCAAAGCATAACTCTGACCCTGTCCCAAATTCATTATTAAACACTACAGTAATTTTCCCTATAGTACGGAAGTCTGAATCGGTCCTAATACTGATATCACTTTACCCTAGTGTGACTCTATTGATTTAACACAATTTTACATCAATGGGGGCAGAAAAGGGTAATGAAATTAGCTGTAGGTGACTTGGTACAGTATAATCCATGCTTAAACACTAAATATAAATTACTAAGTTCATATTTGTTAAGCAACCTTCACTTCTTTTTAAAATAAAAGGATTTTTGGTGGTATTCAGTATGTCTCAAAAGCAGGTTATACTTTACTCAGATGCCCAGCTATGGCTTTAGTTTGCAGTGATTATGGCTAATACATCTAAATCCTGTTAGAGAAATAGGAGGTTCTTTGGAGTTCATAAACATGAGAAACTAAATGCTATCTAATGCTATAATATAAATATACTGTATTTGGAACAGCCCCTAAGACACTTTTATTGTGCAGTCTTCTGCTTCATACCTAATCTGAAGCAACAAAAATATAAGGATGAGCCCTGACATCTTTCTGTTTCTTTATAATTATCCTCTGTGAAATTTCTTGTGATTATATTGATCAAAGTTTTCTTTCAGTTTTGCCTGTAGCTGAAACATTTCCCATTTACAGAGGTTGACTTTATTCTGTCATTTCATTGTGTCATAAGCATATATTTAGTGTTTGTTTATAAGGATGAAAGTGAATTCTATTACAATGCAATCATTGACAGAGCTATTAAAAACCGCATTTTCTCTCAGCATTTTCCTGATATTGCTCAATTCTGGTTCTCTGAACACAAGAGGTAGAGCTTTATTTGTGAATTAATTTTCCACACTTTTTTTGACGAACAAGAGTGCACAGGCACACATATATACAATGTCTATGATTTTAAAAAGTCATGCCCCAAAACTTAAACTAATTTTTGATGGGCAAAAGACAGAAGCTATAGGCAGTTGTGATCTACCTTCTGATAAGAACTGGGTTAAAAATCAAATCCTTATTTAGTGAGATGTTAAAGTAGAGGCAGAGAATAAACAGAAAGGTCTTTCCCCAGGTGAAAAGCAGCAACATCTTGACAGCCTTCACTGTGGAAGCCCAAAAGGATATAAGTGCTATGGTTCCTGGCCCTCCTACTCCAGAGATCTTGAGAGTGTGTATCCAGCTATGGCTGTAACATTACTAAATCCTCAGTAAGTATGGACTGAGGGGGGAGGACAGCAAATCAAGGGTGAAAACTGGGGAGAAAACACTGCTTCCATCCCCCAAAAGTCCACCCTCTATCCTTCAGCAAACATTTGAGTACGCCCTTTCTGTTTCAGGCTGTCAGACTCCTGTACCCAACTAAATACGAAGTCCAGCTATGCTGCAGACGTGCGTCTTAGCAGTGGCAGGGTTTTCTAGTGCAGTTGCCCCTGGCAGAACCACCGCAGCTGCTTTGCCTGCTCCTGGCATCCAGAGAAGCCTTCCCTCCAGAGCATGGCCAAGGCTGATGTCAAACCCTCTGTTTGGCTGAGTTGTCTTGAGTCTCTCTGCTCTACCTTTCATAATTATTTGCTTAAAATATTAAGAATCCTGTTAATAAACTTTGGGGAAACAGGCAATTCTGTGAAATTGAGGGGTTATTTCCATCTGACTGAGAAACATGCCGTGGTCTGGTCCTTCTGGCTGCCTATCAAGATGCTGTAGCTCAGTCTGTCATCTCTGAGAGGTATTGCTGCAGACTCCCCCTTCCCACTGGTGAGGGGAACTGAACTGATCCCATCAATTTTGCATGTACACCCTGATGACCCACCAACTGCCAAATCCCTTTTAAGGCCTCCTTCCTCAATCCATGGATTTGTCAGCAGGCTATGTCTAAAATACCTCCACCTGCTTTTTCCAGCAGTTTTCTGCTATCAGCCAATGTGAACATTAAGAAAGGTGAAAATTTATTCTTTTAAACAATTTATCCCTTTAATTCATGAAAAAAGAGCATGTGAATAATAGCATTATTAGTGCTGTTGTTCAGTCCTTCAACATCTTTTCTGTAAATAATGAGGACAGGAAATAAAGTTGCTTCATTCCATAAACCTGCACTTGCAGGAAGTTACAGTCCCTGTGTTCATTTCACCAAATTAAAGTACAATCCTTAAGTTCACTATGCCAATACATATCTTGCTCATTTTCCAGCTTTCTCATGTTTTAAATTCCAAACCTGCATTGTTAGGTGCCTATTTATATTTTAATTCTGAGACCCAGAAAAAAAGTCTTTGTTTACAAGTCAACACTTCTGATGTTACATTTCCAGCCATTGTATTTTCTCTTAAAATCAGAGAAATGCCATCAGTTGAGCAATATACATACATATTTCATATGCAGAATATCTCCATCTCTAATATCATTGATAATTTTCATTACTGAAAAGCAAAGGATCTATATTTATTTTATAAATATAAGTAAGCCTTTCTGTGTTTTACCTAACATTGTCTAATTATACATAATGAAGAACTGCATAGGCCCTAAACATTTTTATAACTCATGATGTAATTAAGTTTACTTTTAATAAATAAATCCATTCCCAAAGCTATTCTAGTTTCACATCACATTTCTGTTGCTCCTAGGAAAGAATGAGTGGGAAGGGGGGGAAATGCTTTTCCCTCACTTCATAATTTCCAGGTATTTTCTGTCTGAAAAACAACTTTGACGAAGCAGTTACAAGGAAAGGAAAGCTTTGAAACTCTGAGGCACAGGGCAAAGGGAAGAAAGGTCTAGGGCCTTTCTGCAAATGCCTGAGCTCTCTTCCTGAGAAGTCAGGGCTTAAGGGCTTCTGGAAGAATGGCAGTGTCCCCACTCCAAGAATGTTGCTGTTGTCAATAATAAGTGATCAGGAAACAATCTAGTATAAGGACCTTTACTTTTTCCTGTCAGTCCTTTCATGTGAATTTCCTTGAAAAAGACCACATAATTCCCTGAATACTGAATTCAGAGCTGCAGTCCTTTATTATTCAACTCCATGCTTCCTTCCTCATTCTCTGTGGCAGAAAAGAAATGAAAGCAAGAAAGGGCACAGGCTGAAATAATCAAGTGGAAAGGCCATAGGTAGGTTTTAGACTGAAAAAAACCCCAAACACTGACAATCCTTAACAATGCGTCAAGCAATTTGATCATGAACTTAGCTGCCAAAATGTCATCACCACTTAATATCTTAGCTACTTCATCATACTTTGCCATTTGAATTACTATTCTTGCCTTCCCAGTCCTTCACTGGCCCAGACCTCTGATGCATATTGCACTACATATTTTAACTTTCCTAATCAAAATAACTTCACAACTCTCCAAACCCTCCTACACTACTGAGCCTATTTCCATCCCCTGTTTTTTTTTCTGCCTCGGTTTCCTGATGCAAGTCATATGAATTAGTTATTAAACTTTAGAAATATATTTCTGATGGGTGGATTTTTTAGAGGTTCTAACTATTCCTTTTATTTTCCAAGACTGCCTTCTCTGGTCTTCTTATATGGTACTATCCTGGCAGTGGGGATGCTGTATGTAATTGTGCTTTTTGTGCACTTTCCAATATATATTTAGTGCTTAAAGAATGGTTAAAAAAAAGTAAAACAATGAACTCATTAACTCCAGTAGTCAGAAACATTTGTGCCTCCAGTCAAAGAAAGGAAGGATCTTCATACTCAAAGGGAAAATGTTGGATTACTGAGCTCAGGGAGAAAATCATTGTCTTAAACATTGCTTGGTAAGGAAAGAAAGAACTTTCAGGTGTGCTGCTACACTTTGGTTGAACAATGTGTACAAACACACATATTCCAACAGTCTTCCATAATACTGAAACCAGTACTTATATGTATAGTTAATGCAAGGGGAATAAGCCACATTAGCACTTAATTCTGTTTCTAGTAGGAACTAGCAGCTGTTCATAGTTATTGTCAAGTGATATCAGTAAAAATCCCATTCTTGATTGAAATAATTGTATCAGCATGTAAATCAGCCTCTAAAATTAGTACAGGTAAGTACTAATACCAATGTGAAAAAGTAAAAATACCTTTAAAATCCTCTTTTTTTTTTTTTTAAATCAAGCAGTCATGCTATACAGAGAAGCAAAATTGCATCTATGCAGTCCGAACATTGTTTTGGCTTCATAAACCAGCTTGAACTATTTAAGAGATGAAAGCTAGCCCCTTGCCACCTTCACTGTAGAGGCATTGTTAGCTGTATCACTGCAGATGGCAAAAGGAAATGTCTCTCATTGAATCCATTCTCTCACCTTTGAGATTTACATGCGACACTTTTATAATATGATTAAGCTGTGAAATTATAACTCTTGTTAAAGAACTGCAACAATGGTTGGAAATTTATCCTCCATGTTTTGTCCAGTTAGGGATTGTTTTTTATTTGGTTTTGATTTTTTTTTAAGTTTACCTTAACTTCACTGGTGCTTACTGTGAAAATACATGCAATTCAGTTCTGTGTTAATGTATTATTTTGCCTTTAAGAGAGTCACTGAGACTTTGTTCCTCAGCTATTATTTTAAATAGATATTATACAGGCTTTTTTTCTAGGCTATTAGTGCTCTGCAGAGGTTCATGCCCAAAGGGTGTTCTCTGTTTTAATATCGTTAAATTACATTTAGAAGATAATACAAGTATCAATCTTAATAAGAAGGCAACATTCTTCATTGGTCAGGTCAGCTGCGATAGATATTACATTTTTGGCAAGGCTTGGTAATTTTTATGTTTTTTATTGATCTCCCTTCCGCTCTAAGTTGCTGTTCAATAGCTGAATTACTAACCTAGTTATTTCATTATAACAAGTGAGAAATAATACTGCTTTTTAGACCTACAGTGCCCTATTTCAGATTCTGGGATCCTAACACAGATTCAGTCAATACTGGTTCAAGCTAAAGGCAATTCCTTCTTCATGAGGAACATAGCAGCCTCTTCAGATGTAGAGTCACTGGATGGACATATCCGCCGCTCGTGTTTGCCAACAAAGGTCAAAATGCATGTATTAGCATTCAAGAACTTTATAGTAGCTTGGAAGCTGCCTGGGGGATATGTCTAGCAACTTGAGACTGAAAATCCTGCCTCCATCTGTCTCCTGCCACAGCACAGTAAAATATGCCTATGCTCCTTATGCTATCATTCAGGTATGTCAAGAGAGTCACCTTTCAGCATGAATCAGGAAGAATCACTGCTGAAAACAAGCTGTGTGATCTTCGTTTTCTCCTGTGAACAAAGGTCTGTACCATAGCAATAATATGCAAATTTCATAAATCTAGTCACGTAACAGAATAGCTAGAAACTGCTTAAATGTCAGGTGGAGATGTCCTATTGACAATGTCTTTCTCAGTCAAGACCCAACTATACCATTGTTTGAATGTAGACCTTAGAGCATTAGTAAGTCTTAGAGCTGAAAACATTATCAATGCATCTAATTCTTCTGATGCAGTGCTGTTTTCTCAGCCAACATATACAGGATTAGATGTGGTTTTGTACGCTGAAAAGGTCTGGATACTTGTAAGTGTTGCAACAATTTGTGTCATTTTCCTCATCTCTTCCTGGCTAAGTAACATCACGTGAGGAGAGAAAGGATCAGAATGGACAAAGGCACTTCTTAAGCAATAAAACTGAGTCCAACAGTAATGAAATGGCACTTGGGTACATCCACTCATTTTTAGTGTTATGGCAGTGACACTGCATTGACCAGCGATGACCTCTCTGCTATCTCTACTGATGATCTAATGTCACCAGCTTGTAATTGCGTGCACTGAAGACAACATCCTGCTATCCAAAGTCTTCTCAACTCTGTCAGGTAAGTGAGAAAAACACACTAAAGATCAGCCTTTTATCAGTTTTATGCAGTCATAAAAACCTCTGTAGCTACTAGGACACAGATACTTGCCAACAAAACTACTCATTTTTTCCTTTCAAATGCTGAAGAATTTAGCAGAACTGGCTAGCTCTTCTGTAATTTCTGTGCTTGGCAAAATCACTTCTTAAGCAGTTCAGTAGACCTACAGCTGAAAGGTATCCCTTTTTTCTGACTGAGTCAACAACCAGTGACAGAAGTCTACTTTTCATTCTTTTTTCCAGCACTTATCTCTCTGCCACCTCTAGTGCCCTAAACCATGCACTGTTTTACTTATTTTTTAAGTTACCTGCAGTATACCCATTTTTCAAACAGAGATAGGAATAGAATGATTTTTTTCTGACCTACAAAGATCACAGGAGACAATAAACATTCTGTCCATGAATGCAATCTTTTCAACAGTACTACTTACCACTTGCATCACTTAAAAAGTAAATATAGTTGCCACATACCCACATATGAAAATATGAGTGAAATACCCAGATGGAACCACATATGTTGACATTTTCCTGCGTCATCATCAAATCAATCTTAGTTAAGCACGCAAAAGGAAGAATCTCATTCTCAACAAGGATTATGTTGTATTTATTAGCTACAAACATGAAACAAACAATTGATTACCCATCAAAAACTTGAGTTCCTGCAATCCCTTTTTTAAAGTAAAATGAGTGCAAATAAGACTAGACATCTCAGTCAGAATATGCGGCTATTATTCTGCACTGTTTTGTTTGACTGCCTATTCCTTCATAAGACCTTTAATTAATCTTCTGTAGGTCCCATCTCCTCAATACACATGCAACAGAATTATTCAACCCTTTTGACACCCTAATGGTCTGAAGTTGGTTTTGTGGAATAGAAAGTTTCTCTCCACTGCAGACCATACATAAACAATACTTTTTCTTAGCCTTCTTTTAGGGTAGGTCCATATCATAGCTCCCAATGTAGCACAGAGTTACCCAAGTAAATGTTAAACTTCCAAGAATCAGATAAAGTGATCTTGAGCTGCATTTTGCTTGTCTGTGTTTTGCCTGCTACCTGGACCAAAGCTAGCAAGAATCTATCATTAACCCCACATTGTGGTCTGCCATATGGAGACACTGTAAAGACAGAGAAAGCCAATATAATGAGCAAATTGTGTTACTTTAGGATTTGAGAAAGCGGTTAGACTACAGCTGTCATTATTCCTATCTATACTGTACTGGAACAGCATTCTTATAATTGACCATCCCATAATCATCCATCCTTTCCGCAGCCACCAAAATCTGTGTATAGCTAAGAGTCTCAGCACATCCCACAGGTCAGACAGCTGAGGAAAGGCAAAGGTCCTGATGGGCTTGAACTGGAAGGACTTACCCACTTTGGAATATAACATTTGTCCCAGCGGCCCCTACTGTCTCATCTCATTCCACAGCTACAGGTCTGTGCAGTCCTTCATGTATAGACCTTGTGGCAACACAGTGCTGTGTAATACTGTCTTGTCAAAACTTAAGCTGTTTAAGTGCCATGAGGTTGGTTACCTTCTTGTACAGCCATTCTGGCCCCACACATGGCCTGAGGTGATATTTACCAAGATGAAATATCTACTTTAAAAACAAAATTAGTCTACACTCTAACTAGAGTTTAGAGAGGAAGTAGATTATTTCTTTAGCCACAGGAATGCTCAGATTTTCTTCTGCAAGGCCGTTTGCCTGTTAGATTGGCGTGACAGTAAGGAACAGTCAAGAAGTAGAGAGCACCTCATTGACATGACTCTGTGGGCCACCTACACACCCATGAAATTATCATATAATGCTATACATAACATTCAACACATGAAGTGAAACAATTTAGGCTGAAATACCCTTTTTTTTCCTAGTTCCATGTAATTACTTGGATGTTACCAGATAATCAGTTTGAAAGCTGGTACAGCTGAAGCTTGATGAATAGCTGGGAATGGAAATGGTGTTTTTTCTGACACTATTCTTTCTTTAACAAGTGCATTCCTCAGATTGTTCCAAACTGCTAAGTCTTTGGTTGAAATAAATCACGTGCATTTAAAGTATGTCCTTCACTGCCACAGTAATCATTGGACTTTTAAGCCTTGATCAGCATAAGAAATTACGTGTGTAGCAGAGGAGTTAGGTGGAATTTAAGAAGAAATGCTATATTTCCATCAGACAATTTCCCCTGGTACACAGGCATTTGCTTCTGTGCATTCCCCAAGCTGATTCTATCTTTTCAGGAAGGAATAGGTCAATGTTTAATTAATATTTAATATTTAGTATTAATATTAATGACTGCAACTGAGTACCGGAGGCCTGCCAGTTCACTTTTAATAAATACCACCAAGAAACATGGCAATATATGGTTGCTTTTACTTCACCCCCCTGGGAACAGCTACCCCTTGTCCGTAGGAGCTGCTGATTAGGAAACCTTTCTTAGCATATGGTTGAGCCAGGTTCTTTAACTGAATGGGTTCAAATCTATGTAATCTATGAATTGTAAGAAGGTCCCAAGGCCCAGCTAGCTCTAAATGAGGATTATTTACCGCTATTTTATAGACAGGTATAGCACTACCTAAATAAAATAAAGTCGGTCATGATCTTCTTCCTCTGGACCAAAAGAAGAAAGAAAAAGGGATCATGATTCCATAGTTCAGAAGTGAGGGCACTAACATGACATGGGGAGATCTAACTTTATTCTCTGCTCCGGGAACTACTTATAGGCCATTTTTCCAAGTCTTACGTAAAGGAAGTAGAATTAAATTTGTGCATCAGTGCAGCCTTGAAAAGAAAGTTACGTATCTGTGAAGAAATGCTGTCATTTCATATAATTTCTGATATGATCATTCACCAAATTTATATCTTCAGTCGACAGTTATCGTTTTCCTCTTCCCTGTTCAGTATGTAATGTCTGTTCTTTGTATTGCAAGGCTGTCCTCCAGAGAGTGATCTAAAGTAATCCAGAGAAAAGGAGGAAAACATTGAGAGAGAGATTCATTGACCAAAGGCTGAATGTGAACCTGAATGGTTCACAGGAAAACCAAAGCTTTTGGCAATATACGCTTGCTTGCCAGCTCTCCCATGTCCACCCCTCTGCAGCTCCCAGCTGCCACACAAGTTGGCCTGTTTTATAGAGGATCCTTCCACCTGGAGTAGCAAAGACATCAAGAGAGAACCACCTTTGAGATCCCATATTTCTAAACATTAGAACGACCCTTGATTGAGAAAACTATTTGCAGTCAGCATTCTACCTCTTTTTCCTTTTTTTTTGTTTACATATTCATTAAATTTGTAAGGATTTTAATAATAAGATTGTCAAACTGACTTAAATTCATAATATTTTCTTTCTGGGAACCTGTGGTGAAGAATATTGTGAAATTTAAGCAAATTAAAACATCCATTAGTGGTTGCAATAACGCACAAAAGAATTTCACTTTACAACAGATAAAAATGTCATTAGAAATTATTAACACAATTTGTTTCAACACTTTATTCATGTAATCTGATGATAGCAACTAGTACAAGAGGTAATGGACACAAGCTGGAACACGGGAAATTCCAACTACATGTATAAAAAAAAAATTTCTCCTTGAGGATGGCCAGCACTGGAAGAGATTGCACAGAGAGGCTGTGGAATCTCCACCCTTGGAGGTGTTCAGGACTCAATTGGGAATGTCAACATAATCTGATTAAAGCAGCTTTGAGGATGGGGGTGTTCAATGAGATGAACTCTGCAGGTCCTTCCCAACCAAAGTTTCCCTATGATTTTAGGAGTCTAAAAATTTAATTCCACATAATATAAAATACAAAAATTACTTTTCTTAACCAGAGAGATTTTTTAAAGCTGGAGTTATTCTGGTAACTATGAACCTACTCCAAAAATGGCCATATGAGACACTTCAGGCTCCCCCTTAGTACATGGGTAAGATATGTAAAATCTACAGATACAAGTCCAAGCTGAGTACATTAGCATATCTGCAGAAAATAAGCTTCTTAAAATGACAGAAGAAAACAGCAAATTCATTAAAGGAATAATATATCTGGTGACAAAGTTAAAAGTCTGAAAAGCATGGAGACTTTTCTCCATCTCCTTCAAGGAAAACTAGGCTGGTGGCTGAATTGATATCAATACTTAGATGAATTAGCCACTCAAAAATATATCCAAACGAATATAAATCAAGTTATCTTATGGCCATGACTTACTTCTTTCTCTAAAATAAACCATAAAAGTGAATAAAAGAGCTGATTATAAGGCTGTAGACACATCATCAGAAAACCTGCCTTGCAATCTATTTGCAAAGTTCAGAATCAATTACAGTAACGGAATGGAAAGCCTATCTGCTGGTAGTATTAAATTGAATTAATTAAAGGTACAGCTACCTGAACCTACTAGAGATAACACAAAATAAGGGTAAGATTTGGTAGTAGAAAAATACCATCTTCCTATGGATTGTGAGAAAAAATTTGGCTCCAGGGAGCTTCTGCTCTTATTCTTTCTGTGACAAAATTTATGGGCAATAGCACAATTCCAAGAGAAAGAAAAGTATCTTTGCAGAATTTAAAGAAAAGGCAAGGAATTATTCTTTCAGTTCTTATGCATATGGAGTTGAAGAGCAGTTGAATGTATTGGTCAATTCTGAATGTCCAACAAATCTAATTACTTGGTTCTCCCGTATATGTTGGCTATTAACCACATCAAGAAGCAAAAAGCAGCAATAGGGATCACTGTAGTCTCACAATATTTTTTTTTGGTCATATTTTTCAGTGGTAGCAGGATGAGGGTGATAGTAAATAGATGTACGGTACAGGTGATTGCTTGTCAGCTTTCTGCAACCAAAACGAATCCCCTTGCATTAATCCAGCTCTGGCTGATGTTCAGAGATCAATGTTTAATTTAGGGCGAGAAAGTTCACAGCATAATATTTCCTCTCCATTTGCATTTTGTCTTTCACTGTTACACTAAAATAAAAATTACAATGCTCCAGAGATTCTCTTTTTTACCATATAACTAGGACATCATTATCCGACTGAGTGAGTTACCCAGTGATCTCTGAGCATATTGCTAACACTTGTAGCCATTCATGACGGCAAAGTATTTCATCTACTTACTCATCACTAATTATTATTTAATGGTAAATACATATCAACAGAAACTCTTGTACCTGCGCTCTTTCCAACTGTATGATTAGCTGCCTACTTATTGTTAAGAGAAATTTTAGTATTTTATTCCCTGAAATCTATTTACCATTCTGTTTTCCTATAATTTTTAAATTCTTTATTTAAAGATGTCAGGAGGAGAAAATCACCCTTTTAATTCCATAACAAAAATAATTGCATATGAATGTTCCAAATGTACAATATTTACTTTATTATAAAACCAGTGTACTAAAACTGATTTAGGAAATATCTCTGCTTGACAGAGAACTAAATATACCTAAAACTGTTCAGGAGCTGTGGCTCTCTGAAAGGGCTACTTTCTTAGGTTCATACCAGGCTGATGTAGTGATTGTGAATTATTACTTTCTTTACACTACTACTGTACTTAATGGAACCAGAGGTCAGAATATTGTACTAAGATATGATATTCAACATTCTCTGTGTTTTATTAATTGTTTATCAACATAATGTGATTTGATGGTAGGGATTTTAATGGAATAAATATAGCTCTACTTTCATGGGGGTCTATTCTCCCACTAATTAGCTTGTTCTATATGCAGTTGTGGCCATTCATAATAATAGAGTATTTTTAAAAATCATTCACTATAAGTGAAAATGTGTTAAAACCATGGTCAAACTAATAGTAGAAATGTCCTCCTAAAATATATATGGCAACATCTTAATTTTAACTGCTTGTTAGTTTTATAACTAGGAAGTTAATAAGAGCTCAGTAGCAGATACTTTTGTGGTGCTGAATAAAAAAAATAGTACAGCCTAGACAACTGTTAACAGGAGAAAATGGTGGATCTTTAACAGGGCAGTTGAAATTAAAGGTGTTTGAAGAAGATATGACTATGAGACCAAGAAAACACATTATTGGATGCCTGTCTTACTGAAATAATTTTGGGAATTTTTGCCCAGTTCAGTATTTCTGCTACTCTTGTTATATGACAAATGACTGAAATCCAAGTGCAAACATCCTAATCTTTCAAAAGGGAACAGTATCTGATTCTTCAGAGTTTATCAAATCCTATTGCTTATTTATTCTAATGTGCAAATGTTATGTTTGTGATCATCCACTGACTGAGTACAAAATAGGCATGACATTGCAATTAAGAGTTTAACCACCTACTTCATACACAGATGCTGAAATGCAGGCATCTTATTCTCAAACTGAAACTTGAAAAGAAGGAATGTAAGAACACCCAAGCCCAGTGAGTAATGCCAGTTGTATTCTTTGGGAGTAGGAAGTTGTTAGGGGAAATTAACTAAAAAGAAGGAAAGGAAGAAAGTGAAATAAAGGGGCAGAACAGGAGAAAAGATTAAAAGAACAGGAGTGGAACAAAGTTGAAGTTGACAGAAACTACAGTGGAGAATTAAGTTGATACAAAAAGCATGTCACCATGGGCAAAAGCAATACATTCAAGGGTGAATTTCGCATGTGAAAATCTAGATTAATCATTTACCTGTTTCTTTTTGACTGGCTCCACAGTGCAGTCTTCCAGTGAGACTACAGGAGAGATGGATAAATAGAGTAACAGGATCCCATTGTTCTCCTACTAGAGGGTCTCAATCTGATTTTTAAATTCACGCATCAAATTGCCAATTTATGAGGAAATGAAAGTGTCTGCTCTCAGTTGTTTGTTCATTCATGCTCAGTTGTGTGGCACAGACATCTGATTGAGGTGTACCCTTAAGTATATGTACATTTTGCAGGACTCCATACTTGAGTGCCTGTTTTTACTTTACTTGAAAATGAAAGTACTGTATTAAAGGGAAGCAAATACCTCCTCACCATATAGAATGTGAGGAAAGAGTATATTAAACGAAACGAAAATACTATACGATAACACAACTTAAGCCTACCTGAGGAACCGTTTGAAAATGGAGACAGATGGACTGAAAGCTCTATCCTCAGGTCAGCATCTTTATAATGAAGACATTATCATAGTGCCTCCTGGACATATTGCGGCAAAGTAGCTACCAAGGCATATCAAGACCAAAGCTGCACAGCAAACAAGCATCAACAAGAAGATCAAAATCCAGTTGTTAGAAGTCTGAATTTCTGGAGCATCCATCAGACTGCAGAGCCTCCCAGAATGAGTTACACTGCACTCCTTCTTCCCTCAAAAACGGTTACTTAAAAATTTGGCAAATAAATTCATATAAGGGAAAATACATTAAGGGGAAGTAGCCTGGAATTTAGAGGTATCGGTGGATTTTTCTTCCAACTTTGGCTACAAATTTCCTATATAAATCACATCACCTCTCTATGAATCTGACCCTTTGATAAGATCCTATTTCCCTGTCAACATCTGAGGCCTCCTAAGTGATCTGGTACTGCTATAGTCACCACCTTGGGTAAGTAATAATTATCAGTGCCAGTCAGAGTAGATCTCAGGATCTTTTATTCCTCAGCCTCCAGCACATTCCTGAGCCAAAAAACCATGCTGGTAGACTCCCAGAAGAGCAGGATGATCTTTTTATAGCTCTCTTCTAATGATGCCTTTTTAAAAAATATTGCTTTCCTAAATCACCCATAATGCCATTATACCTGACTGGAAGACAATCGGAGTGCTTGACGGTTCTACATGAAGTACAATACAAAACCAGCACATGCAGAGAGTGCACGGTTCATAAGCAAAACACTTAATAAACTCAGGAGAAATTTGCTGTGCATGCTGGTACTCCAAGGCTCATTGGCAGCAGAAGGAATTCAAGCTCTTAGTCAAATCATAAGTCGTTTGTATCAGAATACACTTTGCATTATTCCTCACCAAAGATTTTACTCATGCAAAAAATGGGCCTTCCTAAATGAGCTCGAACCTAACCTGTTGGAAAAGCTACATTCCTTTTTCAGTAGGGAACAAAGTTTTCCCTTCCCTTTCAGCAAAAGGGAGGGGATGGGATTTAGCCACTATTTTGTGTTATACTGCCCTGGGCAGGATGGTTATTATATCATGTGCCAAACAGGATATGGAGCATGGAGTCTCGCATGCATAAGTGAAAGAGGCAGTCAATATGTATTTACATTTATGCTTTAAAAGGAAACATCTTTAAATATACACTTTATTTCTCTGCAAAGAAATAGAACATTGTGAATGTTACAAAGCAAGTATAAACAGCCACATAAAATGAAAAATTTCAGACTATACTAAAAATGACTATGTACAACAGAATTGTTTAGCAGTGTTTTCCAGTGATCAAAATAACAGAGGGACAGTGAACACCTCTGTTGCTGCCTCTTTGAAAAGATGCTGGTTTATGTCAGTTTTGTTATCAACCTGCATGAATTTCCCTGGGTCTAAATCTGAAATTTCATCTCAAAGGATCCCATACAAAGTCATAGATGTTTGAAAACAGGAGTGTATCAGAAATTCCTTTTCAGCCTCACAGAATTTCCCACTAGAGGTTTACCATTCCAAACATATGGAAATTAAGGGTGAACACAACCAGCAACATACGCTATTACAAAAAAAAAAAGGCATAAGGCGTAGTTTTATTCTAAAAAGTAGTATTGATTTCAGAGTAACATACACCCACAAAGTGAACCTGACCCTCTTCATTTTTCTCAGTTTTTCAAATGTAAAAAATCTCTTTCAGGATTCAACTTAGAATAAGAAAAAAATAATAATGGCCCCATCCTGTTTAGATATTTTTTGAAAGCACATATTATATTCTTGATTTTAAAGTTAACAACTATAGAGAATGCACTTCAGTGCTTACTAGGAGTTAATCATGCTCACTGCTAAAAGCAGCTAGTAAACAATCTCAAAACACATTGGTTATATATTCTTAATTTCAAGTCTGAAATCACCATGTTTCAGAATTTACATCAGCCTCTTTCCTTGACCTGTGGGGAAGCTCTGATTAATGGATACCTTCCTGTCATTCGTCATAAAACACTCTAGGAAGGGTACACCACAGCTTCAGGAATAACATCAAATTGTCAGAAATGAAATACCTTTAATTTCTAATTTATTTTATCTCTCTTATTTCCCAGCATAAGATTGATGATCCAGGGCAGATGTGGATCTGCAAAAAGTGGCCCGCCTGTGTAGTTGGGAAAAATATTTTACTTTCAGAAGAAGTTGTTACTGTAGGACAGAAAAAATAGCTATCCAGCAATTATGCATCAAAAGTGTCTGTCATGTGTCCTTAGTCTTGCTATCTCCCACCCACTTCTTATTTCTTCTTTTATCCAATTCACGGATGGATGAAGAGTCCTGTAAAAGGACATTTTGTATCTAGACCGCTGTTGAAAGATTTCTTTCTGCCACCTGCGCAAAAGAGAGTCTGTGACAATCTATCGTGATGACAGCTCAACATATATTAACTCTTTGAAAAACCCAAAACTTTAATGTTGTTGAAGTATTAGTCTATCAAATTAGTGCTTTCAAGGTCAATTTTGCACGTTTAAGGCTCATTCACAGAACTCTACTTTTTTCAGTTTTTATATGTGAGAAGGGCATAGTATCTAATCATACAAGAACTTTGACCTGACAGCTTTTTCAATAAAACTCAAGAAGCATAACTATTTCTGACCCTAGGAATAGCTAAGTAAGAACATTGCAGAGACAGCAGAAAACACTGAAGGGCTGATTGTATTCTACCCAATACTGCTCTTACACATAGTGCCTCCGCTCCTTGTTGTGGTTCAGCACATTGTCATCCGTTGTTAGTTCCCTCTTCTTCCTCACAGGTAGAGTAGTATGTGTGTCAGAGTTTTGCCTTCACCAAACTCATTAAAAAAATAGATGTTTTCAAAATACAGGTAAAACTTCTTAACAGGAATATTCGGTGCCATCATGCCTACTTGGCTGCATATTAATTCATGATGAAAAGAACATAAATATTTATTGTAAAAATTCTGAAAAATTTGCAAAAATAAAGAGCAAAAGAAACTAGAGACATTCAAGAGTATTTAAAGCTCCAAAAATACAAATGTCTTTGATTTCAGAAACTGGAAAGCTAAAGACAAACAAGTCCTATAAACATAATTTCAAATGTGCGTAGCCATTATATTTCCTTTTTGAAAAAAAATCCACACGGCTCTGCCACAATTTTTAAGTGTCTACCAGACTTTGACCTCCATCTGCTGAGACTAAGGATGGGCAAAACACACAGAGATAAACCACCATGTGATTCCATCTCCATAAAATACATTCATGTACATTTAGGTGCATAGATGTGAACAGTACCTCAGAAGTAAACAGGACCACAAAAGCAAACACATGGAAAAGAATTGCAGAATAAGTATTTTTTATTACATGAGAAGAGTTTAACTAAATGCAAGCTTCTTCACCTAAAGCGTTCAATTTATAGATGGCTGCATTTTCAAAACATCCTTTTACCTTGTTCTTGGTTGTTTTCCCTATGAATCCAGCATAATCATTGCATTAACTGAACACAGAAAAGTGTTGTTAGTATTATTACTATTGAGTTCTAAATAATTTTACTTAACAGATATGATCTAAGAGAAATGGATTAGTTTTTGTGTATCATGTGACTGCTATTAATAGAGATATTTTAGGTAGCTGAAGCATATAGGAAAGCAGAAAAGTAAATATACAGATCAAGTATGATTTTTAGCCAGTATCCAAAGAAACTGCTCCTTGTGGGTACTGTAAACGGACTACATTGCAGTCACTAACATCTTCTCTTCAGGAATCATTTTAGTGACATAAATGATATGTATTTATACACGCCCAGTCTACTTAATACAGTTAGCCCAAATGATACCAGTCTCCAGCTCCGCCAGCTGGTGTCATAGCTTCATCTTATCCCTATGAACCTGTCTGTTGATCAGCAGGCTCTGTCTGACCCTGGTTACCCTTCACTGGGCCTGATCCTGACCAGTGGATTGACTTCCCAGCTTGACCTCACACCTGCCTCTTCACCACAGACTTGCTTGATGCCCTGGGCTGGGGCTGCCCCTGGCTGTCCCCTGTGCTGCTTGCCTCCACGGGGAGCCCCGCTGCACTGTGATACTTCCATGGCCTTCAGATACCTCCTCCTCCTCAGATGAAGAGGCTCGGACTGCCCAACTTGATTGATGTCTATGACAATTGTGCATTGGCCCCGTAGTCACTGTAATGCGTATCTTCCCAGGCTCCATCCCGTTAGGGTTGGTTTCTTCCCAGCCTGATTGACAGTCAGGGAGATTGGATGGGCCATGTAACCAAAGATAGAGTCTAGGGCTGACAGCTCTGAAATGGCTCCATTTGATGATGCAGCAACTTGGACATGCTTGTCAGTAACTCTGAATGCAAGAAGAAGGGGCAGAAATTCCTCCAAGCAATATTAGAAGAAATTTTAAAGAAATGTCCTGTTCTGAAAAGATGCTTTGGTAAAAATGGGATCTCCTTTAAAAAAAACCCCAAACCTGTCTCTATGCATATTTTGAATATGCTGAGTCTGGAAATAAAAATAGCTGTTTGATGCTTTGTGTTCCCATTTGCCCTGCAACAGCATCACAGATAGAAGACTGAACTAGATTTTATTCCTTCTTGTGCATCTTCAAAAGTTTTGGGTTTTTGGTTTTTTTTTCCTACACCTAATCACTTACATCTGCTGTCAGAAAATGGCTGGATAACAAAGAGTTTGTTGCACAGCTGTCACCAATGCTCTAATTTGGCTTCTAGTAATGGTGAGGATGAACAAGATGGAAAGGAGTCAGCTTGACTCCTAGAGCTCACACTGGGTCACTAAGGCTAAATATTGTAGGAGGAAAATTATGTATAGCAGCTTTGATCCAATTAAGAGCTTAGCCTCATGGTTAAGATTAAATGTATGCAGAACTTCCTGTCTTGTAACTTTGCATGTTTGATATATCAATCTGAGAGGGAAAAAAACACACAGAGGTTATACATTTTCTGTATAATAGCACTTAAAAAACAAATGCACTCTTAGAAAAAAAAATGAAGTTAAACTGCTGATGAATCCAGTTACCTATTTGTTTGAAATTATCTTACGGACCATACACCAGCTTTGAAAAATTGACTGCAGTTCCATTTCTTCTACCTAAAAGGGACACCAAACAAGTTCAGTCCTCTAGATAGGTCTACTTTGGGTTGATTTTTTTGAATTCAGCACAGAAAGTAGTATGTGGTTTCCCAATGGTTACCCTAACCACTAGTTTGCGTTTTTGTTTTTCAAACTGCTGATCTTGTTTTAGGAATCTAAAAATGATAAGGTTGAAGGAAAAAAAAAGCTTTTTCTCAATTACATTATAAACTTTTACCTGCAAGTGATGCCAATTCACCATCAATCAAATGCTGGCTTGCATTTAAAACCTCTTTTCCTTCCACTGTTGTAATTTTTTCATAGCCATTACTTAAGAAATGCAAATATTCCTCAGGACCAACCAGGAGGGAAAGGTGAGCACTGCCAAGGTGCTGACTATGGTTATAGCACCTTGCTGACAACTGTTTTCCCTATGCATTTAGCAAGATGTACCAAACAGCCAGGTGATATCAGCAAGAATATTTTAGATTTAATGAAGTAATCGAGATATATCCCAGACTTCAAGAGATAATGCTGATACTGATATAATATAGTAGAAATAAATCAGTGCTGAAACCTGCAAAGGATGCTCGTATCTATAGGTGCTGTATTCCAGCTAGGCGTTTTTCATTTCCTCTGTAATTAGCTAAGACCATAGACTAACCATCTATTTGAGTGTTTATTTTCCTTCCCAATATGATTGGCATGGGATTGGAGGGATGAGTGGGATGGAATCACGGAACTCAGGAAGATGGTCCAGCATCACCTTATCTGAAGTTTAGTTAGTTAATAGTCTGTGTGATGTCGTAACACTATGAAGTAATTGCTTGTTAACCACAGAAACCTACTTCTTGTGCTATGTCTAGTGATCCCCGCTGCCTGGGGCTGGAGCTCACAGTACTGCAGAAGTGCTGAGAGGTTTGTGTTGGAGGTGTAAGGTATATCATAACTCACTTAAATTTGGCTGTCCTGGTTTCAAAGCAGCCCTGTGGTAGCTGGGACAAAACAGCAGTAATTTAGAGCATTCCCTTCAACAGCCTGAAATCTGGGATGTCACTTTTCGCACCCTTTAGACAATCTCTTCTGTTTCATAGCATGACCCAGCTGCTTCTTGTATAACTTTATTTCAATGAAAGTATAATATTTGTAAGTTGCTGTTTATTTAACTAGTTTTTAGAAAAAGTCAAAAGATTTAGTCAGTGAGAAAAAAAATCTGAAAAAAAACCATTATAACTAGAAAGTACTTAAGAAACCACTGCAAGGAAATCTATGTGATTCAAAAAACATTTAAAATGGTCAAATTAACATTAGAGAAAAAAATCCTATTGAGAGCCATTCTTATAGTCTTGTTCTATGAATTATAGTGGGATACTACCATTAATTGTAAGGAACATTAACCATGAGGAACACAATTGTTAGCAGAAGAACATGTGAATGCTGGGTTTTTCAGTTATTCAAATCAGAAACTGACTACTCCCAAAGTTTCTGAGCAATTTACTCTATTACTAAGGAAATTTATATAATATCAAAACTGAAAAAACCCTCAATGTCTTTCAAGATGTAATCTCCCCTTTTACAAATACCAACTATTTCTAATGTGGGCACATTGTTTCCACTCAGCAGCAATGCCAGGACAAATGTACTGAAATACAACTTTTCTGATGGAGAGAGAGAAAAGAAATTGTTTGGGCATAATGTATGTTTTTGTCAAAGAAAAGTGTCAGAGAGAAACTGTATGAGAAACGCTGATTAATTCTTCAAAACCCCAGCTGAAATGACAGTTTAAATCATTATAGTTGTCAAGCTATACCAAAAAAGAAGTTCTTAATACTACTTCTTAATTTATTCTAAAGACCAAGATATGTAAGAGAAGCTGAATAAATTGATTTCACTAGGGCATTCTATTTGAAAGCAATCATATAGTTATAACCCATAATCTTCCAAGCTCAGAAAACAGTTCTTTTACAAACAGGAAGGTCAGTTTGTTTAAGTAAAATTGCTGCTATCTCATTATGAGGTTTCTTTCATGTCCAGGAGACATATATAAGTTTTAAGAAATGCATTTCCAATGCACAGAAGAAAAAACTTACTACAGATATCGTAAAAGAATCAATATCATTGGCAGGACTAAAAAGCTATGTAATAACCATTTAAAGAGTTTGATCAGCTTCACCCACTCTCCTGCCTTCATTTCAGTCTTCTGCCTACAATCAGATCCAAAATAATTGAGGACTGGTAGGAGCTGTTTGGAAGGCATGGACGTTTATTTGGGAAGATGAGGAAAACTGCAGTAAATAAAACACTTAAAAATTTTTGTTATGCTTCTACTTCAAGAAAATTCAAGAATATATTTCTATTACAGTCTTAATTCCCTTTGCAACCAATGTAGTACTGAGGCTATTATTAGAATTAATGGATTATTACCAATACTAGAATTTTACAAGAACTTGCCTTACTTTAAGCAGACCCCTAACTGTCCTTCCCAGGAAGATGTTGTTCTCAATCAGGAGGATTTAGGAATACACATTCAGAGTCAGTGTCTTTGCTTATTGTTGTGGTTTAACCCCAGTTGGCAACTAAGCACCACACAGCCACTTACTCACCCTCCCCCCCTGCCTCCCCCAGTGGGATAGGGGAGAGAATTGGAAAAAAAAAGTAAAAGCCATGGGTTGAGATAAAGACAGTTTAATAGGACAGCAGAGGAAAAGGAAAAAAAAATTATAAAAGAATATACAAAACAAGTGATGCACAATGCAATTGCTCACCACCTGCTGACTGACGCCCAACCTGTCCCGGAGCAGTGATTGCTGCTCCCCAGCCAACTCCCCCAGTATATATACTGAGCATGATGTCATACGGTATGGAACAGCCCTTTGGCCAGTCTGGGTCAGCTGTCCTGGCTGTGCCCCCTCCCAGCTTCTGGTGCACCTGGCAGGGCATGGGAAGCTGAAAAGTCCTTGATTAGTGTAAGCACTACTCAGCAACAACTAAAACATCAGTGTGTTTATCAACATTATTCTAACACTAAATCCAAAACACAGCAGTATACCAGCTACTAGGAAGAAAATTAACTCTACCCCAGCCGAAACCAGGACACCTCTTTAAGGCTTTCCTCCACCTTGTTTGTTTTCAGTTCCATCTGTGGTTCTAGAACAGCATATGTCAGAAAGATTAAGAATCAACTTTAAATGGTCCACTGGTTTTAATAGGACCTTTTGCTCTAGTTCAGTTCATAATTCTTCATGCTTAACATTTTGCTAGGAACACTCAACAAATTTCCTTAAGCATAAATGACATCACAAGTAAATGAGTATATTTTAATGCAAATTTAGTTTCTGTATGTAAGCAAATGAATATCTATAGCCATAGTTTGTTACAACAGTAAAATTTCTCTGATTTCTGCTAATTTTTATTATAGTAACATTTAAAAGTTTAGGCAAATATATATATTTTTACAGCTTAATTAAAGGTAGTTCAGCAACTGTATGGTATGCTCTTAATAAACGAAATCTTACATTCACCTCTTAAGTTTTGATTTGAACTTTGTGATGAGTTTAGACTTCCCAAAAATGGGAATTTTTGTTAGCTTCCCATAAAAGGAAGAACTGGCAATCTGTGAGAAGAGACTTCCACTGGCTTAACTACATGAATCTGCTGTTAGGATGAAAAATCCCTGGTAGCAACATTTTCATAGAGTCTTTTGGCATACCACCACTGCAAGAAAAGGTGCATTTTTGATAGGCATGAATAAAATTTTATATTAAATGAAAAGAGAAATATGTGTCTATATCAATGGGTTGGGCTGCAATAGGACAGGTAGACTAATGTCTTTTGCAGCATCAGGCTGAATAAATCAATACATACACCTTTCTTAAGTGTTTTGGCTTTCATGTTTGTCTCTTCTTTTTCTAGTTACAGTATAACAGTAATGAGAGACTGCTGCATATATTAGAATGGTAAATGGCCTCAGTACATTCATTTAAATGCCCTGTTTCTTAAGTCTGTTACATAAAGCCTTTTTCCCCCTTTTCTGAAGATCAAAAAGAAATTCATGTTGTACCACATCAAAAGAGACTGGTGAAGGAATGAAGTGAACTTGGAGTTTTTCCCTAATTGCAAAGTACACAAGCTGCAATCTTATTAAATAATTCATGTCTAAGACAATGATAATCACAATGTGAAATGACCTAATACCTATTGTTCACAATCCTGATTATATCTTGGTAAGCATTGTTTGCTTATTGAAAAGTTGCTTATTTATTTATCAAAGAAAATCTTAAATGTAATCTGTGTTTGTTTTTCTGTAATACTGTATTTTTCCTATCTGTTTCAGCTCTCAGAGGCTTTCTAGATATTAGTCCATGTACTTCTTAATCATGTGCAAATTCATTTTTCACATATAGGAAGCAGTACTGAAGTGCCCCAGACCATTTTGGAACACTTCAACACTGGAGCGGAAAGTCAAGGCTAACCTTAGCCAAAAAAACCCCCAACAATAGAAATGACAGTAGAAACCATATTTTTAAGACAGACAGACAGGACCGGATAGCTTCTATTCTTCTGTTTGTATCCCTTCATTGCAGCATTTGGACAGAAGAGTTGGAGGCCAGATCCACTCAGTGTGGTCTTGAAGACAGGATGGCCGCTATCCTTAGTAAGGATATAAAAATCCATGCACCTCTCTTTTTGAAGGAATTATCTGATGAAAACATTGCTTCTTCAAATGCAGTAATTTTCTCCTCCTTTCAAACGCTTTGCTGAATGGGGGAAAAAATTGATGCATGTAGGAGCTTTCATCAGAAAGCTGCCCACATGCTGTTGTGGTTCTAAGATGCAGCTGCTGGAGACTGTTTTTACTATTGAAAGAAGCTTTTGGAAATTATATGTATATGTGTAGCTTGTAAGTATACTCAACATTTGCTTAGGACTGTAAAACATCCCCAAACTCTTACAGTAAGTCATAGGTTGTAAAATGTGATTCCAAAGTAATAAAAGGACAGAAAAATATAAACGTAAATTTAATTAAAATAAGCTTGCTTATCCTCAAATTTATGGGGGTAGAGGGAGAAGGTGGTTTTTTTGTATTGCAATATAAATTTGAAAAGATTATTGTCATAGATACATTCACCTAGCAATACAATTTAGAGGCAAAGCTTTCACGGTCTACTTGTATGCATGTTTATTAAATGTATAGCAAATTCTGGACAGAATAATCATCCATGGTCTCTTCACGGTGTAGTGTTAACAGAAGCAAACCAGGTTGGCAATCAAACCTTTTCCATCCCTTTTATGAGCACATTTTTAAACAGACTGCAGTGACAGGAGGTGCTCTGCAGCCCTCTCCTTCCTCACTGAATTCACGCTAGGCGCCCACCAACGTCCTTTGCATTTAAATAACGCAACTGCAGGTCTCGCTCACTCCCGACTGAACACTCAACCTAATTTCCTTTGCCTTTTCAGCAGTCAGTGCACTGGCGGCATAAAAGAAAATCAGAAATTTGAAAGACCATTTTGTTTCTTCATCCACATCATTGGTGTTTATTCAGCATAGTCAATGTTCTGCAGTTCATGTGGATGGATAAACAGGAATGGCCCACAGCAACACATAAGAGCTACAAATAGGATCAAGATGTATTTTTATGATTGCTGGGCTCATATCATTGCCACAGTACAGATTCAGAGAGGCTGTTTTATCTGCTTAGCGCTGTGTGTTCTGGACATTGATTTTTACATTGAAGCATTCGGAAATGCAGTTTAACCATCCTTTGGGCATTTATCATTGACAACCGTTTGTGTGAGAGGCGATTTATTGATCTGTTAATTGAACAATCATTGCCTCATCTTTATCACGTGTGCCCTGCTATTACTGCTCTTACTCTGTGACCCAAAATCCTCTTTTGAAGATCTCCGAATCTTCAAAGATCACAAAAAAAAACCCCTACAAATAAAAAAACAGTAAAAGAAAAGCTGCAGAAATGCATGAATACTTTTCAACAGAAGCTTTATACATTACATAAACTGACCTAGAAACATAGCAAAAGCCATTTCTTTAAGTATGAAATCCCTGCTGTGCAAAGGGTCAGCCAAAGGACATAAATGACGATGAGACCTGCCTTCATGACCTTCTCTACAGGGGCAAGTTTCACTTCAGGGCCAATGCAATGACATTCTATACACCTGCAGAAGGGTACTTTGACACCAAGACTTAAAAATTATGACCAGATCTAGCTTTGATCCAGTTCTGAAAGGTTTTTATATCTGGAGTGTTTGTTTGGCTTGTGGACAAGGGAATATTTGACATTTTAATTTGACTCCTCTTCTTTCCTCTTGCTCTTCTTGTCTGTCCAGTGAACTGTTTCATATAATTGCTTCCTTGAAAAGCCAGGGCAAGTTTGTGTCTGCTTATGATCACTTACCAGCAAACTGGGAAGAACACTATCAACCTCTGACACCTCAGTTCATCCCTACCTGAGGAATGAGCAACTGTTTTTGACTGTTACCTGAAGCTGACAGAAAGCTTTCTCATTCCTGAAACACTCAAAATCTTCTGAACTGAAAATGCCAATGTAATCTGTAATCCATGCCAGTGAATTCCAGCCTCAGTGAACTCTCCAGTGAAATTCCAGATTCGCTGATTTCTAAATTGTAATCCAGTTCTGGGAGAATTAGAGGTTTCAAATACTTTCTTATGCTGCTCCCTGCCCCTTGCCATTTTCTTCTGCTGCTCAAAATATGCAAATGTGAAGAGAGAGTTAATACTAGAAGGAAGAGTCATACCGGATTCAAAGCAGATGACTCAAAAAGAAATGTCTGCATATATGCACATTTTGAGACAGATTCTCAGTTAGGATGAAAATCAGCTTAGTTCCATAAGTTTATACCAGGACATACAGAATAGGTAACACAAGGCAACAGATTTGTCTCCCTATATGTACTCTCCATCATTACAGGTACATTAAGGTTTTGCACCAAGTGAAGAATGTCAAAGCAGACATGATTGTTAACAGAGTCCATTCAAGATTTTTAATCGGCAGTTAAAGTCATCAGATGGTACCAGAAAGTACAATATTACTGACTGTATCACAAAATAGACAGAAGCAATCTGCTATTAGTTTTGGAGGAGGAGGATTACTAAAGAAGTAGCTAGTAGAAGGGAGGCAGTACGAACAACAGGACTTTTTCTCTGTATTCCATTTCCATTTGGAGCTAATTCAAGAAAAGGCGTAGATCTGTGGAACTGATCATTGCTGTTAAGCTGAATATCCAGAAGGACAGAACTGCTTGTGTGCCATTCTGAGTACATGCATTCTAGGAGAGACATAAAACAAGGGTATGTCACCTGTTTCTCTTCTCCTGGGGTGTTTTCAAGGCCTTAACTATCTGTTCCAGCTTGTATCAGAATAGATTTGAGGTATCAGTAAAAGGAATAATAAAAAAAAATTTGAAAAGCCTGTTTTGGACTTGTCCTATTTAGTCAGTGAACGAAACTTACCAGTTGGGATCAGAGTTAGTATGCAACACGTTTCTCTCCAGTTGTCCAGCTTATGATGTTGTAACCAGGAAGCTGTCCCTAGGCATCAGTACTGATCATGGGGGGAATACATCCTTCTCTGAATCTGTCTTTGGAGAGGCATCTCTTTTTCATTAATGTTACACCTGAAGGCTGGGGTCCCCAGTCTATCCCTCACTGAGGTGCTTTAAGTTAGGTGATGTAAATATACATTCCTCTACATGCTTACTAACAGAAATAAGTCGGGCTTTAAAGAGTCACATTAATTTCAATGAGATGGGATTAGGCTCTAGATAAAAATGTTTTGGGGAAAAAAAGTCTACATAAGGAAACATGGTTATTCGCATTGTGTGAAGAACAGTAACAGAAAAACTACCAAATTCAGAAAACCTGTTCATTAAAATTGAGTAAAAGGAGCCCATGAAAAGAGAAATGGACTAACCTGTCAAATACACTGACATAAGAAAACAGTGACACTAGTCTTATATAGTGTAAGTATATACTTATACTAGTTATATATGTATATATAGCAGTTACATACGTATATAGTTAGACTGCCAGCCAGGTTCCAAATACGCTGTGTTCAGCATAGCAGTCCAGGAACAGCAAGATCACCAATTTATTTCATGCTAACCCTTAAAGACAATCGGAAATATTGGTAACTTTTGAGGAGGCTTCGTTACTTATATCCACCAGCACCATCTGGTGACTCTCTCTTAATAAAAATCTATTCTTTCCACAAAAATCAACCAGCCATTTTTGTGATAGATTCTGCTTTTTGGTGTGTGCTGCTGAACTGCACATTAAGTAGGCATTTCATTACATGTGGAAAAAGGAGATTTTGATGGTAACTTAGAATAAAGGATAAAGCAGTAAATTCAATCAATCTTCATTCCTTGTAAAACCCAGAATCAAAGATAGTTTATTTCTCTGATGAATACGGTCCTCCATTTCGGTTAGTTCTTATACTTAGACACAGCCGTGACAAAAGAAAATTGTAGATTTACATTTTTTTCCCAAAATTTAAATGAAGACATTTTATATTCAGAACTAAAGTCTCAAACATCCCTTTTTATCTTCTAAAATACAACCGAGATGAAGGTATATACTGCAACATGAGCTCATTTACACTGTAAGTGTTCAAATGCCCCCATGTCAATACAGAGAGAATTAAACCTACAGATTGCTGCTGGCACTGATATGCTTTTCATTATGACTTTGGAAATGAGAACCATGGGTTGTCTCTTCAGGAAACTCAGCTTACAGTCTATGAACAAATTCTACAAACTACTCAGCTAACTAGGATCTAACTAAAAGTGAAGTCACTAAAAAAGCTTCAGTTCTCTCTATTGCAGGGGGAAGTGGGAAATTCAAGCTCCACAGAAGACTGCAAAAATGAGTCACTCCAGATGGAGTATATTACATTCCTAACTAAAGAGCACATACAGTACTTCATGATTTTAGTGCTCTTAAACAATCTCACTGGCTATAAACCTTATGCTAATGTCTTTTGCGGGGAAAACCACTTCTGACAGAGACAGTGTGTGTTTGGGTGGATAGCAACAGCACCACTCTATGAAGTTTTCTTTTCCTGCAGACAGTTCTCCTGTTTCTTTGGTTTCCAGAGAAATCCAAAGCATCTGCTGAGATGCTACTAGATATGAATTACTATGTAAAGCAATAAAGTGCACATTAAGGTCATTCACCTATTTTAAGGTGAACTTGAAAGTAACAATGACTGTGAATTATACACTTCACTTTATTTCATTGCTTAAAAGCAGAACTGGGTGATGTTTAGAGAATCCAAAGAAGAACAGCATATCTTTTATTAAAATTGATATTATGTATGCACACACATACACAGGCACCCTGAAGCATGTGTGGAACACTCCAGCCATTGCTTCCTGTCTTTTTTTTAAGAGGCAGTCTTTGAATTACAGTAGCTGAGTTATTTAATTTCCATCTGATTATCAATCCTCTGTGTGACTACCAGTGCATTTCTGAGCAATATGAGAGAATTCAGGCTAACACTCCTGCTGGCCAGTAAAACACCTGCTATGACACTGAAACAAATGGGTTTTTTAGATACTCCTAAAGCAAGGACTCATTTAGACATTTCGGCTTATTCTTACCACTCCCAGTATGTTGTCATGTTGTTCATGTTCAGTTTTTTTTTGTTCTTAGTACCCTTTGATTGATTGTAGAGTAGCCCATTGCTTCTTATTTCTAGAAAGACATTTCTTACTGAAAAAAGCTTCAGTTTCCCAGTGCTTCCCAGGTTCTTTCTAACTCGGAATAGCCTCAATAATTTGGACTATGAATCTGAACTGCAAAATGTAGGCAGTATTTGTTCTTGAACAGGATAAAGAGCAGAAAACTCAGGAAATATACTCTCCGACCCTACACGTGTCAAGTAACGGAGCAAACAATAATTTTTTTTTGAACTGACAGAAGTTACTGGCTCAAGCAAGGATGTCACAGAACATCCTCGGAGGAAATTTTTTCCTTCCATCAAAATCATGTCAAAAAGAAGATTGTCTGGGCTTTTGGTAATGAACAAAATTGTAAGTATACTTAATTTCCCCCCTTGTACCCATCTCATGAACAGATCTACTATTTTTGCTCAAATACTCAAAAATCATGTGTCCAAGATATACAGCAGTTCAAAATTGCCTGATTTTATCACAGAAAACCAAATTTTCAAATATTTCTACTTTAGAAGTATTGTGGAGGAATTCACAGTAAATGGCTGTGGGAGAAATATCTTGGAAATTACTCAACACAAAGGTAATTACTTTTTAATTCCATGTCTTTTTTGAAGGATTCTGACAAGAGTTTTCCAATGACTTCTGAAGTTATGACAGCAATTAACTTGGTTTATATAGTAGTAATTATACAGAAATAGCTGTTCTAAATAAACAGGATTACCAACTATCATTTATACAAATTATATGTGGTATATTACCTTTTTATTATTATTTCAAGACAGTTGCCTTTCATTCCCTGAACTTTTTTTTTTTGCTCACTTGCTACAGATTTCCATTTGCTGATAGCACCAAAGTAGTGTAGGGACAACTGATGCACAAGATAAGTGAGATGGTGCAGGGTACCATCATTTTGTGGCAAGGAGCTGCCATTTTGTTAAACATCATAACCTACATGTTTTCATACTGCTCTGTCATGGGCTGACAGCCATTTCTTGACACCATCATACCCACATGTTCTCAGGTAGACCTGTGACTGGCTGCCTGCTTCCTTTGGCCCAGGAAGTGCTTGGATATAAAAACACCTGCATTTATATGCAATTTATATACGATATATACATATATAGAAATATATATAAAAGAGTGTACATTTATTTACAAATATATACTTTATTTATTTAGACATAGGTACACTGTTATATATATGCACACTTCTACATACTTACTTTTATATATATATTTATAAAGATATAGTAATTATATATATCCACAAAATCATAGGTAAACATGGATAAAACATTCTTTAATAAGAGCTAATGGAAACTAAAGTTTAAATCTGAATAGAAAGTAATTAAGCAAAAATAAAGGGCACATTCGGGCCCCCCACTTTACCAGGCTGCAGAACAAGCCCTAATATGTCTGGGGTGGGGGAACTTCAAGAGGGCAAAGGGGTGTCAAAAAGGGGGGGCAGGGAGGCATGGATGCCTCCAAGGAGGCGACCAAGGGGTGCACTGCCTGCTCCTGCGAGCTGGACCAAGAGGCCCTTGAGCCCAGCCCAACAGGGTAGCTGGGGCAGGCTTGGGCCTTTGCACAGCACCTGGAGACACAGGTGATGCTGCCTGCCAAAATGGAAACCAGAACAAAGTGCTGCTCATGCCAGCCAATCACAACAGACCATGTGACCAGAAAATCGGCATGGCTTCCAGTGCTGATGGCTCCTGGGGCTGCTGGGAGTGGTGCAGCTGCCATTTTGTACATCAGTTGTCCCTGCACTGCTCTCTGTGGATGGGACTCCAGTAGCCTGAGGGTAGGGCCACCTTGCAGGGGCAGGGCATAAGTGGGGCTGGGAGGGCAGAGTGCAGGTGAAGCTACTGGCAAAAGAACAGAGGTAGACCTGCTTTAGGAGGTTGCTGCCTCTCCTTTTTGTCTGTAGTGTTTTCTGACTTCTCTGTTGGGGTGAATGTAAAATGGGGTTGAGCCCTGGGAAGAGCTGGTGTCTTGGGTGGAGATGAGTCTGATAATCTGCTAGTCTTTTTGATGTGGCTTTTGTTTTTCAGGGGTGGGGGTCTAGTGCTTTCAAAGTAAAATTAGCTTCTTGCACTCAAATCAGTGGGATATCTTCTTAAACAAAACTATTCCAAATTACTAAAGGATGCAAACACTATTTCAGTCTGCTCCCTTGAGTGGTTGTCTGACTTCTTAGCACTTACTAATGCCAAAATGTTTTCAACAGTAGTGCATACTTCCTGCATTTTATCCATTTAAGACAATGAGTTAACATATTTCATTAAAAATGTCTACTTAACCGTAATTAAAACAACATAATACTTGGTAGTATGCTTAAATTCTGAATTACATAGCTTGTGTTTCAATTGATAGAAATTCCTGATGTTAAATGGTGGCTTTAAGTCTTCGTGTACAGCAGAACATTTTATAAGGAGCCAATTCTACCTGCAAGTCAGGACATGCAAGAGTTTTCTGCTGGAGAAGTGATCAGCGTGACAAGTGAGCCTAAATTTGTTTTACTCACAAAATTTGTCTTGAAATCAGATATGTTTTACCATTTTACAAAACCTGAAAACTATAACTGAAACCAGGCAAGAAAGAATAGTCATCACTCTTAGGGTGCTGAATTTGGTTGAACAAACCAATCAAACTTATTGTTTGATACTGCTGATGCATATCATTGTGTATAAAAAAAAAATCATGTGAATGGCTAATTTCAGCTGAGATATTGTCTCCAGTAAGAAGATAAAAATTCAAAGTAGTATATACCACTGTGGAAATACATTTTAAAGAGTTACTTTTATGTGTCCTAATGCTTCTCATGGTTTCCTAGGATCATACCCTAATCAGTGGACTATGGAAGGGCAGATGTTTCTTATTTTCATTTACTGCAATTATTCTAGTTTGCATAAATTAATATTTAATTGGGTGAGAGAGGAGGAGGAGAGATTGACATGATAACTGTAACTTAAGTTATTAGGATACTCATGTAGGTGAATGTCATGTAAGTTTCCGCTGTAATTCAGATGTATTTATGTAAATTGGAACATTTTCCACAGGAAAGATGGAGCATAACCAAGCTTAGATTGTCTGTGCCCCAAATTTTAACATTCTTGTTCCAAATAAGGCAGGAAAATGATTGACTCCTGCTCACATATCTAGGGGAAGTTTATTTAGCTTAACCTCTGATGATGGTGGTGACTCTTCACATATCAGAACCAAAGGGGTAAGATCCTTGCCCAGAAGATGTAGAACTAGGGTTTGATTGATTCCTTTGTGATAAGATTCAAATGTATACCTCACATATTAAGAAAATGCTTAATCACCAGGCTATAGTCAAACCAGAGAGAACATATAGGACATGTCTCATTATCCAAGAGAGAGCTCAGGTCTGTATTTAACAGTTGGTTCTGGCTGGGGAAACACCTGCCTTCTGATTGCTGCTTAAGTAACTTTTTTCCAAATTCTGAGTTGTTATTTTTTCCCAATTCAGTCAATAAATTAACATACAGGATTGTCATGGGATTATGGAACATATTTACCAACATAGTATTCTCTCCTTATAAATCTGTTTATTTGACTGATATGACACATACATAGTGCAGCAGATAATTTGCCACAGTATCTTTAACCATGGGTCCTGTTTGAACCTGGGCCCATGTACTGTAGTATGTGCGGAAAAAGCATAAGAAGACTGGAGCAATGAGATGTGGAGCATCAGAGAAGAGGCTAAACCAGATCTGCAGAGAATTGAGGTTGAAATATTTAGAGTTAGGAGACTAACCATGATAGTGGGTCAGGGAAAATGGTGCTTGATGGAATTGTGGGCTGGTGTAAGAGACTGAGCCAAGAGGCCAGCTTACAAGAAGTGACAGAAGAATTGGCAATTGTTACTGTCCGGTTTTGCCTCCAGAGTTTAGAACTAAATCCAAGACTCCTGAGCCTCACCATTCATTTGGCATCACTAAACATTTGTCAAATCCATGCGCAAAACACTTGTTCACCAGCAATGATCTGTCAGTTCAAGTACCAGAATTCCACACAATCCCTCTTGCCTCCTGTTCATGGATCAAATATCACCAGAGGACGTTCAGGGTTGCAGAGGGGCAACACTGGGAAGGACGACACCCCATCCCCACCCTCAGTTCCTAGAATATAATGCATGCCTGCAAGTTGTGCTAAAAGAATATTCTTAAGTTTAAAAAGTCAAGGGCTCAGAAGTAGGATGGTTCATGCAACCCTAATTTAGCCACTTAAGAAATGCAAAAGTCATTAACTGCGAGATCCCAGACTATTTTTATCCATGAGACATCTTAATCAGAGCAGAAGGTAGACCTGCTCTAAGGAGGAATCAAAGATGTGTGCTGAAAGAGCCTACTTACAGGACTTGTTGCAGATTTTGGAAAGAAAGTAGTAAAGCAAGAGTACAATACTTAAGTACAACACTTACATATTTAAGACAGCAAACTTACTCTGGGGAACTGAATCCTACCTTTGCTTCTACCACAGGATTCCTACATGACACTGGTTTGGCAGATTATTTTTGGAAAAGTAAGGCACTATATTACGTAGGGTCGTAAGGCTCAAAGAGATTGAAACAAGTAAAAGTTCAAGCATTACATTTATGTATGCTCATAACCCTCATTGCTACCCAGCTGCATACAACCACCTTTTGCTCTTATGCCCCCTCTGCAGAAACTCCTTTTACCGTTGTAGCAAGCAACACTGGGATCCTTTAAAAAAGGTGACATGTCATCACCTCTAGGGTAAACAAAACACATCTAAGTAACCAGACCAGGTGTAAAGTATCGTTGCTAGTCCAGTCTCTGGTAAATACTGTAGAACATTTGTCCTTTAAAGCACAAGATACATCTAAAATGTTTTCTCTGAGTATTGACAGTCATCCATACAGGTCAGCCCCTAGGAGTCTCCAGCAGGTTAGATCTGGAGTTAGCAGATTTGTCTTCCAGACAAGCTTCAGGCAGCTTCTGCGCTACACATACAGATATAGATGCAATCTCTATGCTTTAGGGCCTGCATCTGTATAATGGAATTAATATAATCCTTGTCTTCATACACAAGGTGCCATGGTGAATTAACCGCTTTCTCGTGTGAAGCACTCCAGTACTATGGTAATACAGAAAGGCACCTGAATAAACTTCCAATTCTCCCTTCAGAGAGTGTTTGAACAATGTGTAGTCAACAAGGCATGGCACTGCACGCTGTACAACATGCACAAAATATCGAATTAAGGTTGTAATGGCAACATTTATTCTGACATTTCCTACATTGTGAATTCTAGTCTCTGCAGCCTTAATGTTCTTTTAATATTGTTTCTCAGGATAATGCTTTTATAAAAATGCTATCTAAGTACCCACCCGTATAATAACATTTTATTATTTTGTCAATGTCAAAGTCAAAAGAAATACTGGGATTTTTGATGCAGCTAGCTAATGGGTTTTTAAGTGGACTATAGATAGCTCTCTTGAGTATCTTAAACTAAAGAAGAAACTCCATCCTCCTATAAAATTTCATTAAGTCTTCATGGAAACATCTACCAATGCAGACTGAAAAAAAAAAAATGAATGTCACTAATATCACTCTCAGATTTTAGAAATATGCTCATGTCTTCCATTTTATAGAGGTGTTATAACTTACTCATTTACCCTAACACCCTCAGGATGTTCTCTTTATTTGCACTAAGCTCAAATAAGAATACATGTATTTTCTGTGAGTCTCATACTGCATTAATTGATTTCAGTGAGAACAAGATTTAAAATATTTACATATAGCTGTAGTAGAAAATTTTACTCATAGTCCTGTCTCAATAAAGCTATGACTGTGAAGATGGTGTTTATGATAAAAATGAAAGGATGAAACAGCTTTTGCATTTCTTGCAATAGATAAGATACAGCAAAAGTAATAACTTTCAAGGATTCTGGCTGGTTCATCAACAGCTGCACTTAATTTACCCTTCTGCTAATTAGCAGTGCTTAAAAACCTATCAAATGGCACTTCTAATCGACAGCATACTCTGTGATTATAAACTGATTAAACTCCATGATCTCTCACCCCGTTGTAAATACTTCTGTCACCTCTTCCAACTGAAATTAGTCAGAATTACTTCCTATGCATGCATGTATGTTGCTTTGTTTTATTGAGCTAAATTTCAACTCTTAAACTCAACTGCAATTGCCTGTTTATTATCATTATCTAGTCAGTACATCAGTTATGTTAATGTTTCTATATTTACTAAAGCAGACAGTATGAGGGAGGTTGGCCTAAAAAGAGCAAATAGAGATGCCTTTTTTGTTAGCAAATGCTTCTTGAAGTACTGTACCATAGCAATAGTACTCCTAGGCTTCCAGTTGCCTATTCACTCAAACTGAGGCGAGCTATTATAAGTTGAAACATCTGGAGACATCTCGCTTAAAACCAGCTGAGACAGAGTCTTTTCAGACAGTTATTTGAATGCCAGACTCTTTTGGATAGCTTTTACCTTATTCAGAGAGGATTAAATCTGTCCCCTTTTTGATGACCTTTTCCAACAAATATCATGAAATGGTTGAGTTTGGAAGGGGCCTCTGGAGATCATCTAGTTCAACCTCCTGCTCAGATCAGGACCAGCTAGAGCCCACTCAAATTTTGAATATCTCCAAGGAGGGAGACTCCTCTGTCTGGGCAACCTGTGCCAGTGCTCACAGTAAAAAAAAAAAAGCTTTACTTATGTTTAAGCGGAATTTCAAATGGATCTCAATGGAAGGTGATGGTTCTCAATACTTTTGAGAACAAAACATGCCTCAGGCCACTTGCCTGTTTGTTAAACTCAGTAAAGCATGTAGCTATGTGCTTTGCTTTAAACCGATTGGGTTTTTTTATTAATGGAATTTTAACAGAAGGTGGGCTCTTCAAAAATCTCAATAGACATCTACCCCCATTTTTAGGTATATAACATGTTCAAAGGAATCCAGCTTTCACCAACCTTAAAAACAGAAGGATCTGCCTTTATACAATGCGATATAACTTTCACACTCGTCTTAATTTGCTGCAGATTGATTTAGTATGTAGCTGGATAATATAAGTAGGAATCTCCTGTGTCCTAAATTCATGGAATTCAAGCATTTAAATCAAGGAGACATATTCAGGAAGAAATACTCATTTCTGAATACAGGTTTTGGAATATCACTTTTGTAATGTAAATCTGAGAATAAGCAGATTGAAGGTCAGGTTCTGAATATAATTCTGGTCACTATAAATAAACCATGAAGAATATTAATTTGAAGCAAAGGATGCTCATTTCTGATTTAATTTTAAAATTCCCTGTGGGCCATATTCTATAAAATTAGTCTTTCATCTCAGAAAATCCACAAAAAAATCACTTTGTAAAAATAATTTTAAAAACAGGTGTGTGTGTTCTTTCCACTTCACCTCTATTGCTGCCATTCTTTTTCCTTATACATATGTGCTTTCTCATGATAGGAAGGGGATTCCAGTTTAGGAAACATAATCCAATCAGGAAACATAAACAGTACTTGTTTACTCAAGACAAATAACAACTTGCAAAACTTTTCAAATAACTAACATTTATAGTCAGCTTTCAGGCAGTGCATGGGTAAAAAGTTCTTTATAACTACAGTAAAATCCTAAGAAATTGTAATTTATACTGCAAATGCTACTGCAGAAGACAGAATACACAGACAATTCACAATATCTCTTACTGAATTTTAAATTTGCCTGTACCGTATCTGCCTTCCTTTCTACACAACTGCTATCAAAATAGAGGTCACAAATATTTACATTGTAAAGGAGTGCTTGAAACATTTGTAGAATGGCAAAATACAGAATAACTGGAGCAAGGCTTTCCATATCCCAGTCCTACCACCTCTGCCTTCCCTTGTCACCCCCCAAGGGTCCATCCAGACTGAGATGAATGAATACTGTGTGCTGCTTTTTTGGCTGTTCATTTGGCATACAGAAATTCATTCCCTCTCCCCTCTGCCATAAGTCTGTTCTGCAGTCATAAAGTGAAATATTCCACTTTGCAGGCTAAGGTTTGGTTCTTTTCTAATTAAAACTGTCTTTTTAGGGCTGTCTTTTGCAATAACCCAGCCAACAATGTCACAATACTGTACAAGATATCACAGTTCTTGTGGGAAGAATGGTTTTCTTTCTTGAAACTTATTAGCAGAAATGCTTCATCAATTTAGCAGATCTCTATTCTTACAGTATCTCATAAATGTCAAAGTTAGATTCTTGCAGAAGGAGCCATAGTGGCAGAGAATGAAGAGTTGTAAGTAGAGTCTATGAAGACACTAGTACTGGTGAAACCAGAAGCAGAGGCCTGATGCGTAAAAGGCTGCTTGTAGGCTGGGAGGTACAAATCCCAGGCAGACCCTGACTTTGTATTGGGTATAAAATGCACATATCACCATTTTTTTTACCCCTAGTTTCCGTGGAAACAAAGACTGAGTGCAAACCACAGACAAGAGGTAAGGTCCCCAGCCTTGGATGCAATATGTGCACTGGAATTCCCAGGTTCAGTTCATATTCTCCCATGCATAGATGTGAGGGGCAATGGCCAAGCTGTGGTCTATTTTCCCTAGATTGCTCTGCAAGCCACACTGGATATTGGAAGTTGTTTCCCATTTTCAGAGGCAAAGTCACCTAAATTACACCTGTTTCTTGCTTGAATACACTAGGACAAGAGACGTTTGCCTCATCGGGCCTCCACAGTTCACTTGGACGCTAGCAGAGTTTGTTCCATGTGACTTCAATTTACACACAGACTACACTTCAGTTTACAGGCTGAGAGCACTCCTGTGGTCCTGGAGTCATGAAAAATGAAAAATATTGGGTAATAAGCAGAAGATCTGGAAGGCAACAATTTGTTTCTGTGGAAAGAAATGGTGAACATAAACAGGAAAAAAAAAGTGGAATGAGTAGACTGAACAGATTGGCACAAATCTTGAAAGCTTTGTGCTATATACTTTACTGAATCTAGCACAAGGCCTAGCCTCTAGAAAGTGAACTGAAATTGTAAGTGAAGGTTGATTTTAAAATCTGAAAATCATGGCACTAAACCAAAAGCTCTGATCTTAGGATAGCATGGAAGGAGGGCTCTACCCTTAGCAGGCCTCTATTTTTTCAGGATTCTCTAGTACTTGTTGAAGCAGCATTGAAAAAAACAAAATATCTGTTCTTGTGTTCTAATTCTTTTGGGTATCCCAGAATGGATCACAGAGGACATCTTATGCCAGCTTTCTGACAGTCACTTGGCACAGCATTAAACTCTCATTGGTTTCTGAATAAAACATGTGCCTATCCTGTAGTTCTCAAACTCTCCATATTATGTCAAGTGCTTCAGATTTAGTGGAGAATGTTAACTGCACTCTGCCTGCTTGCCAGGGCTTAAGCTAGTTAAAATTTTAATTAAATTTTAATGATTTATTTATTTATTTCCATTCCAGCTGAAGTGGCCCTTTAGAAATACCCTTCTCTGAAAGACAGCATTGTTGCGAGTCTGTATGTGGTCAAGGAAAATAGGGTGAGTGCCTTGTAATAACACAACAGAGGAGAAAACAGCCCTCAAGCCTGAATGGCAGGAAGAATCAGACAGATTGGGGGGAGAAATGGGGACAGGAGCAAAAATATCCTGGTTTTCTTTTTAATACTGTGCCCATAGATACTAGGTCAGTAGCCAAATATTCAAGTTTTACAATTACCAGCTTAACTATAAAACAACAAGAAGATTTGTTTATTGGGAATAATTCTAACTGCAAAGCAGAATGTCCCTTAAGGTCTCTTGACCTTTGGCAACACCTCAGAAATTCAGGTCTTTCATAACAGGAGTTACTGGACACCACTAATGGAATTACGGAAGTACACAGAGTGATCTGACATGTATGCATCCAACTGAGTCAAAGCATAGGAAAAACAAGATTTATGATGTTTAATTCATTCTTACAGACTTCTGAGGTTTTCAAAGCCTTTGGACAGCAAACCCCTTACAAAGGTGTATGAAACTGGGTATGGTTTGTGTTGGTTTGTTGGATTTCTTTGAAGGAGGAAATGCAGGTGGAGTGGGACAGAATGAATGGCACTTGCTAGGACAATGAGAAGGGGTACTTGATTGATGCTGGCAGCAGTACAATACAGAGCACAGAAGTTGGGAAGGTCACTTGGGGGAAAGACAGTGAAAGTGGGGGTCATGCAAGTCAACAGCATCCTTCTTCATGCCAGCAAACAGGTACCTCAGGTAAAGGAAATATCTGAACCATTAGACTCTCTCAGTGGCTCACAGGAATGCAATACGACCTTATTAAAAAATCGAGGTGGCAGCAGCAAATGGATGAAGTGCTAAGGACATGACATTCAAAAGTTAGTTTTGAATTAAGTTCAGTTTGTATGTTTTCTTCCTAAAAAGTTAAACACGTATATACAGTCATGTAGGCAGAGTAGAATGGTTAGGGAATTAACTTTAGAGAGGAACTGATTTTTTTGTTCTGCAAGATAGAAGGCCATTGCCTAGATTGCTGGCATTCTTTGAAGTTTCTTTTGTCCCTAGACCTGCACAATCATGCTCTGACTTTTCCAGACTGTACTCAAATCCTCTTTCATATGAATCCATTTGGTTGGATGCTGGAGGAGTCAGTTTCTTCTCCAGTTCTGTGTTTACATTGTGCAACATCGCCATGATCTCGGAGGATCAGAAATCTGGACAGGGCCCCTTATTCCCCACATTGCTTATTCTACATTTAAGTTATATTTCAGATATGCAGAAGCCTTAGCCAAAGATAATGGAAAAGAATTAATACAAGGAAATAAATGTTCCAGTAATCAGTAAATCAGTAAATTAGTCAGTTACATTGTACAGAGTGAATTAGATTACTTACACTGCTATTATTAAGAGTAATGTTAGTAAGAACAAAGCATATTTTAATACTGTTCTTAAATAAAGTATAAAAACACATTTCCTCAGCTCATATATCACAGCTAATTCTGGACAGAACATGAGATTTTCTTGTTATGGATGATTTCAAGGTTGAATATTTTCTCTCTGTTTCAACAATAAGTAAAAGAAGGCTTTTGCTTGCATGTGACCTTAATTTTCATCTGCCATTTCTTAAAAAAAAAAAAAAAAAAAAAAAAAAAAATCCCCAAACCAAAAACCCACCAAAATAGAATGCAAAACACCCATATAGACAAAAGTAATGAGGTTATCCAGAACAGGACACACCCTGGACATTGAAGCACTAGCCTAGGAGGAAAAAGATGTGGTTTCGGTCTTTTGCTCTGAATGAAGCAGAGCCCCAGACTTGAGCCTTGGTATGCTAGAAAGCATTAGGAGCTATTTACTTCTCTGTCAAGTCTCCTCCTCAGTCCATTCTTTGCTTGCTTTACAGAAGTGCCATCCTTTATCTGGGACATGGTCCTAAGGTGAAGATTTTCAGTTAAACTTTTTATCATTGGTTTAGGTTAAATTGAAGCAAAAACTAAACCCAAGCAAAATCCCCATTTTGTTCCTGGTCATTTTCCATTACTACTGACAACTAAAAAACAAGCCTGCACAATCAAGTCCCCACAGAGCTAAAGATACTCTTCTACAGATAGAGATCAAAACAGATTGCTCCCTGCTTGGAGTAAGTGGAACCAGGCAAAGAGTTGTAACTCAGTCATAATCCCCTTCCTAACCTACTCCCTGGATATTACAGCAGCACATAGCCCACTTTCAGGACATATAAATTCCCCACATCATCCTTAATAATTGCTATGGGCCTTTGTGATTTGTTCTGTCATTTTATAAATAAGAACAAACCCATGGTGCCCTGATAACTGAATCTGCATTTATAACTTTGATCCTATTTTCCATGTAGTATATATGATAACCTCTTGATCCTGCTTCGGTCCCACACAGTGCAGCAGTATTTCTCTTTCCTTGCTGTGCATGTATAAAATACTGGAGGGAGCTGACTTCCAGCAAGAATAAAGGTAATCTGAACCCTGAAAGGCACTTTCTGAAAGAAGTTTATTTGAAACATCATTTAATGTGAAGAGCAATACCAGTAAAATGAGGATTTTTAGTAAATTTCAAGGGATGTAAAACTAGTCTCCCTGGATATTTTCAGTTTCACAAAAAAGTCTCCTCCAGAATCTATTACAAAGTAACACTAGTCTAAATTTCATGGTTTTCTTCAACAAGTATTTATATTTAAAAAACTGCTGCAAAATAAATATTTTCTAACAGGTAGGTGTCAGCAAATTACGAGAGGGTCTGCTGGCTACTGGTTCTTCTGTCAGTGATACTCATTTTTTTTTAACAGTGATTTAAAAAAATGATATGAATACATTGATGGTAAATTTTGTAGGTGATTCCTGGAAAATAAGAAAGGAAGGAGAAGGGGCTGGTGCTGTTTGAATGCTATGATCCAGTCAGATATATTCCAGTACAATTAAATACAATATAATATATCTGAAAAATGAACAATTCAACTATTTTTGTAGAATGAATGTCTCAAAGAACAGTCTCTCACAAATGACTTCCAGGCCATTGTATAGTTAGCTATCTCAGTGTGAACTCTTCCTGCAATGTCTTGCTAAATGGGCAAGTAAATTCTTTACAGTGTTCTGAAAGGGAGAGGTGTCAGATAAAAGTAAGAAAGCATTTATGCCTCTGTGCACAGCACTGGTAAAAATCGGTGCTAGAATGCATTTCTGAAATGGCCCCAGAAAAACAGGTAAACACTGAGAAAGCACAGAAGAGAAGCCTATAATTATTAAGTGATTATAAAACAAATCTGTGATGTCAGGCTGATTAGGCTTAAAAAAACGTGACTCAATCACAGTACATAGTTATTTGCACATGAAAAAGACATTGCAGGAAAGACTTAACAAGGCTCAATGGCTGCAGGAAAAATGAGAGAAATCCAATCTTGAAATAAACCTGAAGTATATATAAACAAGTATCAGAACAGCCTACTGCGGGGGGGTGATAAACTCAGCTGTATGGCATCTTCAAGACAAGACTGCGTATCTTACTAAAAGACGTGTCATTAACAAGGTTTCACAACACTTCAAATCTTTGAAATCTGCTACTGCATGAGTATCTATAACCTTAGCATTTAAGGAATATTGATATTTAATAGACTGTTTCAACTTGTCAATTCCTCTAAGTAAGAAGGATCTATAAAAGTATAAATACCAGTTGGTTAAAACTATTTAACAAAGAACATTCATTTTTTCCCCATTTTGAGATTCCTTGTAAAACTTTCTGAAGAATAATAACCCTAAGCAGTACAGTGTACTTGCACTGCCTAGACAGATAGAACACATGAGCTATATGAAACAACATTAATTATACTGCAGAAAAGGAAGAATTTTTTTTAAAAAAATTGCCTAGAGGATTGGTTGTGTTATTACTGTTCATCTGCTCTTCAGCGTACAATCTGCACTAATTCCCAGAAGCAGCATCTTTGGAAGTTGCTCTTCAGGTGATGAGGCAAACTTCCTGGTAACAATGGGTACCATTTAATCTCCAGCCACATATCATTTCAGATCCCTCACATTGGTCTGTAAAGGAAGATTCTGTGTTCATCATGCAACCCAAAAATCTACTATTCCTTCCCCGGCAGCTTGCTGGCTGCATTTGCCAGCACTGAGGTTCCCCCAGCTGCGGGAGTTCAGCTTTTCTTCGGCCTTGGACCTGGCAACTGCCCTCACCTGTCATACTTAAGTCCTCTTGCAGTCAACCAACAAGACTTTCCCCCCGCCCTGCCCCGAGTTTTTTTTAAAGCATTTCTCAGAGCACACCTAACAGACAGAGAAACAATCTGAATAAAGGTAGGCAGAGTTCAGTGAGGATGTTCTCTCAGGCAGTGGGAGATGTGGGTTTAGGATCTGCCTCCAGACAGAAGGACCTGGTTCCTGGGAGCAGGTGGGGTAAGAGGAACCTTTTCTGTTGTTGAAGCTGCTCTAGTACTGGGGTAAGTGTTTTAGCCACAGAGTTATTTTAGTTTAGGCATGTAATCAGGGGAATATCTTTTTTAACTACAAGGTTTTTGGCAGATGAGCTTATTATTTGTGGTCTGATACCAGAATTTTATTTTTTTTTTTTTTACAAGAACTCATGGAAAGTGCTAGGGCAAATATGGAGACAGGTGTCAGATAAACAACTGTTTCAAAACTATCAGAGGCACATAAATTATGGAACAAGGTATCACTGAGGACCTGGATAGTAATGCCTCAAGTAGCATTATTGATCGTGCCCTTTCCCAATTTGGCAAAAAGAACTAAAACAAGTAGCAGCCACCATGGCTAGGTTTGTCTGCACATGCAGCTTTGTGACCCAAGCTCCCAACGGTGTGTTAAGACAAGTATGCACTCACTACTGATTCTTTGTTTTGCTCATTTTTATTAAAACTAAAATATCTCCAGTTATCCTGAGAAATCTAGTTCTGCATTTATTGATCCTTTCTAGGGTTCTAGGAAGGATCAATAATCTAAATGTAGAAATGGAACATTGTAGGATTAAGGAGGGAAAAGCCCATAAATGAATGCAGGTTATCTCCAATGATATTCAAGCATTTCTGCCTGCAAGAATGTATAGTGGTTTTGAAGTCAAATTTGACAATAGTCATGACCTACTACGCAAATAATGTCCAGCCTACTTCCATTGACTGTAGAGGAAAAGACTTAACTCGGAACTGTTTATACTAACCTTCCTACTGACCAAATGCCCATACAAAACTAACATCCAATAAATAAATGTTCCTGTAAGAGGTGAATAACTGACACAAAAGAAAGAAGTTTTAAGTAACATCTTGTCAATAACAGAAGGACACCTGAAAAGAAACAGATAAAGCTCTTTATATAAACAAGGTTAAAAAATTCCATAAGGTAACAAAACAGACCTGTGCTGATGAAATGGGTAATTACTGACAATGACTCAGATGCTAATGATAGAGACTGCATCTCTAAGGCATAGGCACACATCTAGGCCACGATAACTTTCAGCTTCCTCTTATCACATCAAATTATCAGTAAAAGAGGTTCCCTAGTGATTCTTTTGCAGAAAGTAGAAAATAAGAATCTGAGGGAGAGTAGCAATTTTGGATTCAAATAAAACCTCTCACAAGGAGTAAGGAAGTTGTTGAGAAGAATATGTGGATTGGATCAGACTGTAATGTTTTCTTTTGTTGTTTTAAATCAATGTCTCAAAGAGCATTCTGAATATTACACAAGTTAGCTCATGTTACCTTGACCAGGATAATTTTACGTTCTATATATGGGGAGGGATGAAATCCCACAACCTGAGATCGTATTGTACATGCCAATGTCTCAAAGCCTGATCAAGTAGTAAAGAAAGTGAAAGTGGAACTGAAGAAATTATACAAGCAGCCAGATACTTGTGATTATACATAAAAACAGTTGTGTTTGCACTTATTTATTTATACTGAAATCAAGGCTATCACTTTATCAAAAATAACCTTAAGAGTTCTGTGTGATAGAAGCTGAAGAGCATCTCTGCTCATGAGGCATGCCAAAAGTCTTCTAGTTGATTGTGTTTGGGAACAATGTCTAGTGGGAAACCCTGCAAGTATTTGCAGGTAGCCCATGATAAACAACTGATTCACTACTAAGTATTACAGGTCATCTGAGCTGAACATTTTATTTGGCTTGCTTTCAAGTACTGTCACTTTTTCCTCATTTTTGCTTGCCAGCAGGAAAGAATAGAAACCTGATTATACTTAGGTTTTCTTTGTGATTTTAAAGACAACAGTTCCCTGAAGCAGTGAGTCACAATAGTTAGTATGTCAAAGCACAAGCTGCTGCTTATTCATGCACCATGTCATAATGTGATGATACTCTTCACCCCTTATGAAAGGCAGGAGCAACTCTTTTATGATTATAGAATCCCTCATCAAAATCAATGATCCCAGGATCCGCAGAACAAATACAACTGGCACTGTCCATGTCAATAAGCTGCTATTCATTACCTTTCTCTATATCATTATGATGAGCACCAAAACTGCTCAGTCAGTGCAATCAGCCAACTTTACCCCAGTGAGTAGCTACATGACTGCAAAACTGTTAAGAATGGAAGAGTTGCTGCAAGATGGAAGAATCTCGTGAGCAATTTCAGTGTTGCCAATCTTTTAATATCATAGCTGCTGACACAGAAATACATTCAAAAGACAAATTTTGAAACTGGGAAAATATGAATTAGAACTTCAGCACAGGTTTTTATATAGATCTTGTAACTGGCCAGCTTACTGTAAAATGGTAGCAGAGTTTTAAAGCTAGAAGGCTTGACTGCTTTTCCTAGATTGCAGCCACCCATGCGTTCCTTTGATATGTCTGTGTGCAAGGCCCTTGAATTTGAGAGACTCACGAACTTTCTTCAGAAAGCACAGCACAGCACAGCTTGATGCTGTGATGACATATGGTCTTGAGCCCTAAAATGAAAGCCTCACTACAGCAGTGCCATACACAAGCAGTGCACTCTGCAGGTGTAACTAGGCTGTCCTTGGTCCTGGAGTGACACTGCTTGTCATCTGTGTGACTGTGGTGGCTCTGTGGTGGTTTGTGCACCCTCAGTAGGGATGTCAAAACTTTTTCATGTTATAATACCACATCACCGTAAGGAAGAAATCGATAACCACTGAATCGCTAGTTCATCTATCTCCCTCCTGTACATTTCGTAGATAGCATCACTGTAACAGTCCTCATTTTTCTATGGCATCCTAAATATGGTTGTATTACTTTCTAGATAATATAGATGGAGATAAAACACTCACTGAAAACACAGTCAGGCTAAACAATATGAAAGTGTGTAGAAAATTGCTGATCAAAAGCCCTTCATGAAATATAACAGCTTTGGATGTCTTTTTGGGTAGCAGAGTATACATACACTAAAGGGAAAATCATAAGTTTCAGTTTTAGATTTTAATGAGGTCTAGTTCTATGTTTTATTACAGTTACTGTTGCAGGGACTGATTTATGGCACAGCCTTCTTCCAGGAAGAATTAGAGCTTAATCAGTCATATTTCAGAAGGTAGACATTTTATGGAATATCTTCTTTAACAGACTTTAAAAATATTTTTAATTGATGCTAATAACTTTAAGAGCTGCTGTTTTTTCCTTTAAAGTGATAGACTCTTATACCGCTAATATCCAGATGCACTATGTAAAACCAAGATGAAGAAGAAAAGAACAATATAAAGCAACCAACTTAAATGAGATAAGACTAATTTTGAAGGCTGCTCAACTGAATTATAGGGGGAAAAAATAACAAATAGAAAAAAAAGAAAATCACATCTACATGAGATTTGAGATGAGAACAGATTTGTGTGAAACAGCTATAAGCTGATACTTAGCCCTAAGTATAGCACAGTCTTTACCTTTATACTGTCTCGTTAGGCAATATTGCCACAAATAATAAATATAAAGACTAAATATCTCTTATTTCATCCTTAGATACATGCACTGAGATCCTGACCCACTGATAACAGAGGTTTTGTTAGTGACTGTAATAGGGACAGTAGTTTAAGGTCAAAAGTTTCTGTACAAAGTTCTAAGACAATCAGCTGAGACTTGCTGAAATGCATAGATAAGAGCACTTCACTAGGAAAATCCTCAATCCATTTTTAAAACTTGTCATTAATCTATTTTCTAGATGGATTTTGAACTATGCCAGCTACACTTCATGTCAAACTAAATTTGGATTATACTATCTAAATAACAACAGAGCTTTACAAGCTAGTTGTTTTTTCATATGTTAAGTGGGGTTTTGTGAGATATCACCTGGCAAAGTACACTGGGAGTTGTTAGGGTTTGGGGTTTTTTTTTGGGGGGGGGGGGGGAGGGTGTTTGGGTTTTTTTGAGTGAGTCTGTCCTCTTGTGATCAAGAATGCTGGCTAGATTTCTAGAAAGACATTTTCAGCTAATTATCTCAAAATATAGAGACAGAGGCTCTGCTTTGGTTGTGTGCTTTGGTGCAGTTGAGAATTCCAGAAAAAATGACACCATTTAAAAATGGTAGGAACAAGAATGTGAAAGGCATCTGAACTAACACACTTGTACGGTTGTGTTGCCTCTGCCCAGACCATGTCCCTTTTTATCATCTCCCTATTAGGCTTCAAGCAACTGGAGAGCCAGATTATTTATGAATGAAATAATGAGGGCCTTTAAGCTCCAGGTCATGGTTCTGATTCAGCCCACATTATCCTTAATGGTCCCTTGCTGACTGAAAGCATGCGAAGTGCAGTTTGGTGGTACCAGTCCCCTATGCTGGCTGTCATGGATGCCTTTAATTGGCCCTTTAATATACTACCAAAATTGTCATCAAATGACTCTCTTGGTATCAGCCTTAAAGAAGAGGTCAGTTTACACAGGGTCCAAACAACTCTCTTAACTTACAGGATCAGAAACTTTTAAGTCAAACTGAAGCAAAACAGAGGAAACCTGTAATGTGCCTCTTGTGTCACTGCAGACTTTTTTTTTTTGGTTTGAAAAGGAAGTTGCTCCTGGCTTGAAACTTTACAAGCCAAGGTTCAGCTCAAAACATATTTTATGGTTGAATGATTGCAGACCATTTAAATTAAGGATTTATAATGGAATTGCTGACACAACCTTAACTCTAGCTGTTTGAATGGCACCACTATAATTATATGAGAATTTAATGATTTCAGCTGCAGCTGAACTGACAAGCAGCATAACCAAATAAACACCAGCATTTATACAGGCTATGAGTGAGGAAAACCATAGTAGCAGACCTGGGTAAATACACTCATATGAACCTGACGGAAATTTTGATATGGAAAAAAAATCAAGAATATTTCAGGCTATAAATAAATACCACCTTAAATTCCTTTTAGAGTGAAACAGAACAGAGTCACGATGCAATTACACAGTCCTCCTCTCCCTTTATATAAAAAGCATGTGAGACCATCCGGAGAAACACAGGATGTGTTAAACTACAGACTGACGAGTGACTCATCAATAAGATAAAAATAGATTTAAACTGAGAAACAAGAGCCGAGAGAAATGGGCTTATCAGTGAGTAGCAGACAAGGGAAAAACTGAGAGATTAAAGAAGTTAAAGAAGGAAGGAGGAAGTACTGTTACAGAACATGCATTTCATTTCTAGCATTCTTTCCTATACCATATATTAACTAGAATTAAGAAATCTGCTTAGTGAATGTTGTGCACTCTTTTTTCAAAAGCAAAGTTCATACACGGGCTTGTGTCCAAAAAAACCCCAACCTTCTGAATTACGACCAATTTATTAATATCAGTACTTGTATACATCACTTTGCTACTCTCAGATGCTCAGATAAAGGTGTTTCTAATGAAAACCAAGTTTCTGATGTTGGGTAATTACATTTCAGTTATATGGTTTTCCATTTTAATTGTGCAGGTACCTCTTCTGTGACTTATTCCCCTGCAAATTCACAATCCCACTTCAAACCTTCAGGCTACGTTCAGTATGTAACACTTTCTAAAGCAAACTTTCAAGGAGTCTTCTCAAATAACACCACCTTCTTGAAGAATACATTGTATCTATTCATACTTTGTTGAGCAACTAGCTTCCCCCCTGGCTTGCAATTTTTTAAATTTTTAAGTCTCTCCAAAAGGCTTTATCTAAGCATCTAAGCCTGACAAGAATTTGTGTGCTACATACCATTTTTTCATCTGATATCTTGATCCTCCTTGACCAATGGGAAATTATACCCTTATTAATGATACCCCAGAGGCTTATAGGATTTCATTTTGAAACCTTCAGATCAGAGCGCTGTATCATTGACTTCAGTGATTAATAGCATCAAATCTATATTTTTTGATTTCCGCTATTTCTCTGTTCAACATGAAGAGAAACATGCAAAGGCATAAAGAATTAACAGACAACAAACTAACAGGCAACTCTTCTCTTATTTCTACCCTCAGTAAAAAAAAAAAAAAAAATCATATTCTCTCCCATTTAAAAAGAAATTTATAAGTTCAATGGTCATATTCAGAGGGATTTAAGAGGCTAAAGCTGAAGTGTAAGCAAAACATAGGTATATGGGCAGAAAAGGCTGCACCATAAAAATATTTATGCAAGCTGTTGTCTAACTCTGGAAATCCCTAATTTCTATATTTCTTAATTAAAGCACCTCAAATCTATGGTTTTGCTTTTCAGTATATACTACAGCATCTTAGTATTGACCAGACTGACTAGGTTAACATCTGTCTGATGTCTAAATTTAATCAGAATCCAGAAATTGGGTTTCTCTGCTGCCTTCATCTGTTCTAGCCTTTATTATGAGGGCAATTGATATATTTTGCTGTGGGAGATACAGGATAATACATAGGAACAGTTCTCAGAACAGGCCTGGAAGGTAGGATTTCTTTGCCAGTCTGATGGCTTTAAACTGTCAGGCCATAGAAGCTCCTCTTGCTCCACCTCACTGGTTCAATGTATCATGAATCCTGCCCTATTCAGTGGCTTGGGCTTAACAAAAGTGACTGGCATGTGAATAGAAATTCTCTGATCCTTTGTCTGCTGCTTTCTTGGACTAATCTAAACCTGAATATCTGAGTGAAAACTAGATCCGGCTGCAGTGATGGAGTGAAACTACAGTTACTTTTTAACGGTGAGGAGTGTTCAACGCTAAATTCCTAGCTGTAGAAATACCACTCAGGAATTGTACTGGGGACAAAAAATTTAGAAGGGTAAAGGGGTAACTGTTGTAATTTGGGTAAACATGCAGATAATTAATGGATTAATATCATTACTTCAAAATTAAAAGATAATGGCATTTGCATGAGGAGTTCACTGGCAGGGATCCAACAGTAGGATAAATGGCAAATAACAAGAGAAAATATCTATGGGTTATTGACTATGATGAAAAAGTGCAATATGGTGTACAATTTCCCCTTCTCCTCTTGTTTCATTTTTATTTCAACCTTAAGCAGAAAGGAGGCCCTAAAGAAATAGGAAGATAAACATTAACACATATATGTGGTTTTGAGCACGCCAATTAATTTCTCATCCCCTGTTCTTCTTTGAACACTTCTGACATAGTGGTAAGCTTGTTTAACAAACTACAAAATTAAATCCACCAAACTATTTTAGTAAGTCAAATTACAACTAACATTAGTATCTGATTTTAGTCAGAGTGTTCTTGATATTGTTGTGCATTTAGATTGCATAGCGATCCTAAGGGGAATTTTGGCTATGCTAACACTGCAGGAGAGTCAACATGAAAATCAGATAAGTAATTATCTAGGCAGGACCTTGTGTCAAAATATGCCTAGAATACTACCTCTAATACAGTTTCCTAAGAATATTTAATTTCCTCATTGTCTTTATCAATTTTTCGAGATATAAAAATGCATATACACACAGACATGGGAAGAAAAATTGAAGAGACATTAGTACATCAAATTCTGCCTGTGTTTAAATTGAATATAAATATGCAAATAAAACACTTTTGACTGCACTTCCCATTTCTTGTCATAGATATGATTATGTAGCCCTTTAGTTTTTAAACATTTTCTATCTCCAGTTCCACAATAATTGTCTACTGAAACAAATCCCTAAGTACCAATACTAATTGATACATATTTATTGTTTTGTTATGATGAAAATGAACAAAAGCTCATCTCATTTAGTAAGGAGTAGATGAGATATTACATGTCTTGCAATAACTTGATAACATAGTGCAGACTTGCTTTCCTTGATATCTTTCTTAATTATCCTTCCTTGATATAAAGGAAGATAAATTTTACTGGGTTTATCCTGTTTTTCATAAAACTATGGATTCTTCATCATCATAAGGTTGCTATGTATTATATGTAGAGAGAAATTATATATTATAGATATATATATATGTTCTAACCTACTGTAGGAAAAATTAATAGCAGCAGGACTTCAAATTGCTCAAAAACATTTTCATCAAAAGACGTAACACAATCATTGCTTCCCAAATCATAGAATATATTTTAAATAATGTTTTTATTAAAATATTAGTATTTACAATACACTATGCTAAATATTTCATATACTAAATATTTATAAATATGTAATGTTTAATACTTACCTAATGTATTTAATATTTAATTAGACTGCTGATCAACTCCACTGAGTATGCAGAAATTTGTCTCATTTTTTCCTAGGGTAAATATTTAATTTTCTTTCTTTTTTTTACTTTCTTGGATTCTAAGGCTTAAAATGGAAAGTAGGCATCCAAATTGAAATCACAAAACCAGAAATTTACTCATCTCTTTTTGTTTAGAAGTTTTAGGACTTTAATCAGAAAGTGCCAGCTATCTATATTTTCACCAGAAATGCTTGTTTTATACCTAAAATTCTGCTTCAGAGTATTCCCAGCATTGCTCAAGTTTAAATAGATAGGCTCTTCAGCTTCCTTTAGCTGGATTCAGTAACTCAGTTCTGTATTCTTTTTGGCCTCTAAGACCTGATTCACTATATATATATATATATTCTATATATATATATATATATTCAGTATATCCACAGTGCACCTATTTGATCAGGTGTTTTAACGTACTCTGAAGAGGAGTCTCCCTTTACTTCATGATTAGCACAGTCATTTGGGATGCTTCCCAGAAGAGCGTCCAGGTTCTGGTTGGCACCAGCCAACGCGATGGAGTTATATGGTCTCATGGTTAGAGAGCTCAGGCTGAGGGGGAAACCCCCTTCCAGTCTCTGTCACAAGGAATAAATAACATAAATTACTTCAATATTGACTGGAGCTAAGACTGGAAATGAGGTCTGATCTCAGATGAGTGCCCTAACCACTAAACTATAGATTCTCTCTGTTTCAATGAATTATTCTGTTCAAAGCTGAGCAGGGGGTACAAAGAGAGCCCGGTGCCAAACGTGGCTGGAATCTGCTGTTTGCTACACCCTGTGATCTGCGTGTTCACATCCTCTCAAGCACACGTGTGATTGTGTCACTTTTATTCTCAAATCTCTAAGTTTCTCCCTATGTAGAAATCTTGGGTAGTTAATTCTGTTCTTCAGATGTTGGAAGAGATGTGCTTGCTGAGTTTTGCAGCCGCTGACTTTCTGCTTAGATTTATGTCGTGGTTTAACCCCAGTCAGCAACCAAGCACCACACAACTGCTTCTTGCCCTCCCCCTCACCTCCGCCAGTGGGATGGGGGAGAGAATCTGAAGAGCAAAACTAAAAAACTCATGGGTTGAGATAAGAACAGTTTAATAATTGAAATAAAATAAAATAATAAATTGTAATGAAAAGGAGAGAAAGAGAAACAAAACCCAGGAAAACTAAGCGATGCAACTGCTCACCACCTGCCAACTGATGCCCAGTCCATTCCAGAGCAGCAATCACTGCCTCCCAGCCAACTCCCCCAGTTTATATACTGAGCATGACACCATACGGTATGGAACAGCCCTTTGGCCAGTCTGGGTCAGCTGTCCTGGCTGTGCCCCCTCCCAGCTTCTGGTGCACCTGGCAGAGCATGGGAAGCTGAAAAGTCCTTGCACTACTTAGCAACAACTAACACATCAGTGTGTTTATCAACATTATTCTAATACTAAATCCAAAACACAGCACTATACCAGCTACTAGGAAGAAAATTAACTCTATCCCAGCCAAAACCAGGACAATTTAGCTCCAGTGTTTTAAACCACATTTGCTCTTTACAAACTTGAGGTTCTGTTATTTTCCATGGCCTGCGGGGAGGAGTAATGTAATGTACCAATTCCATACCAAATGCGACTTTAAAGAGAAGAGGGAAAAGCAGAGAGAAGATGAAAGTAATAGTAATAAGATCACAAAGCTGCATAAACCAGCTATATGCACTGGTATTGTATTTTGTTATATTATTTTTATCACTCCAGATTCCCAGGATGCCCATCTGCTTTTGTTGACTAGTTTCTGTTGCATTTACTGGAAGCTGTTTCTTCTGAGAAGCCTGACCGTGAATGATAGTCTTATATATTAATTCAAGGAAATTAGTAGAAGCGAGTACAATACAGGGTCTCAAACGTGTTGGTTAAGCAATGCCAAAGAGCAGATTTAAAATGTAGGATAGTTTACAGTTCTCATGACACATGGTAGCAAAGCAGTCATTAGAATTCTAGCAATGTTTCTGCTTATTTTCAAAAAGTATGTAAGCTGTAAAAATGAATGACAGATAAGCTTTGCATCTTGGGCAATGTGTGACTGAATTACAGCAATTTAAGCTAAAATACAAGAAAAATTATCATTTTGGCATGCTATTTGCTAAAAACATCCTCTCTTCTTTACTTACAGTGCTATAGATGTTTAGTATGAAATATATAATGTCTCTGTGCCCCTTATCCAAAAACATACGATTTCTGTTGAACACAGTATCCAGTACTCTCTATTTCACTTTTTTCAGCATCTCCTCTGAAAAACTGTATCCATTGCCTTTTATACAGATGTAAGACTTAATCAAAGAGTTTGCTCTTCCAAAGGGTGTAGCTTCTGAAAGCATAAGTATGATGGTAAAAACATGATACAAAGATTTTAAAGGTGGTTCCATGAAGGTCTTTTCAGTGAGGATTCCTTACTGTCCGAAACCACAGTTGAGCTCAGCTAGTGCCTCCCATTACTACGATACAGACCTTCCTCAGCTTTGCTGTTTACTTTCTCAAAGTTTGTAGGAAGTTAATTACTTTAAAACCTCTACTGCAACTGATAATTTTGAGTGAGGGTGACAAAGTAGATAAAAATGTACTGGGGGGAGATGCCAGAACAATTGCTGAAACCTTGTTTCCTAGTCAACCAGCTTTAAAAAAAAAAGGGGGGGGGGGCGGGGAACCACAGTGATGCAGAAGTACAGCTTGCTTACAAATAAATATCGTCAACGGGAGAACTTTGTGGGTCTTGCTGTTGTTTCAGAAAGGAATTCAGTGAAAACAAGCCTTTATGCAAACCCCACATAATGAAAATTATAGCAATATCAGTTAACCGCAATTTTACATATTAAAGCCTGTTTGTTTGGTTATCTACAGCATTCATTAACAGACAGGTGACCCAGTCTTCTTTCTGTGTCCTTGTGTGTGTCCTTTGCTCCCTTCCTCTTAATTTTCTTTTCCCAGTTTTTCTCTAAATGTAAAATCTGGAGGCTACTTCTGCAGTTATTTCTGAGAGGTCTGACTTTCAGCTATGGGCTTTTTTACATCTCTTGTCTCCTTCCTGTCTGCACATAAGAGCATGAAAAAGTGACGGACAGAGAAGTCATTTATTGCTTATGCTGCAAATAAGCCCTTAGTGGTCAAGAGGAGAATGATTTTCTAGTATTTTAAGACCTAAGAGAATGACAGAAAGGCATAAAGAGCCATGTTGTTCAGAAAAATCCCCAAATCTAAGTGTCGTGGATGAAGCTGAGTAAAGCACATAAACCAGGTGATGAATGACTGTCTTCTAGTTTTGGACAAAATGCAAACTTCCACTATAGCAGAGGACTTTACACAGTATCTCTCTGATGTGATCAGATTAAATTTTATGAACTTTTATATGTTGTTCCATTTAGCGATTTCTTGTGACGTCTGTATTTATCTCTACTTCTGGAACTCTCTTACCCACTTCTGAAGAGGTGAACCCTTTCTAAAGAATTTATGATGTCATGATTTCTTCATAACAGATCCACCCTAAATTTAAAAGTTCTAGAATAGTAAATAATATATCTTCTCAATAAAATAATATTTCCTCCCTACTTAAACATTTCCATATATTGGAGAAATACAAAAATCTTCTGACTTCACTGATACTGATATCTTGACCCTGGCATAATGCATAAGGGATCGGCAGAGGTAAAAGGGTCATGATCTCAAAATTAGTTCAGGGATGAGAGAAGGAAGGTAAGTAGACAATATATTTCCAGAAGTTGGTCAATATTTTAATTTTACTTTTGTCTGATGGAACAGACAAAAGAGATATAAGAAAGATCAGACTGGACTCTTGAGCAGTACAGGCATTCTGTAGTTGCGGTGAGGCATTCTTTACTCCATATTGCAGAATGCCGCATCTCATGCCCTCAGGCCTCACTTTAACTTCCTCTCAGTGAGAACTACCCAGTGTCAGCGTGCTTATTTTTCTTGGAGAGGATTTAGAAAGTCCAGTTTAATTTTTATTCACCAGCTGCATCAGAAACCAAACCTTCCAAGAGAGCTGATCTACATAAGACATTGCAGACGAGGCTGTGGCTCACAGGAATGTCTTTTCCAGGGAGACACCCCAGTTCAGACCTCTCTTCCTGAAGGAGATTATCCTGAAGTAAAGATAGCATAGGTGAAAATGTAAAACATGTCCCTTTCCCACACCCCACCCCTCCCAAATAAACCACCTAAGATTTCAATACAAAATAAATATGTTTACCTATTCTCATAGAAACAGGGAAACAAGAAGAGAAAACTACTGGAACTTTAAAGCTCATGTTGTAACAGCCATTCAATCTTGATGTTAGAGCTATGTTCTGACACATTTTTTTTCCACTGAATAACCAGTTGAATAAAGTGCTATATCAGAATCCAAAACTATGTTGAGAAATACTTGATAACAGGTTATCCTTCCAGTGTGTTTAAAATCTGTTAGTGACATAAAGGTAGAATGTTTCAATTAAGAGATTTACCTTAACGGTGCTATTAACAAATGTCTCATAAAACATTTATGGAAAATCAATTTAGAGCTACTGCACTATCATAATTACAAATTTTCAAAAGTCCCTAAATGCTTATTTACATAATAGACCATAATGGCTCTCAAGTGATCATTTATACCTACCACATAAATAACATGCAGGTTTAGAAGCTCTTCATAACATGCATTTGCCTAGATGTCCCAATATGCATGCAAACACTTGGCCATTTATGATGTTATCAGATAATTTGGTTGTTTATTTGGTGTTTTCTTAATTTCCTCATTTCTGAACAGAAACATAGCAGTTATTTTACTTTCTATGTATTTTGCACAGGTACTCCAGTCACTTGTTAGCACCTGTAAAACTTAGAAAGAGGCATGGACTACCTGAGGATGAAGTTCTGATAATTGCGGTTTCAGAACTTATACCCTGACCTGGTGTGGTATGTCACAAGTTTCTCCTTTTTGTGAGTCAGGCAGTTATGCACAATACAAAATTAAAAAGTGATATAGCTTTACTGAGTTTATTAAAAGATGCAAAACAGAATTAGGAGAAAGGACTTTTTAAACAAATCCTACTTTTGTATTATGATCCCACCCTGGGTTGGCCATTGGCCATGGTCTTCTCCCAGTGGCTTCTGCAGCCCATCTTGTATTATGCTCCCAGATTCGTATACATCCATCTGGGGTAAACACTGATTCAAATAATTGTTGGACGTCTGCCCAAGTTGGATCATATGCTCTGAGGATATCCCGAATAGTGTGGACTACCTTTTCAGGGGTCATCTCTCAGCCTGGCCAGCTGTGGTTGCCATAAGACTAAATCATTAGGGCAAAAGGAACCTGAACAGTTCCTAAAGTCAGATGTCCAGGAACCTGCCCAGGTCCTACTACAACTTTTGTTTTAAGGAGTGTTTTCAGAGAGAGGAAGATATTGCTGAGCATTTTTGTGCAGAGATCTTCTGAAATAAGATGGCAAGAACACATATGTTTATTTGGAAGCCTAACAAGTGGATGAAGTACACTGGCATTTTGAACTATCTGAAGATGGGGGTCTAATTCAGTCTGTACTGAGTAAGAGGTAGTATATAGGAGAAGACAGGACATAAGACCCTTAGACTGCACACATACAACTTACGCTAAATATTTAATCTCATGTAAGAGAAAAAAGGTCCAACTTCCCCTCCAAAAAAACCTTGGCACTACTGAAGACCATGATATTATTAGTCTCTAGACAGGACAGTTTTGTGTAGCAGATACTATTAGATTTTGATCAATGACTAATTTTTTTTTATGTGATTATAAATTAAATGACTGTGACATCATTACATATCTCCAGCTAGGATTTTCTTTGTTATCTTCTTCAGCTTCCATATATTGATTATAAGATTGTTTAGTGTTCTAATCACACAGGGCCATGATAATTTACTAAAATATAGCTAAAGAACGTAGCTACAAGGTAAAAGTGATCACAAAAGCTTAAGTTGCTGGTACCATCTTGAAAAGAATGTCTGTACTTGCCCAGAACAGTGCTTCAAAAGACATCATCAGAGCTTTATTCAACAACAGATGACTTGTATTTCTTTGACTAGTAACTGGTCAAACAGTTGCCATTAGTATACAAGGATCTCAAGTGCCCTAACTGGATTGAGGATTTGCAAAACATAGCAGTGCATCTGGACACTGAAAAAGCTTTTTAATCTTCCCGTGACATGTGTGACATTCTAAGGAACACCAGAGAGGCAGATAAAAATTAGGAGGAAAACACCTAACCCTTGTGCATGGAAATCATGTCCATGATGTCAGATGAATACTTAAAAAACCAATAGCTACTTAACAAAATATAAATGTGGGGTAATTTTCTTTTTCATTTATATTCATGTTCTATGACAAATAGAAGGAGCCTCATTAGAATGATTTATTATCAGCTTCTGACTTCAGAACTCAATTCATTCAATCACAGTTTAAAGAGTCATCTACAAGAGTATACACTGGACAAATTGGAAAAAAGTAATATACTAGTTACTTTGAAAGACTGAGCAGCAATACTAGGATTAATTACATTGTCAAGGAGACTAATAATTAGGAAGCTTATGTGTCCCTTTCTGAAACAATTGCAATAAGCTTTTTTGCATCCTAGATCTACTACTTACTCCTTCTAAAGCAGTGTAGCTGGTATCTCTGTATGCAGAGGTGCTGTGTATGAATGTGAGAGTGATCTAATTACACACAGAATAATATTTTTTTCTGAGCATCAGAGGAGAAAAGATCTTACCAAGTCCAACTGAACCAGAAAGACTACAAAGTGCTATTTACCATACCCTGACTCAGAGCATTCAATAGTTACTCTCACTAAACCATGGATAAGAATTCTTCTGTACTTTGACTCAATTGACTTCATAAAAATTACATCAAGAAATGTAATTTTCTGTCAGGTTTTGTTTGTCTGCGTCAGTAAAATATTATCAGCCAGTTGAAATGAGCTGAGATTAAAAGCATTGGAAAAAATGGGAAATGCCTCAAGGAAATGCGCAGTGCCTTTCAAAATACTATATAAAATCATCAACATAATGAAGAACAGAAGTTTAGACATAGATGAATAAGTAATAGTGAAAGGTAAACAGTGCCAGCAAAAACAGTGATCTGAAATAGGCTGAAAATTCTAGTGAACCATACTCAAGAATTCACTTGTGTTAACACGTATTCTTTTAGAACAAAAAACTAAGGAAACCTGTAGGCAAACACGTGTTTAACTACTGCCAACGTGCTTATATATGTAAATTTAATCAGTTGTGTAAGCAAGAAAGTGCATGTATCTAAGAAAAAAATATCCTGCCATCACTGTGAGACAAATAATAATTTTCTCAAACCTAACAAACATTCATCCTGTGCTACAAGTATAGTGTATGTGAAAATAATTAAATAATTATTGAAAAATTCAAAAAAGTAGCAATCAAGAATTTCAAGCTGCTATAATCTTCATCTGTGTGTTTTCAGATCAAGTTACTTTGCTTTTAAATTCCCTTCCTAATCAGTACAATATCTCTGTCATGGTGTAACTCTTCTGGATTCAGTACATCTATAGTGCCAGCAAAATTATGCAATTCCTATCACAGATCAGTAAAGGTCTTATTTGCTTTTTCGTATTCGCAGAACTGGGCTCTAAGTTGCTGTAAACTAAATGCTGTTAACAAATTACCAGATAAAGTAAAACAGTTCATAGCCATTGTGTCAATAAATGATTACAGATTTTGAAGTTTTAAAAGTTCAACTATAGGACATAGAGATCATTTGGTCTAAGTTTTTAATTGCCATATGTTTCCACCTCCAGAAGATTTCCCTTTGAAACCATTCTTGTCCATTACACTGTCTTCACAATGTCTATCAACAGTTTAACTTTTTAGTACATAACCGACCACTCATCTTGAAAATATCTACAGTTAATCATTAATAAGAGCAAGTTGCATGTTTGTGAGAAATAAAATTCATGCTGTTTCCTTTTCCAGTTTATGAATTGATTGTGATTTCAGAGACCATATTCTGTATTTCCTTAGTAGTTATACATGTAATTTGATCCCAAAGATGAGAATCCCTTTAAATTCCCTGATAGCAATCTGTTCCTCTTACTCTCCACAGAAAGATGAATAAGCCAGCTATTTAAAGTATGCTTAACACTAAAACTCTGTAGAAGATAAATATTCAGTTTTGTGGCAAGTTTTGAGGTTTTTCTTTTTGCTTTTGATCTGTATTGGAATGCAAGGCAATACTTTTTAATACAGTATCAAAGGTGTGCCAAAATATCTATGAAGAACTGAGTTATCAAATTTGCCCATTTTTTTCTTTGTTTCTTTGCTCTCACACTCTTCTTCCATTTTCTCAAACACTAAAAGCTACCAGAAGGCTCAGGATTAAAGAAAAAAAAAAAATCCTTCTTAGTGAAAATTATGCTGAAGCCACTGTATCTCTATGACATATCACATTCGATAAACATGGGTTTTAAAGAAATTTCATTTAAAGAAAAGGATGCCAGTTACCCCTTTTTTTCACTATGCATGTCATCTTACAGAAGAGCATTATGGCAAAAATTGGGGGTTGGGGACAAAAATTCCAGAGTAAAGAGTTCTCCATTGTTATGTGTTTGTTCTAATGCTTTACACAATACTGTAGATAGAACCTTGTGCAGCTCTTAAGTGAAAAAATAATGTCTAACTCATTATCCAGCAGCTAACTAGAAACTTTTACAAAACAGCATCTGTGTTTACACAAGCAGATGTTCCCAATACATCTATAGATGCTGCACATGGTGGTAAACTCTCTGCAGTTGGGTCCTCCTCTGTGTGAACATTGCATCTGTCAGGCCAAATGCAAATAAAAATCAAGTTATATTTGGCTGCTGATACTTTTTGAACTTTCAAAACACTACTAACAATCTAACATGATCTTCAGATGGCAAATGTTACTAACAAACACTGTTCTCTCAATTAAGAAATCCCAATATCACTGCCAAGGCTATTCATATTGTTTTTCCTTAGCCAATACAGCTTCTTAAGTCTTATCCACAAAATGAAACCCATGTATTCAAACTTCTACATTAGCTAAAAACATGATAGATTTTAGGTGTTGTCTTTGAACCATATCACACATACATATGGGTGCTCTACACTTTCACTTGCTCCTGTTAGGCATGATGCTGAAGAAAAAATAGACATCTGTAGGCTAAAAGAACTAATTCAACTCATGTCAGCCTCTCAACGCTTGGAGAAATAAGAAAGCAGAAGTCTGGTTCTCCTTTCCGTGAATCCACAGCTTGTCTCCTGCCATTTCCATATTGAAAGTGGCTCCTGATTTGCAGTCCTGAATTTGTTCCCTGCTCCAGACGCTCTTTTCCTCAGTCATCTTTCTGTCTTTAGCCTGAAATCTTACCTCTAGACAGGGTAGATACAGATACACTAAAATGCTAACCCTTGCTCCAATTTTTGGCTGCCGTCATATTTCCTACTCTCCCTATTTTTTGATTTTAGCTCATTTAGACTGCAAGAACAGCTTCTGTCCTGACCTGGAACCTCATGCACACCTAATCTCTGAGCCTGATCATGCACCTCTCTCATTCCTAATTTGGTTGTAACACTGGAAAAAGAACAGAAATTATTACCTTGCACTAGAATATTATTCAAAGTAATCTTTTCCCCTAATTATTGAGACTGGATGTTGGTAAACAATGCTCTTATTTTCCTCTTTTCTTTAAATAATATCAGGTATTCTTTTTTGGAAGATCTCAAAAAGAACCACTACTACAAATTAGCTCTGAGATTTCAGTTCCAGCTATTGGATTTTTCTTAATACTCAAACTGCATTATGTTATTTCGATGCTTACAATAAGGGATATGTATTTCATTGAGCTCTCTACTGCTGCGCTAAAAATCATGGTCTGTCTTTCTCGTGACTACCAGTTTAAAAATCAGATTGCAATAATGCGTTTTATTTTCCAGCTAAACATATATTTAAATATTGCATGAAGCTGGCTCCCTTCCAACACACACTTTATTAAAGCCAGCTGTGAAGTAATTATTGAACATGCTAAAAATGGCTTTTGAGAGTAGAACAATATGAATTTTGTCCAATTTTGATTCACACACTGAGCTTTGACTAAACACCACATTCCAAGAACTCACTCTCTTATGAAATGGAGTCTCTGAACAACTTCAGAAACATAATTTCTGAGAACTGTGGGAATCTAGGTCAAGGACTGGTTGTAGCAGAGTTTACTCACATAAAGGAGTATGCTTTTTCCTAAATAAATAATGTGCTTTCAGGCACCAATGAAGGCAAAATAATGAAGAAAACACAAGCAAAGCAATTCAGTTTGAGAATAAAAACATACACTATGAAATGCAAATCATATTGCATATATAGTTTCTTTTTAAAGAAGTAAAATGTTTTCTTTGGGATTTGCAATCTAGTCACATTCTGACAGAGATGTTATATATTTCTGATGGTTTCCCACCTTTTATATGCTTTTCAGGCACATTTGGATGTATCTTTTTATATCATATGAACTTCTCACATACATTTGTACGAACATCCGAGGCATTCATTTTTAAGTATAAATGATAGATGATTGTCTCCAGGAGAGGCATGGCCTAATTTTGAGTTCTTTATGATTACTCATATATTTTCTAAAAAATAAAATTCACTATTCTAGCAATAAGATTCTATTTGGTTCTACATTTGCATGCTAATGGACAAAAGTATTTAAATTCCTACAGATATCTATTGCTGGCTAGATGCAGCCCAGCTGCTCCCTGTTAAAAATGGTGATTAGAAATTAATATAACTATCCCATGCATTCACAGCTTGAGATTTGTAATATATAAAGAACAATCATTCCTAAAGGGGCCATGCTTGTGAATGCTGTATTTAATTAATGCCCAAGGGAAAGAGCAAAAGAGGAGGAGGAAAAGTACTGCAGCTGAATTTATTCTGAAATTGTAGTGATGTTAAACATTGCATGCCAGGTTTAATGGCATGTATTCATCTAGCTAGAAGAGTGTCTTACTCAGAACAAATGGTTCTGTCTGCCTCCGGGAGACCAGGATTTTGAAGTGGATTTGGGAGTGCACAGTAGATTTCTATTTTATTTTCTCTATGGACTTATGCTAGGCTTGCCACCACAAACACTGAGGCTCCTCCTTGTATGCAGATCAGCTTTGTGTATGGACTACACAGAATTCTTCTTTACCTGTAGAGATGTCTTTAGGCTTGTGATGAGAAGGATGCCATGCAGCAGCAATCTTTACAAGTCATACCAATCGTTTATGTTGAGACTGACACTTCTCTTTTTATTCCTAGCTGCTACTAGTATGTGTGAGAAGATAAAAGTATGTTTGGTGTGAAGAGGGTACATGCAACAGCTACATTTAGAAAGAGCAAATACTGCAGCAGATTAAAGTGAAAGATTGAAATCTCGTGCTCATCCCAAACAAATAGTTTTGTATTACAGGGAGAGATTTGAACATCACTACAGCGGTTAAAAAGTTTTAAAAAAAACATGAATAAAGGAAAACAAACAAAATGCTACTATACCATGCAATGGTGCATTAGTACAGCAGAAAGCACCTTCATACACATGCCACAAAGAAGATTACCCACTGCAGCAGTCCTTGGACAGGCTGTGTTTGGACTGGATGTTGCAGCTGGAGGAACACGAGATCAGGACAAGAACAGGGTTAGGTCCTACCTGCCCAACTGTGGCTGCTGTTTGGTAAACCAGCAGAGAAGCCCCAGCTAAAACTAGCAGGCTTAGCTGTAAGCCAGTCTCACGCAGCAGGCACCTTAGGGGAAGCAGACCAGACTGGTGTCAGTAAAAGCAGCCCAAGAGATCAGGAAACACAGTGTCCGGTACAGCCACTTCTGTCCTTAGCACAAAGGAAACTGCTACGAAGGCTGGACTTGTTTGCGTGTTATTATTTCAAAGCTCATCTGCTAATTGAGACTTGAACAGAACGCTAATAGCAAAGGTCCTTTTGTGTGAGCGAGAGCTTATTTTGTTGAAATATAAACCTGGGAAAATATAAAAGTTCAAGCCCAAATATGTATTTCTGATCACATCAGTAAAAATTTCCATACTGCTACTGCAGCAATATTATTTCAATATGTAAATATGGAGAGTAACATACACTAAATGTCAGACTGAAGTTTTATGTTATATAATCTTTATCATTTAACTACGAACAATGTAAACACATAAATGTGTGGGAAAGTGCCAGGGACAAAACGACGTGGGCAATGAGCATGACCCAAGGGGATCTCGCCTCACTTGGCCCAGAGCACCGTGATGCTGAGGAGCCTCCAGCTCTGCTCAACACCTCGACCATGACACCAGGCACCCCGCGGGGCTCTGCGTTTGGCCTCCCTGTGGCAGGAGGCTGCAATGGAGGGATGTGTCACCCTCAGGCCCCTTCCCACCTAAATTGTTACTATGATCTTTGTTTTCCTGTCTGCAAAACCGAAAAGCAGCAAGTCACCAGCCCTGCACAGCCCCAGGCTGTGCCCTGCACTGCCAGCTCTGGTCCTGGGGCAGCCTGGGCTGACTGTCCGTGCAGCCACTTGAGCAGGGCCTTGTCCTACCCAGGGGCGCAGCCCGGGGTGGGCACAGCCCCAGGGGAGCAGCCAGGCCCTGTGCCAGGCAGGACAGTGGGGACAGGAGTGGCCCAAGGCCCATGGCAAGGTGACAAGGGCCACTGCGGGCCTGGAGGTTGGCCTTGGGCCTCTCTCCATGGCCACCAGCAGGCCAGGGCTGACCACGTGGGCTCTAGCCCAGAGCCCCAGAGGGGAGGGACACATGATGAGATACAAATGACAGTGCTGTGGTCGCCAAGGCGTGAGATGGGATGCCCATCAAACATCTCAAGGGAGATGCCCTCCCTTAACTGACACCATCTACCCTAGATGTCCAGAACAAACTAACCATTTTTTGCACTCAGTGTAGCAGTGGGTGCCTCTAGAGGACACCCTTCCTGAGGACATGTATCTTCCCATGAATCTGTGGACACCTCTTAGCTGCTCACTATGGAGCAGGCCTCAGCAACTTGGGCAAGGTGCCTGGCTTCTCACCAGCTGCAGTAGCTGGATCTTATTCCCAGATTGCCTTCCACATCCATGTTTGTAAGCAGCGTGCTGACGAGTTTCGTCTTTTATTCGTAGTTTAAAAATGGGCACACTTGAGCAGCATTCAGTCTGAAGAAATGCTGCAGTGTTGGTCCTTCTCTCTGTTTGGGAATGCTACGGCAATCGGCAGGCAAGTTTGTTTTCCGTCTTGAGATGGTATTTGCACCACAGCTAAAGGATGCCTCTACTCATTCTGACATTTCCAAACTAGTTTCAAATTTCTGCTTCAGGAGTAATGCAAGGACAGCATGGGGTGACATTCAGCTTCAGGCAAATTATCTGTGGCATAGAGCTTCAGATAGAATACCTGTGTGCTTCTTCACCAAGGATCCCTCCCACACTCCGCAGCCTGCATTGAGTTCCCTGTTACTGCAGATTCGCTCGTCATCTTCGTAAGCTGTACTTTTATCTTGGCTGCAGTATAAAAATATCCTCCAAGTCAGCTTTCAGAAACCATCTGCTTCCTGCAGTAGAGAAGTAGTACTTGGGACCAGGATTCTTGAGAACAGCTATTTTCACACTGCGGTGACTACTTCAGTTAACAGGCTACTGTAGCTATGTTGCCCTTATAAAAAAAAGTTTGACTTTTTGCCCAATTTCTCCTTCAACGAGAAGGCCAACCCGCAGGCCCCAACATCTGCTGTGGTGTGGCAGAGGGTGATGTGATTCATTCAAATGCTGAAGCTGATGGTCACTCAAGTGAATGAATAGAAGAATGCTCTTTGCAGTCGGGGGGGGGGGGGAGGGGGGGGGGAAGGAAGGCTTCCAGACCTTGTCACTCCAACACCTTTGAAACCTGAATCAATGACCTTAGGGCTGATGATAAACTGATGATTAACTCTGATATTTTGAATTTATCTTTGGCTAGCTAGCATTAGCAGTTTCACTCATATATCAATAACAAAAGAATGTCTCAGTAGCACTATAAAACCTGCAGAAAGGGAGGCTTATCACCATGTGCAGGAAAAAAATGTTTTGACAGCCACTTAGAAAATTGAGCAGAGAGCTATGTTTAACTTCAGAAAGTCTCAGTTGTGATGTCACCCTCAAATAATCATAACACAGTAGCAATAAGATATGCAAGCATAAAGTAAAATCGAACCTTTTCTGTAATTGTATTAGTTGTTTTCTGCATTTGTTCTGTGTTAGAAATTAATAACTTTTCAGCAGTTTTTTGAGGAAGATTTCCCCATTTTTTGCCAGGATATGTACTATCTTACACAGAGATGATACTGCATCAGGAAATGGCAAAGCCTCTCTGAAATCCTGCTTTTTCTTTCTCAGTAAGGCTTAATAGAACTGGTAGAAAGAACAATAACATAATAGAAACAGTATATATTTTCTCTGTGGGGAATGCAAAAAGAATGTAATGCTTTAAATTTCATAGATCTTTTTAAAACTTTTCCTGAAAAAGCAATAAGACAACTGTGATATTCTGCTTAGTCTAATAACATTATGAATATTGTTCTTAAAAGAGGCCATTTTCATTCTAAGAGTTTTGCTGCAATTCCTAATGCAGCACTGGCTGGCAGTTCATGAGAAGAAGGAAACCATTCCATATCTGCAGAATCAGTCTTTTTCTGTATGCAACCATTATGTTCTCTAGGCTAAAAAAGAAATAGGACAAGCAACTATACCACTGAGACTGAGTCAGGCTCTCTGACTCAAAATCCTTATGAGGAAAGGTAGGCTAATAGCACTTCCTAGAGACGCCGGGAGGTTAGCTAGGGTTTATGCGATAGCGGTGTGCAGGTAATGTACCCTATTCACCTTCTGTCATATCAACTAGTATCTCAAAAGAACCATATAGTGATTGTTGGTTGTATGTGTAGCCTTTAAAATGCCACATTTTTTGCTTTTCTGCATTCTTCTGAGGCTTAAATGTCACTTTCTTGATGGTTCATTGACTTTCAGGGCCAAAAGGACAGGAATCTGACATGACACAATACAACTAAGTATGATAGAACAGACATCCGTGCTGCAAAAATCTTTTTTTTTGAGATCAAAACAGTTTAATAATTGAAATAAGATTTTTTAAAAGTCCCAAAGAGAAACAATCTAATTTTCATTGCATAAACATTTTCTTATTAAAAAAAAAACAAAAACCAGCAAAAAACAGAAAAAGAAAAAGAATATTAAAAGGGATGAAACAGCTTTTAGCTTTGACCATCTAATCATGAAGTCCATAGAAATGGCAGATACTGATTTAAGGGATTGATTTAAGTTCACCTGCCATTTTTTAAGTCTTCCCAAAGAGAGGTTATAAATGTGTTATTGCCACTAGGCAGTTTTATGAACTTGAAACTACATGCTTAGATGCTAATATCTTATAAACCTGTTTAGGGGAAGCATATCGTGAACATCTGAGAGGAATTGCTGAGAATCCTGAGATAAAAGACAGGATCCAGTATTTGCACTCTTGTGAGAAGGAAGCAGAATAAGTGACCTTTCTAAATCAAAAGCTATCACTCAGGAAAAGAACATAAAGGGGAGATCTTATTTTTTTATTGACTTCTACATTTTCCTCTTTTCACTGTTTCTGCTATAAGAATGCCTATACAGTTGATTTTTTGAAAAGGGGCAATTTGACTCATTAAACCAGGCTGCTACACTTTAAATATGCAACCGGTTACCACGGCAACAGTTTTACTTTGACACACAGCTTATCTTGTTTTAAGGAGTGCAGCCTGTTGTTATGGCAATTTGGAACACCACTATTTTTTCCCCCAAAGAAGCGTAACACAAGATAATAAAACACTAGTTAAAATGAGTTCAATAATTAAAAAACTAAACCTGATTTAATATCTTGTAGAATGCTGTAGTTTCTCAAATTTAACAAATGAATCTTGACTGGAACAGAGAAAGAAAGAACCAAAGTTCACGAGGAAATAAGGATAAAGGATTATATTTTATACCACTGAAAGGCAAAGGTAGATTGTAGAGGTGTTTTGTAACAGATGAAATCTCACTTGTTAATCCACTATGCTTTCTGTCTCCATGAAGAAAAACATTACTTCCTGTCTTGCAGATTTCTTCAGGAGCAAAATCTAAACAAATGGATCTAGAAGGACCAATGCAAATTATCCCCTGAAGCTCTTAGCATTACAAGCAGGATGAATATTCTAACTGAAGTTTCATAAACAGTAACATTAAATGATCAGACTTCTGCCCTAAAATAAACCTTTTTCAAAAAAGAAAGATTGTTTAAGAATCCTAAACGTACACAGTTCTCCCTATTGATACAAACACTTCACATTAGATGTTAAATAATCATGCACAAGCCTGCATATTTTGAATAAGAATGAAATCTATAGGCCTTTTGCTACAGGCGTATTGAATGAGCCCCTACACTTTGATCTTCAGAAAAACTCAGCTCATGTTTAAGCAAGAGCTGGAATGGTCCTGGGAGTAGAGGAGAGATCTGAGGGACACCCAGCCATCCAAAACCTGGAAATAAAAGAAAATGAGGAAGAAACTTCTATCCAATTATCCAGTCCCCAAAAAAAGCAGAAGAGGGCTCTGCATTGAGTAAGTAAGCTCAGTCAGGGTCCACCTGCTGCAGTTAAAGTAATTTTCTGATGAAGTAGCCATACACTTTTGAAGGGAAGCTTTCACTTGTGAATTGCTCAGGTTCTGAAGTAGATAAGCCAAACATATTAGTCCTATTTCTACTTAATTTCACGTAGAAAAAACAATTTAAGAATTCCACAAGGAAAAAGTGGTCAGCAGAAGATCCTCAGCATAGTCAAGGCAGGACAAATCCCTTCCTATCATCTGCCACTGAATTTTGTCTGCAAGGGTGCCATCCTTTAGTTTGATTCCTGTAAATATATGCAACATAGGCATATTGTTCTTTTTCAAATCTCTTTCAAAACCATAATGGCTTTACTGGTTTAGCTGAACAGTTCATCTAGTTCAGTATTCTGTCCCCAAAAACAACCACAAGCAAATGCTTAATGGAAACTACAGTCAGGGAAAGAAGACCTAATGCTTATCCATTATTTGTTTGTTTTCAGTTCTGGGGATTTCTTTGGCCTGTTCTAATTCATCTGTTTAATAACCTGCCACAGACCTTTCTTCCGATCACCTAAATTCACATCAGCTTCTTCCATCCACAGTGTTTCTACACCTAGATACATATGAACATACATTGGCCCATATATAACAGAGAGATGGTGCAAGACTTTTCATAGAATCACAGAATCATAGAATGTCCAGAGTTGGAAGGGACCCACAAGGATCATCGAGTCCAACTCCTGTCCCTACATAGGACAACCCCAAAATTCACACCATATGTCTGAGGGCTTCTTAAATGTTGTCAGGCTTGGCGCTGTGACTGCCTCCTGGGGGAGCCTGTTCCAGTGCTCCACCACCCTCTGGGTGAAGAACCTTTTCCTAATGTCCAACCTAAACCTCCCCTGGCATATCTTCCTGCCGTTCCCTTGGGTTCTATCATTGATCACCAGGGAGAAGAGATCAATGCCTGCCCCTCCTCTTCCCCTTGTGAGCAAGCTGTAGACTGCGACGAGGTCTCCCCTCAGTCTCCTCTTCTCCAGGCTGAACAGAACAAGTGACTTCAGCCGCTCCTCATATGGCTTCCCCTCTAAACCCTTTACCATCTTCGTGGCTCTCCTCTGGACACTCTCTAGTAGCTTTGTATCCTTTTTGTACTGTGGTGCCCAAAACTGCACACAGCACTTGAGATGAGGCCGCACCAGTGCAGAGTAGAGCGGGACAATCACCTCCCTCAACCAGCTAGCAATACAGTGCTTGATGCACCCCAGGACACGGTTGGCCCTCCTGGCTGCCAGGGCACGCTGTTGGCTCATGTTCAACTTGCCATCGACCAGAACCCCCAGATCCCTCTCCGCAGGGCTGCTCTCCAGCCTCTTGTTCCCCAGTCTGTATGTACATCCAGGGTTGCCCTGTCCCAGGTGCAAAATCCAGCACTTGCCCTTGTTAACTTCATACGGTTGGTGATTGCCCAGCTCTATAATTTGTCTAGATCTCTCTGCAGGGCCTCTCTGCCCTCAAGAGTGTCAACACTTTTCATCAGTAGGAATTTTATCCTTTCTTCTCTGCCAAATTTGTTGATAGCATTTAGCTGTCCTTTGCCTCAATAAAGTATTTACTCTAGATACAAAATTTCTCACCATTCTAGACTGCATCTGGAATAATCTGCAATGATTCTCAATTCTCTGGAAGATAACAGTGATTCAGTGCAGTGTTCACAACCTCTAGATTCAGTTTAGGTTCAACACATGTAAGGACATAACTTTCTTCTCAGAATTTTCTATTGGAGATTTTGAGCTAGTTTACATATACCTCCTTTTAAAGTGCTTAGTTCTCCCTACATGTGTTATAAGGAAATTGGACATTTTTAGGTTAAATGTTGCCTAAGTCCATTTACAAGTTTAGGTTTTAGCAGGTTTGGATAATTTTGTCTGAAATATGAAAGTAATTTTGGTTTTGGTTTTTTTTTGTTTGGTTGGGTTTTTTTTTTAAGTAGTCTGTTTTAAATTATACTGTATATGAATTTTTCAGTACTTACAATATTCATTCTGGGATAGTTGCTGGCAGTTCTCAATATTCCTATCACTATTTCAATCTTTACTATGAAAAAGAAGTTATTTAGTATATGAGATTTATCATCTTAACTTTGAAATTCGTCTTTTATTTATAATTTTGTCTGTAAATAACCAAACAAACCTTCATAGGTGTGATGTCTCCAAAGATGTTTGCAAAGAATATTCAGGACAAAAAATATAGGTAGAAATGATGCACATGGTGAATTCACTTTCTGAATAGCCATTTTGGAAAGCAAGCACAAAAAGAGGGATTTTAGATCAAATCTGAACATTGTGCCTCAGGCCCCTCTCTTCTTCTTTGCAATAGCATCAAAGTTGTTTTGAGTTTTCCAATTAGTTTCTTTAAAACACTGTTACTGTCTTGATGTAATATGTCTTCTCTCCTCTTTTCTATGCCTTTTTTTTCCCCCCCTCTAATAACTATCAAGAAGCCTAACAACTATTAGTCCCAGTCTTGTCCCCTTTTTGGTGGTGTCTGTGAATTTAATTTCTTTCTGACCTTGTATCTTTGAGAGCTTCATTCCCTCCAGCATTCTGCCTCTTTATTTCTGTTTCTCAGTTTTTTTCCAATCTTACTCATGATACATGAGGACAGATGTGGTTTCAGATGTTCCTTTCTCTTTCTTTAAGAAAATCTTACTGCTGCTTTTGTTGCAAAGAACACGAATTTGAAAAGACAGTGCAGGAGCCTTTTCCTATGCTTCATATATCCACAGAAAGGAGGGGAAAAAAATCAGTCTGAAGCAGTTCAGCATAAACCTGGATGTTGCTTGCAAGATAAAATATATATGGCTGGCCTGACAAAGGTAGTAGAGGCAGCTAAATATCTTTTGACTGTCGTTTTATGGGTGACCACAGATGTATGAGGGGCAGATGTTTTCCATTTTGCCTAGAGCTACACAAATCTGTGAGCTGTCAGTAAACTCATACATGAAAGAATAAACCAGTGATCAGCTCATACAAGGTATCAGCATTAAGTATTTGGTATTTTTAAGCACTCTCTCAGTATTAGATATTAGTTCTTACTACAGGCCTATGAAGCAGAGGATTACTGTTTACCTCTGTGTTCAGGTAGACAGAAGAAACCCAGACTCGGGGGTGAGGCACCTCCAGAGATGCCAATAAGTCTCTGGTCTAAGTGACTTGCCCAGGGTCATGCAGAGAAGCAGTAGCAAAGGGTAGGACTAGCACTCAGTTAGCTGCCTGGGCTGTACCCACCATCAAGCCCCTAGGCAACAAGCTCTTTGAGAGCTGAAGTTTTCAGTGTCACCCCTACTCTCTGATCTTTCTATCAGTAGAAATTCAGCATTAAAAAGCTGGTTTGAATTACAGACATGCAGCACCTTCCAATAGTTATGCAGGCAGACTGGGGAATGCAGTTTATATTGAACATCTGAGAAATTCATCTTTTTGTTAACGATATTAAACAACAGCTTCTAAGTTTCAGATTATTTCTTTAAGCTGCTTGGATCTCAGCCTCATGCATTCCTAACTGGAAGATTTCAGCAATATGACTGAAATTCTTTCTGAAATTAGATTTGTTTATTACTTATGTTTCTTGATTGTTATCACTGCCTTTCTACTTTCTTTTTGATTCCTGTTCTTTTAATCCTGTGCCTTTCTCTTGTCATGCCCTTTCTTTTCTGTGTTTCTTTGCTTTTCATTTTTCAGCAACAAATTCAGGAATCTAGCATTCCACAGGTATGGTTATTAAAATGCCATTTAGTAAGATAATAATGGGAGATTAACAAGTGGTAACAGAGAAGAAACACATTTTACACATTGATTCAATAAACAGTTAATTTCTGCTAAATGCAAGAAAAATCTCTACCAAGACCATGTATGATTTCTCTATACAACCATTAGTTCTATGATGAAATCAGTAGATTTTAATTTGTATCTTAAAAATTCTTCTAATTTAGCTTTTACAAGGCAGCCATACAGTTAAATAACAGCCATGCCATTTGCTCAAGCTAAGCAAAAAAAAAAAAAAAAAAGTAGCTTTCCTCAATAAAAAAACAAATCCTTTAGCTCTGAATCTTACTTATGCCCACATCTTCAGATCACTACAACCAAGGTCCAACTTTCCATTTATAGATGATCATTACCATTATCACGTTCTTTAACACTGTCACAAATGCTTACCTCACTAGTAAGTCTGGATGCCCCCTAGCAATTACACGGAATAAAATCCAATTGCAGAAGGAATGCTGGTGAGCATGATAGAGAGTTACCGCAAATTGAAATGGCATTTCAAAATTTTGTTAGATCCTTTCTACTCAGGCCAGTCCAATTACTCAGCTTGTTCTCATTACCTCCTTTGATATAAGTATTTGATGGTTTGCTGCTGTGCACATTATCACATGGAGCTGGCAGCAGTTTGCAGTTGCTTTATGAAGAATCATTTCCATACAGAGGGAAAAAATCAACCCTGTGAAAAATAAAGGTGAGCATTACAGGAATGTGGTCTCAAATCTCACTTTTGCAGTTTATTATACGGGCATGGAACAGTAAATTTGATACAATCATCAAGCTGTCAGGTTTCTGTTTCAAGAAGGACAGTAGGCCACCATTGCTATTACTGCTCCACTCTGAGTCACCAATAATAGCAGTGAGATTAGGACAACTATTTCCAATAATAGTTTTACCTGTTTATTGAGCAGACTATTTTTTTAATAACAGGATATTAGAGATGGTGCAACGTGCAAACTCTATGTGGGCTAGAACTAGTGAAGAAAACAGGAACAGCTTTTAACTACACTAGAAACCTGCAACATCAGCTGTACATGATGCAGAAATCTTTGGAACAACAATGCACTGTGCCTGCATCTTCATCCATCCCTATACTGTACAACAGAATGATTCTCTGGGGGCACTTGATTTCTGTGTCTCTGGTACTAACATAATGTTTCTTCTCATTGCTTTCTACTTACCTCCTTCATAGCATCCTAATACCCTCCAAAGGATACTCATAGCTTTACTCAGTTATTCTCAGTTGCCTTTGTGCTCCAGAATTGGCTGCAGAATGTGCTAGGAAAGGTTGCAGAGCTGCTAGCACATAGGAGTCTGTGTGTACATAAAATCACAGAGACGCCAAAGCACTCAAAAAAAGCAAGAAAATAAGGGTCTACTTTCTTCTGGGGAAATCAGTGTTTGGAAATTCTGTGACATGCAAAGAGTTACACAAAATGAGCTTATTAAAGTATGTAGGTGTGGTGCAAAAAGGGGAAAATAAAACGTGGAAATATGTATGAAATTGCTGTTTCCTTTTTTAGAATTTGATATATTGACATGCAAAGTTTTATCAAAAAATAAACACTTGACCAATTCCATGGGTACAGGAATAGGGAAACCTATTGACTTCGCAGGCAGGCCCTCCTTGAAAAAAACTAGTCAGCTGGGAAATTTGATAGTGATGACAATCCATGGAAAGACAAAAAGAGGACAAACTCAGGAACAGAAGGGATGTTCCGTACTTTATCACTGGCTAACAGTAACTGTACCCCTTCTGTCTTTGTTAATCTGAACCTGTGCGCCAGTTTTGTCTTAGCGGATGCTGGGAAGCTCTTGTTGTCTTAGACCTCTTTTCCATGCAGTCTGAAGTTATTTATTAGATTGTATTGCCTCTGATCATTGCCTATGTTTGTAGTCTTTTTTTTTTTTCTTTTTTCCCCCTATCAGAGCCAAAATGGAAGAGAGCTGATGAAAGAGTCTGGCCTTCTGCAAAGTATCATGGGGGTGTAGAGTTAGATGTAATTTTAAATATTTAAAAGTTTAACAGAGCTATTGGCTAGGAAGTTAGAATGCATAAGCATTCAGAAACTGATGTTTTGCTTACACCACCTGAAGTTTACTTCTTTCTTTGACAACAAAGCTTAAGAGACGTAAGAGGCTGAAAAAATCCAACTCAACCCTATGAGCAAGTAGAGAGAATTTACCCTAACTGTTCAAGGGCAAGAAAGCTTGTGAAGCCACACTGGCAAGACACCAGTCCCCAGCATGCTAAGCTAAAGTTGTAGCCTTTCACTTTAAAGTATTTCTGGTTTTAGTCACCTGCATGTGTTTAAATGCACAAAACTACAGTCCACTCAATATTGTCCACCTCTGAAAAGTATACCATTGTCCAAGGTATTTAATATATGTGAGCAATAGTTATGTGAATACAAAATTTAATGGGTTAAATATAAAGCAAACCTTGACAAACTGAACTTGAAGCACAGGGAAAAATTAGTGGGTGAGAGAGAGAAAGAAAGAGACATCTGAAGCTATGCTGAAAGTCTTTCCAGTTTGCACAGAAAACATCAGAGAGGAACACAGACCCACAAAAACAACCCCAACAGTTTCTCTTTCCTTGTGTAAATTCTTTGTCATCCTTCGAAGTTTATCAACAAATAAGAATAAAAATAATCTTTGTGATAAAATTAGATGGGGAAAGGAAAAAAAAAGAGAAATTCTCTTGATGTATTAACACCTGAAGTGCAAGCTCCATGTTAAACATTTAAGGACATCGACATTTCTTCACTTAGTATCTTCAGTGTTTTAAAAGATGTTACTATCTTCCCTTCCCTTCCTTTCTCTACTTCTCTCTCTGCCAAAGAATACCTGCTCACAGGAGTGAAGCAGAATACCTTTTATCTCCTCACCCACACCTCTCAAAATCAATTGCTTAGCTTACATTGCTGAAAAGGTGAACTTCAGGCAAGCTGCAAGACTGCATCCTGAAGCAGCCGAGAAGCATCTGGATGCTTCATTTTGCTAACTCTTCTGTGGAGGCAGTAACATTGAATACAACGTAAAAATGGGTGTGCATGTTTGGGAACTTACACTATTTTAGGAAGATTCTTTAGAATGTGTCTTCCAGTGCCCTAATTTCTCTTTCTCCAGTTGCACATGATTAATAACAGGCTTTGTTCTATTCACAGTCAAGTCCTTAGCAAAATTTTCACTAAATCTAGTAGAAGCAAAATTATGCAACTACTTCATTTAAGGAACAATTTGTATAAAAGTAATATTTCCTATCATATTTGAGCTACTCTTTACCATCTACATCTTTCAGTGAATTTACCTTTTAAAGAGTGCAGTTTGGTGGTATGTTGCAAGATAATTTCTTTGATGGTATATTGATGTTAGGTTTTGTGCACTATCATAAAGGAAACACTAAAAGACGTGTTACTCTTCTGCCACTCTGTCTCTGCTGCTCTTGTTATGGGAAATTGTCATGGCAGTCTGAGCTCTGAAGGTTTTGGTTAGCTCTATTTCCATGTTAGTATTGTCAGATGATGCTTTGACATGTCATTTAATATTTGAGAAAGTAATTATATATTTTCAGGGTTGATTTTTTTTCTTTTTCATTGCCAACCAAATTTGCTCATGTCAAGGTTTTCAGAAAGTGCATTCAAATAGGAGATTCACACTTCTCTATATTATTTTTATTTCACGTTTTCTTTTTTCAGCATTATAAAGTGACTGAACCTATTTAGCCTTAAACAGGAACAAAAGCACCTTTTCCTTTCCAACAGTTACACTGTGCTAAAACTTTTTTCCATGTTCACTTTCGATAATTAAACATAGAATTTTAGGTAGATCTCTCTCCCTCGCAACCCTGGACTATGTATTACACAGTGCATTGCCATCTCAAGCCACATAAATTACTGCAGAATGAGTTAGCAGTGGTATGAGAACTAATATATGATAAATGACCCTGGGTTTCATTTTAAGGTAACATAGTTATCATGCTTCTGATACTCAAGCCACCAAGGATGCTAGCCATGACACAGCACTCTGATATATGAATATATGCTTAGTTTCTGCAGATTAGTCTCCCAGCCTTAGGGAAACAAACATTGTTAAAAGGATAAAAAAATACTGCAAGTAGGTTTGTGTTTTTTTTTTCCACTGCTGTCTCAATCATTTTTTTGAAACAAATGAAAGACATTTAAGAAAGTAAGCTTGATATAAGTTTAAGTGCTATATACCTGGAAGTGTACCACAGTAGGAAAAGGTTCTTAAATGTTTATTGGCTTCAAGCAATGGAGGTATCTCTTTTAGCAAATGTAAAACAGAATATAGTAACGAATTAGTCAAAAAGCTGCTAAGAACACACAATGGGGATATCTCTAAGTTTTGTCCTATTTCTGTTCCCCATTTGTTCTCTTGCAATATTCATAATTGTTCCAGTGGGAATAGAGCAAGGCAAACGCTATGCTCCTGAGAATTGCACTTGGATGGACCATTAGTCAGAGTAGATGACGGACATCTCATTGTCTTCCCCGTTTCAGCATTTAGGGCATATGAATACAAATGAATTGAAATTGATTCATATTGTTTTCAGAAACAATGGAAGCACAGCTACAACATGTATAGGCTTCTGTCTGTCTATTAACTAACTCAGTGAGGTAATTTATGCATATCAGCTCTCTAAAATTGACCTGGCTGAATTAGTTCTTTTGGAAGGAAAAAAAAAAAAACACAGTTGGAATTAAAAATACATTTTTCCCATAACCAGAACATTGGTGTTAAAAATAAGGAAGCTTGCTCACTGAATCAAATATGTAATTTATCCTAGGCAGAATATAAATGAAACATACTAGAACAAATATTGCAGGTAAAGTTTCTTTGCTGCCTTTGTTTTTATAGCCTTGTGCCTATAAATTCTCTATATAACCTCAGACTACTAAAGGGGTTGGGAAAGAATAGTGTGGAGTGTCAATAAGAAAAATAATTGCAAAACCTTTTATCTTGATGAAAAATTTTTTTCAAATCACATGAAAATACTCGTTTATATCAGTCAAAAAAAAACCACGTAAAATTTTTCCTGCTATGTTTTCAAATATATTTAAGAATTTTTCTCAAATATTTTTTGGCATTTTTTGACCAGATAATGTCTCAGATTTCAAACACACCTGCACACTAACATGTTTACCATGACAATAACTGTATTAAAATTGCATATGTCAAAAAGCAACTGGAATGAGTAAAGATCCCTATCTAATGTGTTCATATGCTACCATCTTTTATTGAAACTGGATTTCTTGAAAGCTTAACTCACAGGAAGACGGCTAACACTGAGCTTTTTCTTCTAAACCACTGGCAAAGCATTCCAGCAAAGGAGAATTCAGATATTCAAATAAAGAGAAAATAAGAAAGAACCGACTGTCAAAGATCATGGGGACAGTCTCAAATGGTTGTTTGGGGTTTGGGTTTTTTGGGTGGTTTTTTTTTTTTTCAGATGTTGACAGTCAGCATTTTGCTTCCTGCAGCAAGGGGGCATTTAGAGATCCTGACCAGTGAAAGTACTGTAGCTTCTAAAGGTGGACTTTTACTCTTTTGAAAAATAATTCCCACAAACAGAAATTGGGGAAAAATCAATCCAATGGCTCTGAAATATAGCCAGCTTTATCTACCTGTGAGGTAAGTCTCAGACAAAACTTTGAGTGGAAAAGTACGTTTCTCATATTTTCACTTATCATGACCTGGATCAAGATTTTCTGATTTGCTTTATGGTTTTAATATATTTAGCACTAAAATTTGCTTTGTGCTCATTTTTTGGGGGGAGTGGAATAGGTTTGGTTTTTGTTTGTTTGTTTGTTTTTCTTCAGAATGGAGTGGAAAAGAGGATTAAATTGACTGGAGAGGAAGGAGGGAAACTTTAGTTTTACCAATTTTACAAAATGTCTCCTCTACACACTTGCTTCAAGGATCATTTCTATCTTGTTTTATAGCTCATTTCCATTTTATCTTGTGAACAGGTATGCACAACATTGGTTATAAGGCTGCTAACTGCAGGACTGGTTGTTAAGCCTGTGGCAGCAAAGCAGGCAGTGCTTTGTGGTCTTATGTTCCAGCAACATCTACTGATTCATGGCTGAGCTCTCGTTTTCCATGCTGTGCTGCTCATCCTTTTTTTGAAACACTGTAACAGGGCACATATTCCAGGGTATAGTGTAGTTGGTCCATTACTCTTGGGAGAGTTTTTTAATCCTCTCCGTTTGTTCATCAAATCCTAGTAATTTCACTTCTCTGTTTTAACAATGGGATCAGTAGCCCCTGATTTCACTGTCTTCAGCCCTGTCACACTACTCTATTTCTGGATGCAATTTTCCTCTTGCTTCCCTCTCATCTTTCCAGAATACAGCAGGCAAAATAATTCCACATCTCACATAAGCTTGTAATTCTCACCCACATTATAGATGCTCCACAACCACAATCATCTGAATGTCTACTTCTGTCTCTTATTAGTTTCATCAAATGAGTCATACCTCAACTACTCTTTTATCTTCTCATTCCTCTTCCTATTCTTAAACTTGCTCCCATACTGCCCTTTTATTTTGATGTCTTCCAGCCATAGAAAAAGTATTTACTGAAAATATTTTTTTTCTCCAAACTTCACTTCTAATGGGCTACACTTCATCTTTTCACTAATCTCCATCAATGTGATGTGTCAGTCATGCATTTTTTACTTTTTTTTAAAGATAGGTTTAATTCATCCTCATCTCCTTGGCAACAAAGTTTTGCCTCTGATACTGGTGTCCAAAAGAAAGCATTAAATTGAAGAGATCTGACATTACTTTTTCTCTTAGATCAGTGTCTCACATTTTACTATTCATTATGCCATTGAATCACCCTTGACACACTAAATCAAGCACTATTTCATGCTAACTTGCCAAGGAAAGCATTATCAAAATACAATTTTGTTCAGGTGTTTGTGAGGAGGAGACAGCACAACATGCTGCTGCAGGATTCTCTTACTGCAGAAATTAAGATTCCCAGAACTATTCCTGAGAACGATAAGGAACCTAAATAGGCAGGATAAAAAACACTTAGTAAATCCTCCCTCCTCTCACTACGTGGATAAATGTTAAGCTTACGCTCTCATAACCTAAGCTCACAGTTTAAACACTGTGGCATAAACATTGTGAGGGGGCTTCCTTCCTCCACAGTATTGCTGGCACATCATCCAAATTGTGAATAATGAGCTACACAGAAGGCATCTAAGGAGTGCCAGGGATTTTCAGAGAGGTTTATGTAGGACTGTTTATGGCTAATTTTCCAGTGCCTCTGCTAAGAGAAATCCTGCCTGTATTTGAATTGATAAAGTCAGTAAAAATATGTTTTATGCCTATTCAACTATACCAAAAACCTCAGAGGTATAAATAGAAGCTGATTCTGATCTCCTTCACACCAGTTTTCTCAAAATCATGTTCAAAATTACTGGAGATGGGGACAGAAGAAATTGTATGTCTGTCAGAGATTTCCTTTTGAGCAGAGCCATTAGCTAAGAGAGAAAATCGAAGTTAAAAGGTAGTACATAATAAATTGGCCATGACTAATACTTCAGATATATTTTTTTGAGCTCTGAATAATACTGACTTTTTGATTAGCATTGGTAGCAGAAATGAAGTAAAGATGTGGGTGTACAAATAAAAACCCAGCATTTTTAAGTCACAGCCCCAGTGGAAACAGTGATTACTACTGTGCTGCTGAGATATTCCTATTATTCATTTATAAATGATATGCCAACTGCTCCAGAAGAGCTCAATTATTCAGCAGGGTGCTGAGATTGTGAGGGTTTTTTTGGGAAATGCAGCCAGTCTAAGGAAAATAAAGCGAAAGCAGATTCTGTATTCTCAGGATAAACCAGATCTTCCCAGTACATGCAGTGTACTGACAACAAATCAATTTGCTTTTGGATTCAGGACCAACAATTCCTAATGGCTGGCAAAAGATAATATCAATGATTTGAAGCAATGAAGGAGGCAGCATGAAGGAGTTTTTATCAAGTCTTAATTTTATAATAAAGTTCTCTGCCTTTTGAAAAATAACTATAATCAGATAGGCTTTAGATGTAATCTTCTATTGAAATCAAAATGGTTTAGATTGATTTGTCAGACAATAAAGAGGTATTGTATTCCTTTCAAGAATAGCTAAGCAGAAGGAAACAGGTTGTAGTTTTAGTCCTACTGTCACCTAACACACATATTCTTGTGATAGTTTATAGAGGCAAATATTTATCTGAGCCATGTTATAGCACTGGAAAATGACAAATCTGCTTCTGCTTTGGATGAGATGGTAATTTTCAAGTACCTAGGTCACAAAGGTTTTCTTCTGTGCAGGGAGGTCTTCATTAAATACACTAATGCACGCATTTCCTGTACAACAAGACAACACCAAGTTGGGCGGGAGTGTTGATCTGCATGAGGGTAGGAAGGCTCTACAGAGGGACCTGGACAGGCTGGATTGGTGGGTTGAGGCCAACTGTATGAGGTTCAACAAGGCTCAGTGCCGGGTCCTGCACTTGGGTCACAACAACCCCATGCAACGCTACAGGCTTGGGGAGGAGTGGCTGGAAAGCTGCCCAGCAAAAAAGGACCTGGGGGTGTTGGTCGACAGCTGGCTGAGTATGAGCCAGCAGTGTGCCCAGGGAGCCAAGAAGGCCAATAGCATCCTGGCTTGTATCAGGAATAGTGTGGCCAGCAGGACCAGGGAAGTGATTGTCCCCCTGTACTTGGCACTGGTGAAGCCGCACCTTGAACCCTGTGTTCAGTTTTGGGCCCCTCACTACAAGAAGAACATTGAGGTGCTGGAGCGTGTCCAAAGGGCCACGAAGCTGGTGAAGGGTCTAGAGCACAAGTCTTATGAGGAGCGGCTGAGGGAGCTGAGGTTATTTAGCCTGGAGAAGAGGAGGCTGAGGGGAGACCTCATCGCGCTCTGCATCTACCTGAAAGGAGGTTGTAGTGCGGTGAGGATCAGTCTCTTCTCCCAAGCAGCAAGTGCTAGGACAAGAGGAAATGGCCTCAAGTTGTGTCAGGGGAGGTTTAGATTGGATATTAGGAAAAATTTCTTCACTGGAAGGGTAGTCAAGCATTGGACCAAGCCTCCCAGGGAAGTGGTTGAGTCCCCATCCCTGCAGGTACTTAAAAGACACATCGATGTGGTGCTTAGGGACATGGTTTAGTGGTGGACTTGGCAGTGCTAGATTAACGGTGGGACTTGATGATCTTCAAGGTCTTTTCCAACCTTAACGATTCTATGATTCTAACAATGAATGCACATTAGTTCTCTGTATGAACACTGTTATTCCATAACAAGCGCACCCATTCTTTAGATTAGCTTAAGTATGTTGCAAAATGAGCAAATTGAATCGCACAGAGGAGTTCGTGGCATGGAGTGAAATCACCCACATGAGGAGCTCATGTATAATAGTGTTTGCAGGCTATCTCTATACAGACAACACCTTAAGTAACCTAAACACTACTTTCAAGAGGCTTTTCTGGGGAAGCTCATAAATTGAAAGGTTAGAAAACCAGAGATGCTGAGAAACTCTTTATGGTGCTTTTAAAGCCAACAAAAAAACTAAGTACAGATTCCATGACAATATAGAGCTTATTAAAATTACTCTGAAACCAGTCTTAGTATTGCTGGCATTTACATTGAAAGGCAGTGGACTTTTTAATCTATTGTTCTAGAAACAAACTTCAAGCTTTCTGACTGCAGAATCACATTTGGAGTACTGAAAAACTCTCTTTCCCTGTTCTCTTGTGACTTTTTTTTTAATATTGAGACCAGTATCCATTGAAACATCAAGTCTATTAATTCTGATTTTTACTCATTATAGTGCTCTTTCAAGCAAGGAATACTCTGACAAGCCAGGTGTAGGAGTTCAGGCTTCATACATTTCCAAACAAAGAACTGTTATTCTTAAATAGAGGTCCAAAAGAAAATATGTCCAAATGCCTGGAAATCAACATTAACAAAGTTTGTCTGTCTTGGTCTTTTCTTTATACTTATGCATTCCCTCTCTCTTGCAAATACAAACTAGTTGTTTTATTAGCTCCCTTTTGACACTTAATTGAACATTAAAAGAAAGAGGGAAACATATATCAAAAGTCTTTTGCTCCCATTCTTTTTTAAACATGTACAAATGACTTAAAACAGAATTTCATGAAATGTGAAGTTGAGTTGTTTGGATTGCCTTTGAAAGAAACACAAGACAAGAATGAACAATTAGTGTTTTGTCATTGCCACTCATTTTGATGGTAGCAAGACCAGACTGCAAACATTTCCTTGAACCTATGTGTTTCTGTCCAAAATTACAAGAAGTACACATACTATCCATGTATGTAGAATTCGAATGTGTTTAAAGCATAGCCTATTGACAAATAAAATAAACACATGTAACTCATTTAGCATTTCAGATTCATTTACATGTAGTCCAGATGCCTCTCTTAACAGTAGTGACTCACAGACTTGTTCTACAAAGTTTATTTTTATTTAGAAATGTTATACCTTACAGAGACACCTATTTCATTATTGCTATATTTGTATTACAGAATTACCCAGACAGGAGTACTGCAAAATCATCATAATGTAAAATGCAATTTTACCAAAAGTCTTCCAAAACATTTACCGTGTACTAAAGAACAAGCATGACACTTTCCACCCTAAAATGCAATTAAAGTGCCTTCAAGCAAGTGAAATCAGGGCATGATGCAAGTGCCGTCTCAGCTTTCAATATTGCATTGACATAATAAAATACGTTGCAGTACATGAAAGAGTTTCCAAAGATAGTGTGGTTTTCTTTACAACAGGTAGGCAATGTATGTGTCATGACTTCCTGGAATGCATCTTGTTTCTTCCATTTTGAACAGTTAAACTGGCTTGTCTTCTCTATCTTACAACCTTGGAGGAGTGTAGAGTATTTGCAGGGATCAGAACAAATTGGTTGTAATTTTATTCACTATAAAAGATGGTTACACGTAGCAGAAACACGCTTTAAAGTAGGTACTCAGTTTCTGCATTGTATATGATCAACATATCTCATAAGAGAAGGGAAAGATATGGTTAGATACATAAGTTTTTGCAAGGAGTAAGATAAAATATAGCCACTATTGCAAGTCATACAAATTGAGTATTTGAGTAATCATGAGCGAGGAAAGGGGAAACAAGGAATAAATGTCTTTAAATGGAACACTGAAAGTCATGGCTTCTTATAATCCTCTAATAGTGTATGATCATTTTGTCACCTCCTCCAGAATGAATGTTACAGGGCTACTGAAATTGCTTTTGTTGTTTGGGTTTTTTCATTTCTAAAGAGTATATAGTGGCAGTATGCAGTTCTGACTAGCAATTTAGCCATTGTAGTATTTTAAATCACCTTCAATACAAGAAATTAATAGGCAAGAACCCATTGCTGCCAATATTATACACTATCTCAGTCTATTCTTAATGAAAAAGCCAGTCCTGAAAGCATTGGTGAATATGTGCAAATTGATTCAAGTGAACAACCTCAAGTATTTATCAGCATGTTTGAGCTCTTACTCAGCGCTGATCTTTCTGAAGGATGTTTCAAAGAATATAGGAAAAATTCTAGCCCTGTAAGGGGAATGATTACAGAAAGGCAAATAGCATTATTTCCAATTGTAATATCATTGTCCAAGATCTTTTTTCCTTGTTTTCTCCTTTTAGGAACATAAACAAGATCCCTAGCATCATAAGCTGATTTTAAATCAATTTGAAATGCACAATCTGCTAGTAGTCCAAAACATAATTTTGGTACAGTTATAAAACAGTTATGAAAACAGTACAAAGACCACCCAAGAACTCAAGTCATCGGTATTGGCTCTGAAAACAGCTCTGGATATATTCACATTTGAACACTTCATTCCACATTCATCCTACTTTACCTGTTCTGGTATTTCAACCAAATATTACATTGTATACTGAAGTTTCTGCTTTAAATGTTTCTGGACAGCATAAGAATGAACTTTTTCTCAGATGGCCTGTATAGTGTTAATCATAGCTAATTCACTTAACAGTAATATGGATATCCAAGTGTGTTTCCTTCTTCAAGAATTCCATCATTAATTAATACACTGTTACAGTGTTGTCTGATCATAGTTGTCATTGCCTGGACTGTACATCATATCACCTACCCTGGATTATTACAGTACAGTAATCCATAATGACCATCATGTCTGACAGGAAGAAAATGTGGTTTTTTTTCATATTCAGACTGTTTTGGAGGTCCCTTTGCAAAAGTATGGTCTTCGAAAGAATTCACAGAATTTTTCGTCTTTTATTCCACAGCAAGATTTATCTGCTAGTCCAAATTCCTGTGGACTTCTGTGGTTTCAGTCTCTCTTCCTGTTTGAACCTCAGGCAACTAACATCCTCTGCAGTAGTCTTCAGCTGCATCCATCTCAATCAAGGGCCACTGTCACTAGCTGTAGTGTCAGAAGTTCAATAACCAAGCCAGAGAAAGTCTTGCAACAAAGAGCTTCTAGATAACTCAGCAGAGAACAATCACAGCTGTAATTACAGTTAGAGCGGGATCACAAATGGGTAAGGTAGCCTTCTGCAACCATTGGCATAACTTCATTTATAAACAGATCCTATGCTGTTCCTTCTAATTTTTTAATGATCAAACCAATATTCCATCTATCTTGCAAGCAATTTTTATTTCTTATATTCTTCTGATAAAGTTGTGACACTACCTAGAAAATTAATTCAAAAAAATTCCCTCCTCCACTTCTATAAACTGAAAGTGTGAACTGTCTAACTACAGCAAATTCTATCCTCCTTCACTTAAAGGCACATTTTTAAATTTAAAGTACATTTACCCTCAACTGTCTTTTGAGTGCATTATAGTTAATTGACGATTTAGATTACACTCCAATATTTTTCTCAATATTTAGTCCTAATGGATATGTTTCTGTGATGCCCAAAGAATGGTTAATTTAGCTATGAACTTTGCCTTGTAGGCTACATGGTCACACTTCCACTGGATTGTACGCAAGCATGATTAGCATACATTAAAATAAATTTTTGTTGCTCTAGCTTTTTACCCAGCATTGTGTAGATATAATTAGTTGAAATACTTCCTTTTTTCTCTGCTCAAAGGTGACCAGAAAGGGTATTATTTTATCACAAAGAAAGCAAATTTCAAGCAGATCAGGGAGCAGGGGGCTTTTTTTTTTTCCATGGAGAGAGGAGTCTGCTAAAGAATTCGGTTTCCTCTGAAATGAAAACTCCATCCCAGCACTCATTTTAAATTCAGGCTGGGCAGAGTAGTCAAGAAAACACAGTGGGAGAACAATTGCTGGCACTGTAACAGCATCTTAAAGATAGTGTGGAATAAACTTGGTATACAAAAAAAAAAACCAAAAAACATCCACACACAATCTGAGTTTGACTGTGTTTGACCTCTATTCCCTGTACTAAGCCAAGTAGCATCTCTTTTGAAATAAAAGGACCGGAACATTGGCAGGTCAAATGCTAGAAGCCTGGTGTTGATCTGCAGGTAGCGACTCGGGGAGGGAACCTGTCTGACATTTTTCTCTCCTTCTCTGAATCCCCAGACAGACCTTCTGGGAGCCAGTCTGTGGCCTGGGGCTGTGAGGAGCAGGAACAAGCTGTTTTCCTCCTGAGAGTGGAAAAGGTGAACTGCTCAGCTCGTTGGGGGGCAGGGGGAGAGGAGAATAGCAAAATCTTGCTCTTTCCATCCGCTTGATGAATTCTTTTGTATACAAATATTTGGATTTTAAAAACAAGTCTTCTAATTTGTATCTAAGCTCTTCACTGTGAATTACATCCAATGCTTGTTAGAGTGTGATGGAGTTCTTGACATTCACTTTATGCAATTGAGAAGAAAAGTCCTGATGACCCTTTGAAGGAGGCTACATGGACTGACCGATTTGGCAAGGATAAAGGGCCAAGAGGCTCAGCAGATGTCATAGGGACAGAGATGTATATTCTTTCAAAATCCATTTCTATATAAATATGATCTAACAGATGCAAGAGGCAGACTCTAATGTACAGCTCTGCTCTGCAGAGTGACTGTCTGTGCCAGTGCACTAAAACCAGCCCTGCTGTGCACTGTGAATCACGTCAGTTCGTGTTGGTGAAAAGTTTTATACTGTATAGCCTTGGCAAAACCAACACCATTAAGTCTGAATGAGCTGCAGTACCATTCCCCATCCTATATCAATAGAGGTGTTCAGTCTATTTAATCATGTCAGTGCCAAATACACTAAGGTAATTGCATCATGGACCTAACAAAAGGGCATCATTTCACCTGCAGCATTTTTATGACAAGTGATAATGTGCAACATGGAAAGAAGCCAAGAGTTTCTAATAGCCAAGACTGAGTTTGCTGAGCTGCATTTATAGGGGGAAAATCTGCAGTTGTAAACATTATTATTTTATGTGACAAAAGAAATGCATACTTCTAAATTTAGTTGGCCACGCTGAGGCTTTCATTGTGTTGACCACACGAGTAGGAAGTAAAGTTAGTGCAAAGGGAATAAGAGCCGCCTAATGAGCAGAATTCAAAAGTCAAATCCAACAGCTTTCAGTGTATCCAAACTAGGTTTGAACTAAGTCCCTCGGAGATCCTGAAGACAAGCCTTTGCTCTCCCCACTGGACTGGTCACCAGAATTCATCTGTGACAGAGGAGAGCACTGCCCTGCTACATAACAGCACAGGGTGTTGTCTCCTTTGTTCCTGACTGAAGGTAACATGCCGAGGAACAGGATGGGGGGCACCCCAGAGCCTTAAACACTCATTAGACCCCAGAAACCTGCTGCATTGGCAGACCACTGACTTCCTCAGTAATACAAGCAACATGCCAATCTGAAATTGTACTGCCTCCGTGCCAAATTCTGCTTCTGCATAAGTACTTGCAAGAGCTGCATCCATGACGCTGGAAGAAAAATAGAGAAACTGCTTTTAAACCTGAAACTCAACAGCTGAGCAGCTGATACCATTATTTTGTGGGAACAGATCCTCCAGGACTGATTGGTTTAAGTTTTTGCCAGAGCATGTAATGCCACGTGCACAAAAGTCATGTTTTGACTTTGCTTATTCTGGTCAGAACTAGTTGCCACTACAGTGGAATAGATCATTCTGTAACTCGTGTGAAACCTGTCAAAACTCAAAATGAGATGTGGAATTAATGATCTGGCCACTTCAAGGTCCAGCAGAGGTGTTTCTGTATTCCAGAGAGCCTTCTAAATTGTCAGATTTGACAGCAGGAAAATGAAATGCATGAAGAGTTGGTAACTCTCTCCAACTTATCCCAAGTCCTTCACTGCCATTTTAAGGTAAAAAATTGCCTGAAATCAGTGGTTCTTATTTGTAACATATCAGGTACATTTGATTTGGCAGGATGCAAGATACACGTCTGCTAAAAATATATGGTCTATTCAGCAGTAGTCAAATGGTTAATTAGAATACGCAACTACCAAATTGTTTCTTTGGTGTTCTAGTGTGTGCTGTTGAATTTGCTATTAAGAACTTTTCCAGGGTCCAATACCAATGACATTCTCCATTAGTGCACAGAGAGTCAGCAATTTTTTGACATCTGGTAGGAAAAAATAATCTTTAAACCTCTGTTACAACTGCCCTTTCCCATCTCTGGTAGAAATAAAGAATCATCTACTTCTCGGAGTATTTACCATGTCTATCTTAGGCAGCTATGGAATTCATATCCCTAAAGGGGAATGTTTCAGCTCAGCTAACATCATGGCATGATCACTTATTACACATACAGCACTAGCAGGCTTTTTCCATACTGCATGTGTTGTATTTCACTTTACAAGACTTACTTATTATAATCATTACATTTTTATTGTATGCCTTTGCTGCTATGGTAATGCTGTTGGGTGGATGCCAGAATCGCATTTTGATTACTTGTATTTTATTTGTCAAGGGCATCTGATGCTTTGAGAGGACATTCTTTTTATGAAGGTATGATCAATTTACGTAAATGAATACTTACTTATACTATACATGATGTCAGGTAAAGAATAGTACAGAGAGAGAGAAACAGGAATAAATTATGTTAAGAGTGGAATAGTTACTATGATACAACACCTGTCTGCTCCAGTTGGCACCTGGACAATTAAGAAGGAATGATTTTCACCATAGGTAATAGTAACTTTGTCCTTGATAAATGTAATCTCCAGAGGCTAGGGATAAGGTTAACCCAAATCTAAATGTAACATCCAGAACAGAAGTAACCTTGAAGAAGGCCCTAAGCTTTAATTTTTATTTTTTTTAACTTGACTGAAAATGAGGTTGTACCCCAAAGGACACAGAACATGCTATAGGACACAATTAAAGAGGAAACGTGCTGAGAATCACACACACAGACTTTTAATGTCAAATTTTTGAACACAAACCTCGACCTTCTGGGAAGAGGAGAATTAAATGTATGAATTCTTGCAAGAAATTGTTCTTAAGTTCTTCCCTGAAGATCCTTTAATTAGCTAGCCTATTTATTATGCTTTTGGACCTGTAGCACCTTGGCTAATGGAGATTTAAGCTCACTTTTCTTCTGATCATATAGCTTTTGCTAAAATGTTTGAATTTTTATATGCTGATTGGGAAAGGAGGAGAAGATAAATGGAAAACAAAAATACAAATGTAAAGACAGAAGACTGCAAGAAGACACTTTAACGGCACTGCCACTGTATTCTGTAGTCATCTGTATTACAGAGCTTACTGTGTAGATTAGAAATCCTTTAAACACCTGTGTAACTAGCAGCTTTTGAAAGCTGATAATGATGATATTACATAATCTTTAGAGAGAATAAAATGCGTTGTAGAACTCAGAAAACTTTTGATTATTTTTGTATTAATTCTGTAGACTGTTAAACTATTTGGAAGCTATTACTATGAATTTTCAGAGAATAAAACTACAAGCATAAATTGTATACTAGACCCCAAGAGCTCTATCAGATAAAGCAGTATTGCTGTCATTAAAAAGATAGATACTAGTGAAGGCATAGGCAGAAACTGATTTTAAAACTGTAGTGTCCAGACATGCTGATGCACTGTGCAAGTAACTGGAAGAAAAGCTACAAATGAAAGCCACACACCCACAGACAAAATTTGGATTCCAGGACTGCCAAGGACATTAAATTCCACGAGGCAGTAGCTGTCTGCTAAAACCCCAGCTTCTAGTCCTGGAAAATCTTAAAGATCAAAGCATTTCAGATGACATTAATTTACCAGTCTAGCATACTGGACACAAGGCTTGTGTAAGCAACATAATTTTTTTGGTTGACTGTGAGTTGCAAAAAAATTATTGTAGGTAAATAAGAATCTAATATTTTTAGATACGGTGAAAGCTCATCTAAGCTTTATTGGAATCAAGCGGGATGGTTTTTGACCTTTTTTTATTTTCAATAAAGAAACAAATCATCAAAATAGTTTTGGAAATGAAAGCTCTATCCAAAGAGAGTTTTAGGATTGGGTATTTAGCAGCTTAAATACATCTAAAGGGAGATGTTTTTAATATCCATGGAGACCCATCTACTACTACAGAAAAGCACTTGTACACTGAGCCAGAACATATAAACAAAAAAGCTGAGCTGGCAAAACCAGTTACTTGTTTCTAACAGAGTGTGCTGGAACTGCCCTTTGCTGTCATTCATAAACTTTATGCAAAGACCATAGAATGTTTGAATGAAAATTCAAAAGGAGCCTACAGTAGAAACACTCCTCTGAAAACTTGTACCACCACCCACTGTATGGGGACAGTAAGAAGGAAAGAAAATTGAAACTGAAGAACTATCCAGTAATGGAGGGAAGCTGATGAAACAACCCCAGAGAAGAAGAAAATTACATAGTCTCCCATTTCTACCATGACATCTCAGAGCTCTAATCCCAGGGAAAAAGTAAACAGAAATGCAGAGCAGCAGAGCTCCTCGTGCTACAAAAAGAGCAGCTGGTCAGGAGCCACATTTGGAACAAAGTCACAGAAGCCATTAGGCAGCCTCACAAACAGCTGGGATGCTAGGGCAGCTAAAAGAAATCTTCTCTGGTAAGTATAATGTTAATAATTGACTTTTTGTTATCTTTTTGCAGTGTTTTTCTATTACTGCAAATCTACGTTTTTAAACACTGTTTTCATTTAAATCTAGCTTAGACTTGAACTCTTGATGATCTGATTCAACAAAGCCATTTATATAAGAAGGAGATCTTAAAAGAGATTATTGGAACAGCAATAATTTTTTCCAGAGTTTCTAAAGAGTTACAGGGTAAATCTCCACTCAAACTGCAAGCCTATTTAACAGCTGATAGTCAGCAGTTCAGGAAGAAGTGGGCTCTCAATGGCCAGGAAACCTCTCTGGCATCATGCCAAGACAGAGATGGACACTCCAGAAATCTGAAGGTCCTTACAGATTTCATAGCAAAGATGAATGGCCAGGCCTACAGCTGATGCAAATATTGCTTTAATAAAATGAGCCAAGTCGCTCCATCAGCAGAGGCTCTGTGCCAACTTCCTCAGTTCAAAATCTCCAATTCAAAATACTACTTTTCTGCCATAAGCACAAAAATGTACAGAACAAGAAGAAAAATTACTAAATATTTTTCAAAAAGTCTACTAGTACCCCTCAAATTAGATTGTCAAAATTCATCTGGAAAAAAATATATGACTCCAGAAATCCCCAAAGGACTGTTCATTTCTGAGAGATTCAAGATGAGACCCTGGCTCAAAACTAGAAACCAGCTGCAACAATTATTTTTCGAATGCTCATATTCCCTTCTGCAGAGTTTGCCTTCTAAGAAATAAATACTTTCAGACTGACAACCAGAGTCATTTACACCTAGTTAGGGGTATGCACTCACCATTATCTCAGGGGATTTCTGTAACTCGTTTTTTCTCGTGTCCATGGAAAGACCACCTACTTAGACAAACATATGTAAACAGTCCTATGAATCATTCCTAGATCTCATTTTCTGACATGGGCCTTTAGTTGCCAACAAGGTCACCCAGCTTTTCTGACTGTTCTTGGTTAATTTGTTATCCTCGTATGGTCCCTCTTATTAACAAAACTATTAATCTAACTGTCCTTTTCAGATAATGCAATACCTTCATACCCAGTTCCCTTATCAGCTAAATTCATTTGTTGCATTGAAGCAATTGCATAGATCTTATGCTGTAACATGAGATAAGATGTAAAAATGCAACCATGATGATCTATGTATGAACTCATTTTTGATAACATAAAACATGATTTTGAGAAAATTTGACAGCTATGACTGCATCAGTGCAGTAGGTCTACAGAGCAAAGTAGCTGGTGCTGACAATCTGACATCCACACTGTAACTCTGGACTGAATGCCTATTAGTGGTCAGAGTGCATCCTTTCAGTTTCTTTTCATCAGGAAGGAATCTATCTTATACATTCCAAAATCATTCCACAGTGTGAACCAAAATCAATAAATGGGGATGATCAGGAAATACCCTTCTCTTCTTTCTCCCTTCTGGACACTAATATAGATGCAAATTGACTTGCAGTCACCTTGCAGGGTTCTCTTTATTCTTTACTTAAAATTACAAAATCTTCATTTCAGTGTTACAGGAAGAACAAAAGTTCCGTTCAGCCTCATAGATGGGAAGGAAATCACCATCAGTGTTTTGGAGCAATGGTTAGGGCTGATTATATTGATAGTGGAAGCTGAGAAACTGCAGAGGGCGCAAAGACAAGAGACCACACAAGCGCAGTAGATCTCTGTGTACTCATAAGCTAGCTGGCAAGAGATGACAAGGAGAGAACTTTATATTTGAAAATAAGGTATTCAGAAAGTGACATTGACATTTGTTAGCTGCAACACTAACACACGAGCTACCTGCAAGCTAATCACCACACGGGATAATAGATCACTGTGAAGCTGAGGTGTAATACTTTTTAATGACCTCATGAAGGTAAGATTCACCTATTTGTAGGTACGATACACAGTGCAAGACCTTTTGTTAGACTAAAGGGGTTATTCTGTCTCCTAGTGGACTCATGATTATTTGATAGACTGGTTTATTTGACATGAGTGGTTTGCAATTAAAAGAAACAAGCACATTGACTGGCATTAATTGTGCTTACGTTCTTCAGCTAATAATCCTCATATCCCACAGCAGCATTTCTAATTTTTTTGCTTGACCTTGATATCAAACTAAGCATGCTACAGCTATTCAGATCATCCTCTTCCTTCTTAGCCACCAGTGCAGCTTTCCTCACCTTTTGCATAATAAGAATTTTGCCATATTATAAGGTATATTAAATGCTGGCTTCAACAGTTCAAAGAGCTCATCAGCAAGCTGTTTTAATATTTTTCACCAGTGACTTTCCCAAAGACAAGCAGGGCTGGCAATATCCAGAATAGACTGAATATATGAAGTCTGGAATATGAAATGGAAAAGGACGAAGTGACCAGGTTAGGCCCAGAAACTTTAGGTGGAGACAGACAAGAGAAGGCTAACAACTGCTTTTACACAATCTCATCTTCTCTTTTCAACCACACTGGAAACTGAGGTTAATGGGTTTTTTTTAAAATACATTGGCAAATTTGTTCATGGAAGATACAGTATTTATCTACACATTATAGAAATATTCATTGTGATCCACTGTTAGTATCTGAATTAAAACAAGGAGGAAAAATCCTAAATCTTCTTCAGCTATCTAAGTGAAAACATTTTCTAATGGACTATGCCCAATAAGAATTTCATTTCTGAGACTTTTAACATAAAATCTTTGGCTATTCTAGTGACAGGCTTATTTATAGAGACAGAGATTTTAAGGCTTTAAAAAAACCCTACCAAACCCAAAGGAACTTGTGCCTTCTAACAAAAATGAAAAATGTCAGTCAGAAAAATGTCAGTAGACGTGGCTTTATTTCAGAGGAAGCAAGTGTTTCTGAATGCTTTCTGGAGGCATTTCAAAGTCATTTTGCAAATATGCAAAGTAGATACTCATGTCTAAATTGTTAGCAGTGTAAGACACATTGCTACAACAGCAGGGATACTTGATACTATGGAATTCACACATCACAGTTACAAGTGTAGGAAGAAAGTGGAGCTTTGAAATCTTGAGGGTTAAGGTCCTTTATACTGATTTGTCATTTTAAAAAAACTTTGTTTTTAAAAGAAGAACATTCTGGAGAGATTCCCAGGGTACAGATCAGTGTCATGTGTTTCACTGCCTTTAAAGTCTATTTAGGATCAAATAAAATTCATCCTTGCATAAAGGTCCTGCACAGATACTTTTGTGACAGCTATGTCTCTTTAGACCCCACCGCAGTAACAAAAGGGTAGGCAAACTATCTCTGTGTTTAGCATCCCTCATCTTCTGTTCACCTGCTGTACCAGGCTGAGTGCTTGGCTTTAATCAGTTACCTGGAAAAGGAACTCCAGGGTGTGCATTCCTCTGCAAAAGAGAAAAGTATATAGTGGATGGATTATAAGAAATAGTAATGCAGACTTTCAAGCAGCTAAAACAATTGGGCCTCCTTTTTGAGTTTTCTTCGCAAATTTTCAGAATCTGTACTTTGAGGTAAAGCAACTTTGAGTCGCTGTGGGTGGTTGTCAATGTAAGAGGAAAAACATGACAAAAAGGTACACACATTTTAAAGAGAATGGTTGAGATTTAGCTTTAATGTGCACACACTCTGGTTATGTGTCACATACATAGTCACCCAACCTTGAATTATATTAAATAGCCTAAATACAGAGTTAAGGGTGGTTCATCTGAATTAACACAGGAAGATAATGATATAAAAGCTTGGATCAGATATAGACACCTTTTTTAGAGGTATGGAGCACATGTTACAAGAATATGCATGTAACATTTTCAAAGAGCTACTTGTCTGGCAAACACAACTTTTCAAAGAGAAAGATTTTTTATATATATATATCCTGGTCACATTAACTGGTTTTGCCTTATGTCTTTTATTAATACAGATTTTCACACAATTTTAAAACTAATTTTTAAAGGCCCCAAACTGAGATCAAGGTGACAATAATTCCTCCCTCTTTAAAGGGTCAAGGAGCACTTGCTTCCTCCCTCCCCTCCTCTCTCTCCCAACGCAATGTGTCCAGTGTCACAGAGCTGAGTTCCCAAATTCACTTTCATTTGGAAATTTCCTCAATAAAATCTTTTAAGAGCTTCAAAATTATTTTTTCCCTGCAAAACAAAACAAAGTGTTTGCCAATCTGTGTAAAGAACTGATGTTTCCAGCCCTCACTTAAAGGTGAGATGGATTCAGTAGAGTGTCCTGCAATTGCCACTTCAACCAACTACGTGCAGCACTCCTAAAACCAAGTCTGATTCCAGAGCAGCCTGTGCAAGTTGCTACTTGGGACATAATAATTGTACTTTCCAGAAGGCATTAGACATGTTTAATGACTCCTATTGCATTTCTAATGAAGTCACTGCTTTTTTATCTTTTACATTGAAACATCCTGGTGCTCCACTTTCTAGTATTAATGGCTAAAGTCTGTCTACTTGTCCTTATAAAAGACAAGTAAAGTCTGAGCACTTGGTGGTTCTGTGTCATTTGAACAGCACTTTGCTGCCTTATCCTTACAGCCAAAACATCAGTTACTCTCTTAACGTGCTAACAGTAAAACTTTTTCCACTAACAGAATGTGTCAGAAGCCACGTTTGACAACATATCAATAGATACCAGTTCCTAGTGGTGGCATGGAGTGATAGGATATGCTCAGTGTTAGGCATGCATGAGCATATCTTCTGTCAATGTTAATAGATGTCATGGGGCAAACTGCCTGAACAGCACAATTAAAGTTTTCCCATGAGAATAGTTTAAACCATGCTTAAGAAGGCTTGATACTGCAGCCAGTTGAAACCACTTCCGCTTCAGCAGCCTTCCTATTCAAGGTTGTTTTGGGGTGCTCAGCACATATCAGAGATACTCCATGCCTCTCCAGCTCACATTCATAATAGTTCATTCTTTTTCCTTTTGATATTTTTGCTTACACATGTAAGCAAACAGTAGAAACTGTGTCAGAACATTACTCCTACAAAATGTCTAGCATGGAAAGGGTAATTTGGAATGGAGAGAAATTAAGGTCTAGTAAATATTGCTTTAATTTAGTAGTACTTTAAACAAGTGCAAACACCTTCTAGTGAGGAACTTTCATAAGACACTGCCCCAAAATGTGATGCAAACTTCCATTGAGCAGTCCCTTGATTTTGTACCTAAGTCAGACTCACTGGCACTAAATATTTGCTGCTGTAAAGCAACTTTTGCTAATTTGCTGCTCTTTCTTCAGTAATTTTGAAATTTTGGACTACCACTAATTTATCTTAGTGTAGATTATCTAATGTTACACACCACAGTAATTGTTCTTATTGACATACCTGTAAACATAGTTCAAGAACCTACTGGCTTCTTACATACAATGCAGTATCTTGACTTTGGGTTTGTTGTCGTTGTTCTTTGATTGCTTAATAGTGCCTAGGGACAAAAAGAGTCTCTCATCAGAGTAGTTTACAACACTGAGGCTTAGACTAGTATCAGAGCTCCCCTCTAGGTACTTACATTGAGCACACCACTGTTTCACTAGCAGTAGGTGGCATGGTGGGAAGGCAGAACACTAGGAAAGAGAACACTATTGTGCAACAAGTTAGTGTTACCAGAGCTGAGTGACATTTTTCAGACAACTTATGCACTGAAAACTTCATTTCAAATTGATCAAGATAATACATGAATTTAGCAAAGAGTTATTTAAGTGGGCAAAAGGGATGGAAAAAAAGAGAGGAGGATGTAAGTTTCAGAAGAAGGTGTAATTCTTCTACTGAACTCTTTTTCAACTTTTTCACTTAAAAAAATGGGCCTTTTAAATTTTGCCAAAGTTTTAAAAATTAAGAACCCACAAAGAGATGTGATCTTTAGAAAAATCACTAACTGACCCTTCTTTCTACCACTTACAGTATGAGATAGATCAGAGAGCCATTATGTCTTCACTCCCAGAATCACTCTTAATGCAGTTTTATAGTTTAGATACCTTAGCCCTGAATTTAGCTCTTTATTTGAGGACCTGAACAGATTAGGTTTGTAGAGCACAGGGCTAAGATGACAGAGAGACATCAGCATTTCAATATCCAACCTTCTGGCATTTTAACATCCATCTGGCACTGTGAAGGAGGGGTACGCTCCCTCTAACACTCAGCAGCCCATCTTTCGTGCAGTATATTTGGTTATGGACAACTGGGTTCATATTCACACTGCGAATATGAAAAACCCAGAAGCCCAAACCTCCTGAATCCCTAGATTGTAGTTAACATACGTTTTTGGTGAGAAGACATAGACCTTCCCCAAAATTCTAATACTGACTTTCCTCTTTGCAGGTTATCTGTATATGAGATCCAGCCCTGGGAGTAGCCGGTGGGGAGAAGACACCTTTGAGAGTCCACTGAAGCTTGGGCACAAACTGCTATGCTTGAACAAATGCCTGATACTCTTCAACATCTGGCCTATTGTAGCTGCTACAGTGGTTTCTACTGTTCATGCAGAGGACAGAAAACCTCCCCAAAGGCATCTGAGACCTCACCTGTGCAATTCCTGCCATGTTATTTCTTCATGCCTCACTGTGCCCTTGTGCAAATCATTGACAGGGTAAGCCTGTCCCTAAAAGAAGGGCAAAGTAGACAGAAGTAGAGAGAGTAAGGAATGGCTAAGAAAGATAGCTGTAGAGTTTTTCACAGGGAACAGCAGCGGAGGACTTTGTCTACCTTAGATTTTTCACCAAAGTTCCCATGATTATTATCAGCTATGCTGTTTTCACAAATGAAACCACAGGCTATGGCTGTATTGCTGAAAAGCAATATTCACCATTGGTATTGTAACTGTTGTTTTCTCACTTCCCACTCATGACAATTGGTTAAGACTCTGCAGACATCTGATGGAAAGAATGGAAAATCTGGAGGTTTGAAATACAATATTTATGCAGTCACATTAGGTTCTTACTTACACCGTGTTAATTATTTTCTTCTGGAAACAGCTCCTGGTTTTGTGAAATGAGCTGAAAAGAACAGAAACAGCCATGGAAATATTTTAATTTGAGAGTCATATTGCCCTTACAAGGACTTGTACACATCCATCAGCTAGTGTTCCTGATTCAGACTGACTTTGTTCAAATTAAAGGACAAAATTTCCAGGATTGGCTTGTAAAATAATAGTCACACAGGAATTACAAAACAGATGGATTCATTAATTTAATACTTTCCATAGCTTCCTCTGTCTCCTGATCTTTGCACTGAGTAAATGTATTTTCAAACCAAAATGTTATAAAAGTATGTCAGTTCTTTTAATGGGGTTAGCTAATCCCTGAATGTGCCAGCAGATACATTAACGATCTTGAGGAAAACAAACCCATTTGATTCAGAATACCCATTTATCATATTTTACATTCCTTTCAGCCAAGAGATCACTGGGACTTTCTCTAAATCAAAGCAAGCTAACAAGAGGAAAGGAAGGAAGTAATAGAAGACATATAGCAATTATCACCCTTTTAAGAGTCCTGGTGAATTAAGACAATATGTTCTGTACACTCCAAAAATATCACACTGATATCTGTTGTGCAGTTCCTTATCAAAAAATACCAAGTTATATCAGGCCCAATTCTTTAAAAGGATAATAATGTTTCTTAGAATACATAGCAATACACCTCTGATATTAGCATCACAGATGCCCAGAGCTTCCCTTGTTCAGCAGCTTCAATGGAAGATGTGCTGAGGAGGAGTGGGTCCCATGTCAGGGATATTTATGCAGAGCATTTAAACATTGCACAGCCCTCCTACTGCAAGCTTCTCTGGCAATGTTTCAGCATTAATCAACAGTATTTATATCAGAATGAAAAATTCAAAATTAAAATGCATTATTAAATGTAAAATGTCAAATGGAAAAATCAAAGAAATTAAGATCTTCAGAAATGGAAAAAAGAAAAAGAGTGAAGGTTTCCCTTGAAATGATACTATAAATGACTGCTAAATTAGATTAGTTACCTCATTCTATCATTATGAGAAAAATAATATTCCACTTAAAACACAACACATTTTGACTCTTCAGCACAGTATTTTTAAAAAGGAGACAAATACACATAGGTTATTGATACTATAGCACATATATATGTAAAATTATCTTTATATTATAAAAGCAATTCTATCTATCCTAAAGAGATCTTCTTTCTTGTTGTTCACTTATAAAAGAGCAGGACTGCACTGAAAACCGTATTAATCTACAGAATTCAAAACAATATAGCTTTGAAAATACAAGGCTACCATATTTGACTGCTGAGGTCAACATAATTTTTGGATGCTTTTCTGTTCATTTTGTCATGTTAAGAGGTATCTATGCAGGCAGCCCAAAATTCCCAACATGGAAGAACTGTTCCCACCTTAAAAATCTCACATAACTTTTCATTCAAATATACTCACATGAGATCTGATGATAAGGAGAAAAAAGCAGTAATTTCAGGGGAAAAAACAGAAGTGCAGTAGCTTTAACAATACTAGAGGAAAGAGGGTATAATGACTCTTCAGACTACTCAAGGAAGAATGCTTTCTGACAATCCTGGACTATTCTGCTTCACCAGGCTACTGTTCGTGCCAGAATGAGTGATAAAAACTAGCATTTTCCATTTATAACTTTCCTACAACAGTTCTGATTTCCCATTAGCTCATTATTGTGAATAATATTTTTGATCCAAAGACACTTTCTTAGAAATTAAAATCACTTATTTCCCTGACAGGACTGCTTGTTCTTAACCTGCCCAAGTGTGAATCTATCTTTGATCCTGTCTTCATTTCAATACATGGTCCTGCAGTCTTTAGGGCATTTGTGCTTTTAAATAAATCATCCTTAGTCTATGGTTTGTCATGCAAATTGAATGAATTGTGGATGTGGATATGAATATAATTATAAAATCAATTTCAAATTTTGAGCTCTAAAGCCTGTTCACATCCACAGTTTTGTTCCTGATTCAACCCAGTTCAATGCTAAATAATGGAAGTTGGGGACAGAGACAGATTCCTTACTCATTTTTTCCATTAAACATAAGTAATGTTGTGGGGTGGGTTTTGTTTAGTAAACAAACTTACAGAAAGAGCAGCCATTTAGCTTAGAAGCTAATATTATTAATTCTGAAAAAATCCAGCAAAAGGACAGAAGTGCTCTGAGTAGAATGCGGATGATTTTATGACACATTGCCTGCTCTCCGTTGCTTACCTTCATCCTCTGGAATTTAGTCCGCTGCATGGAGAGGACTGCAAAACTCATTTGCATCCCAAGGAAAACACTTAAGATGGAGACTGACACAAATAACTTCATTGCTAAGGAACTCAGTTGAAAGAGGAGAAATGCTGCTCTCATCACAGTAGAAGCTATGGGACCAAACCGCTTCAGCGTCTCATATCTCTGGGAAGCACAGCTACTGTTTGGGGAGGGCTTGGGGATATAGATCTCAAGTGGACAGAGATGCCTCCCTTGCTGTACCCTTTCTGACATCCAAGCTACACAAAGCATGCATGATCGACAGGCCTGTCTTTTTGTATTTCCCAGTGGTTAGCTCTCCGTTCAGACACCGGGCCTGGGGTGGTGACTACGTGCATTACAAACTGGTGCTTGGTTAAAGCCACACCTAATCAAGACACATAAATTGAATTAAGGTGTTATTTGACCACATCTGTCTACCATACAGGCAATGCAAAAAGGAGGATTGCATCACTCTGCTTGAAACGCAGCTGCTACATGGTGTCATGGAAATACATGTTTAAAACTTTTGATTCATTTTCTTCCTTTAAGATAGTCTCCATTTCAAGACCTGTAACTAAAAGGATCACCACAAGCCAAGCATCTCAAATGTAATACTATTCTGGAAACTATGTTTGCACCTGGTCAGAAGGAAAAACTTGCAGAAGTTCACAATTTCTAAAGGCTTTAAATAGGTTGGGAATATCGGCTGGTTCCATGTGTTCCTCCCACACTAACCTATAGGCTTGTGTGAAGAATTTTTTCCAACTAGAAGAAATCTGCTTTTGGAAGGACCTGGTAGATTGACTAGATTTTTCAAAAACTGGCTGAATTTTTGTTCCAGTTTGACTGAAATCAGAAACTATTTGGATTATTTCATGCGCTAAGTAACTATTTCAGTGATGATTTATTCTGTCTCAGCTGTAGTTGGCTTCAGCTGAATATATTGAGATTGGAAGGTTGATCTAAGAATTTTAAGTCATTCACACTCTGGTCTAGCACATAAATGCTCCTCTATTACGGGGGACTCCAAATAGTTTGGTGATTAACAAAGGTTAACAAAGTGAATTGTTCAAAAATTATAAAGGCAAGGTTGCTGTGCTGGTTTGAAAGTAATGGGAAATTGCCTCCAGGGATATGTTCACACTGTGTTTTCTCTTTTCTCTCTGCAACACTGACCTAGAAAACTGAGGTTCTTGTGCAATTACAGTTTCAGAAGGTGAAGCTTTTGAGAAAACTCTAGATTTTGCAACACTGGTTATGCTGATGTTAAAGACCTACTTGACCCCAGTTAGTAGCATTGTTGCACAGTACAAAGTAGAACGTGGAAACAGCAACTTTTTGACTTTATACAAACCTTTTGCTTCCATTATTTAAAATGTTGTATGCAAAAACCTCTAGTGGAGTTTGCAGTGAGACTGAACACAGTTTTAAGGTGTGACTGGTCACTTGAATTTCTGATACAGAGATGATAGTAATATATGGTAGCCTGAAGAGAAGAGTCGACTCTACTTGTATAATTTTCTAGTTTGTATGAAAGTGCTCAGCTTGCAATAGTCCTCCAGAATGTCTTATTGAAATGTTTCTTTTTAGCCATAATAAATTATATACTTTTACATGGTTCGGAAAGATTCTTTAGTTTGAAAGCTGCTGTGAAGAAAGAAATGCCTACTCCCCCACCCAAGGGGCAAAGGGATTGGAAAAAGCAATCTGAGGGCACAGCCTCTGGTTGCCAGCTCAAGTGGGTGCAGAGGTGACTCCTCTGACTGTGCAAGAACTTGAGTAATTTTTCTGCCAGAGCCTCTCTAACTCATGCCTCTGTATTTGGTCACAAGGACATTTTGGATTCACAATCATTCCTGAGACAGGTTCCTTAAGTTAGATCCTCTGTACTGATTACAAGTCAAAATTCTTCATGAGCAGGGCCATCAGTTGAGATGCAAAGAATAAATATATATTGAAAAATAAAATAAATCCTTTGCATTTTGACAGTTCAGCCTGTAATGAATAGCTTTTAAACAGTTATCAGAAGCTTAGATACTTACCATGTTGATCTTTTGGCATGAGCTGAATATCAATTAATTTTAAATAGAAAGAGAAATTATTTTAAAGCTCTTCTCACTAAGTGTCAGGCTAGAAAATCTGTGTAGTGAATTTTTAATAGAAACTAGATTTGTGGTAACTGTTTTAGTGACTGAAGTATGAAGGGTGCCACATGGGGAAACACAGCTCCAATGATTATCATGATGCACACAACAATGTCAGACTGCATATGCTATTCGCTCCATAGTTTCACAACATTTAAGGCCAGAAAAAAAATTAATACATCTTATTTGACATGTAGTTCATAGGTCATTGTATTTCACTGAAACCAGTTTCAATAACTGTATTTAAACTATCATTTTTCAGTCCTCCAAAGATTTTAAATGACCGATGAAGTGTAAGAGAACACAGTGCTTCATGAACATAGCCTGCCTCAGAAGAACACCAGGCCAGCTCAGAGCACAGCTTATCCACCGCTGACAACCTGCTTTTATTTTTGATAAAGCCCTACTTCTTGAGAGAAAGGTGAAGAATATTTGGGCAATTGCTCATCATCCTGCATGATCAAGGCAGGCAACCCACTGCAGCACAAGACCCACGCTGGCACAAGCACCAGCAATTTATGCAAGAGTCTTTTGTAAAAGCTTCTAAAGCTTTAGTGGGGTAATGACAGTTAAAGACAAAATATAGAAAAGCAAGTTGGGGAAAAGATCCTAGAAGCAGTGCAAATTGCTGATCAAAAATATGACATAAAAGGTTACAAAATAAAGTAATAATACATCTCTTGACATACGCTACTGTCAAGTCTATTTTTGCATACTTTGCTTAACTGGAGAAGAAATAAACTCCATATTTCCATGCAGAATACGCATTTGTGACACCTTTCATCATATTGGTCCAATTTCACAATTGCAACCAGGTCATGCTGCAGAGAAAAAAAACCTGATGTTTTTCTGGTGGCTAGTGACAACTTCCTTCTGTTCTGCGGACTGGAGAAGTTTGAGTGTTGCTGTGCACTGGCTGGTAGCTGCGTTCCTTCAGGGCTGTATCTAAGCTAAGAGGGTAGCTCTCCCTTGCTTGCCATTACCACAGTCAACATGGGAGAAGGGTCCTGGTTTCCAGAGGTCAAAGGGAAAGGACAGGGGCAGAGAGAGAGAGAGAGGCAAACACCAGGATCAGGAAGAAGGGCTCCTTGTAGCTGTCACTGTATTCTGCAGAAAGAAAGCATAGGCCTTGGTGTCATTTTTCTGCTGGTTTATTGCATATTCTAATTTTATTCTCTACTGTTTGCATTGTCATACAAAGAATTTTGCTCCACTTCCAGTGTACTTTTCTCTATTTTTCTCTGAATATACATAAATATAGTTGGAAATATAGCAGCAGTCTTTCAGCTCTCTTTTCTTTCTGTCAGAAAGAATTTATAGCTATTTACAACTTTCACTTCCTTACAATGTAGTTTTCTAAAAAAAAGAGTTTATATTCATAGAGGAGCACCCCATTAATACTAATTGTTTTTAAATGACTAGTCTGTTTTAAAGCCTGTGCAATTATTAGAATATTACTTCATTCTCATGGACTAGAGAGAGAAGACGTTTTAACCACGCATAACAAATTCAGCCCAGTAAGTTACTGCTGTATCATTCAATGATTTATGAAACGTAAGGAGTGCAAAGAAGTGTTTGCAGGCTGCCTAAAATTTTGAATCTGCATTTTTTGTTACACTATACAATTTGCAGTCTATCCAACTTCTGATTAGGATAATTTGCTATCATTCCCTATACCCACGTACAGAGCTTTTATAGAATAAATATTTAGTTTTTCACCTAGAGATATCACTTTCTGTATCCGAGTGAGTTTCATGAGTTTAGGGGGCTTTTCCTCTTTTTTTCTGGAATCGGCTGAGGCAAAAATCCATTGCCTCAGATAAGCAATTTCTTTGTCCACAGTTACAGCATGGGTCACACCATTGCGATGACTTTAATGTAGCCATTACAGGGCATTTCAGTAGCAGGGCATAAAAACATATTTTTGTACAAGCTTCAACAGTGCTGAAAAATATATCAGTCTCTCATTGTTAGTAAGCATGAGATATATAAGTGCTAAGAATTGTTGCAAGTCTTTACAAGATCTTGTGTGGCTCATAGATTTTCATAAGTTGTTCTATCATCAGAGGAACATTTAAGCAACTCTGGCAATACAATAGTTGTTTACTTGCATAAGAAAACAGCTAAATAAAATCTAAATAAAATGTGATCTCTTCTAAAAATGCAGTTTAGCTGCCTTAATAGCTGTCAAAAATTCCACTAGAAAAACATGAGCTGTTTCCTATTGCCTTTTGAAGCCCATTCTGCCTGCAGCTGTACTGTTGGTGATGCATGCACAAGATAGATTGTGTGCCTCATTAGGAGAAACTTTACATCTCAGATTCAGACACCAATCTTGCCAAATCAGCTGCAGTTTCCTTCTTCTAAGAATGAGCTGCATATGCTATTTCTCAAGCAATTCTTAGTAGTATTCGTGGCTGAACAAATATCAAACAATATAATCTGTCTCTTGGAAATTAAACAAATAAAGCTAAGTTTAGGTATCTTCTGAAACAATGAGAACTTTTCTCTCCTAAGCTTTAATAAATACTTCAATTCAGCATTGTACCTCAAAAGCAAAAGAGTATGTATCACATTCTAGTGACTCCCGCTTGCTTTGGCAGTCCTCATGTAAACCTCGCGTAGGAGCATGGCCAAATATGACATTTCAGCTCCCTTCATAGATCAGAGCCTCAGTTTTGATGCCTAGCAGAAGCTATGAGAGAGTTCATTAGCTCCATTGACAGTATGCTATGGACATACGCAAGCTTGCTCTGCCTAAACCACTTGCCATAAAAAAGCTGCTTTTGTTTAGCCGGAGGAATGTTTAACTTGCTTTTAAAAACAATTCTTATAAGGCAATTTTCACTTACTGCATTCCTAGAGAAAAAAGTTCTGTTTCATGCCCACCAGGGAAAGTTTATGATGACCTAACATCCAATGGTACAAAATTTCTCCTAGTGCTTTGCGCTTGGCAGGGTGTGTACAGCAGTTCCGGAGTTCCCTAAAGATGTTTCAGGGCCCAGAAATATCCAAACACAAAACTTTTACTTAGCTTTCAGGCCCTGAGGTAGTACATACCTCTAGTAGATCCATTTTCATTTGGCTCCATCTGAAACCTGACAGTCTTAAATGTGCCTTCCTCTAGCAAAGGGTTCATAAGGACAAGGTTGCAAAACAGAAAAATAAGACAATCAAATGAAATTCTAGATGATACTTAACAAGAAGTAACTATCTGACTTGATTTCCTGTGTTTTCCAGTCATCTGCATCTTCGATGGCTGACAAATTTGACACCTCCTTTTTTCCTTTAAGGCTCTCTCCATTTCCCTTTGATACTTTCCCCCCATAATGTAAACATAGAACTTCTCTTTGTTTGTCACGTTGTGACATTTTTAAGGCTGTTACAATATTTTGCAAGTCATATATCAAAAGAAACATTTGCTGTTTATACACCTTAGAAAAGTCGCAGCCTATTAGCATACTTTTAGTTCCCATCCGGGAGGCCACATGTGACAGCTGAACTGCACAGATGGAGAACTGTCATAGTGCTCTGTTTAAATCACCTCTCCTCCTTTCGACCCAGTTGCGTCACATGCTTTCCCACTAAACTGTGGCTCTTTGACAGCAAAGATGTTGTGAATCACTAGCACAAGGTTGTGGGAAAAAATGGGACAAGCTAGAGCCCAGAGCTTTACTCTGTTGTAGCCTAGAGCTACAACAAAAGCATAAGGAAAATAAGAGGGTTTCTCTCTTACAGAAGGGGTTGATATCTCTAGCGAGACATCAGACTGAGCAGAAAAAGCTGTCTAGGGAAGACAGGGAAGGCACCTAACCTGACAAGGTTGACTGCATCCAGAAAATACAGCCCAAACATTCTCTGGGGTTAAAATTTCTATTAACTACTGGCTCTCCTCACTCCTGCATCTGATCTGTGCATCTGCTATTTCTGAACAGAAGCAAAATAGAAATTACACCGTCAGACAGTCTGCTTTTAATAAGACACTTCTGTTGTCATAACAAAAAAAGTCTGTTCCAATGATATTTCCAAGTGCATTATAAAGCTAAAGGGTTGAGAACAAATATCTGAAAACAAAGAAAGAATCAAGCCTCACAATTGTTTATTTTAAAATCAAGTGAGGTATAAAAGAACGCTACCTTTTTTCATTTGAAGTTATATGTATTGTGTGTTATATAATACCAATAACAATAAAACTTTACAAAAAAAAAAAAGGATCTGTACTTTTGTGCAAGTTTGTGCTAAGAGATTCAGACTTCATCCTACTTATAAAGCCACTTCAGATAAGGGTAGCCTACTTGCATCTTATTACTTTTGCAAAATAGCACAAAGCAAAAAAAAAAAAAAATCTTAAAAGAAAAAAGAGTGAATAGGAAAAGGGAATCTCTTTCCTGGAAAACTATTCTAGATGCAAAAAAATACACAAAAGAAGAATAAAAGCTTTCACTAAAATATCTAAGGGAGCTTACCTTGATTCTAGAATTTCTGCAGGTCCTTCATTTCTTCTCTCACTCCAACAGTTTATCTGTGCTAGGCCTAGGAAAACAAAACCAAGAAATTTCAGGGAAAACCTTGGTAAAAACAGAAACTTCAGAAATTATAAGTGCACATGGGAACTACCTGAAAGCTGGCAGTCTGAAATTATTTCAAACTGCACTGAACACCTACTACAAATAGGATTTATCTCCTCATGCCAGTTTTTCTTCAAGAAAGCCACAGGAACAGCCGAAGATGTCTTCTTCAAACCATTGGGTCCTAATTACTGAAAGGACACCTAGGAAATACTCACATGTTGGGTATAGTGCTGCAAAGTCTCATTATCTTTTCCCAGTCATCTGTTGATTTATCAGTCCCAAGATGGGGCGTGTTGCAGGAATCAGTTTCAGATGACTGATGGATGCAACAGGAATGTGGATTGTACAGAACAAGGGGCCGGAGACTCTAGGGGGAATAGACTATAAGGAGTACCTCACCTAAGTCTTTCAGGACTTCAGGTAGTTCCCAGCTTACATCCACTGACAATTCGAGGCATTTTTCTTCTTTGTTCAAGCGATGGATCAAGGCCAGGCTAGATGTTTCCATCCATGAATATTAAGATCTATGAATTCTTTGGGGTTTTATCAAAACCTGATTAAACTGATTAATTGACTCTTCTTAATCAAGAAAACACACCCCCCCCCTTAAAAGTTCAACTACGTGCAATAAAAATTTAACTTACAGTAACAAGAGAGGGGGCTTAGTTTTTTTTTCTATTTTGTCACTTAATAAAATGAGATTTATCTTAAAGAAAACAAACAGTTACTTTTTTAAAAATTAAGAAAGAAACGAAATTTAAATAAAAGCCTTTATGATGTAAAATTTCTATATTTTCTGTAATAAATGGCATAGGAAGTAATAAATTTCCAATCACACATATTTGGCTGAAATCAATAGATAAATTTACAACTCAATTCTTCTAAATAAACTCAGAAACCCTCCACTTTTGTTAAATGTATCCGTTATAGCTGGGTAAGGGAAAAAATGCAGAGGTTTTTTTAGAGAGCAAAAAAAGAGGAAAAAATCTCAAGATCTCCTCATGGAAGTTGAGAGTCTTTGGGGATATTCAACCCATACATATGGAAAGCTTAAAGGTTGATACATTAATTTTCTTCCCATATTTTTCACCACGAACTAAATTTTGATGCCATAGTAAATACAATACAGCAAAGATTCCATATAGGTTTCCAGAAAAGACCATTTTTCCCCCCAAGCACCTGATATCAAGCATTAGACTTGCATAAGGAGAATGTGTATCTGATAGAAACATTCATGTTCATTGCCAGGGGGTGCTGTTAGTCACCATGGTAAAAACAACCTGAGAAATTAAGGTCTGTATTAAGATAGATTAGTTCTAAATCATCTCCAAAAGTCACTAATCCAAACTCTTCAGATCAGACATTAAATGTGCCTCAAGTGATTAGTGGCATTTTCAGAACAAAAGAATATTTAATCAGTGTGAGTCTGGAAGGACCCTGTATGTTTCAGTGCTCCTCAGTGCACTTTTGCAGCACCTCACACCATCTAGGACCCCAAGTAGGCACCTGCTTTCCACTGCTGTGCAGAGAAAGGATGAGGTCCAGTAGAATAAGACTCATTGTGTAGAGCAAACTGACCTTCACAGGAGCCACCTAAGCTACAGCCATAGGGGACATGTAGTTTAAGTAGTGTAGGGCAGAGAGGCTGGGTGCCAGCAGTTATCTGGGCACTGTGGGCTGCAAGAGGCCATGCATCCTCAGAGTCAGCACCCAAGAGGGGGCAGGCTGCTGGGCTTGGGCCATCACAGATGGGCTTGTGGGAGCCTGTCAAGGACACACAGCCCCATGTCTCCTTTCCTGTGAGCAGAAAGGCACTAATGGGTTCCCTGCATTTGACACCACCTACACATTTTGCCTCTTTTTCTCTCACCCACTGTGTTTGAATTAGATGAGTCAAGCTCTGGCCTCTGTTACGCTAGGATAAAACAAAGGAACTCCGGAGAAGATGAGAAGCTACTCCAGGTGGTATTTGAGGGTTAATGGAGTAAAATTTGCTTCTGTGCCTGCAGCTACTGCCACTCGTCTGCTTGAGTAATAGAGCCTTAAACATTTAAGTGATGGATGTTAGTGCATGCCAGCTGCAAACCAACAGAGCAGGCTGTAAACACATTTTACTCATTTCTCTCTTTGTTTTTTAATGTGCTCTTTTTCTCAGCTGAGATCCTCCCGCCTCTCCAGCGTTGTATCACACTGACATGAACGGGCCCAGCCAGTCAGGGTAGGGGGGGTACAGCCTAATATGACTCACGGTGTTCAGCAAGTTTTAGTCATCAGGCTTACAGTACAGCTATGGTTAGCACCCCGACTGCAGCATTTCAACCATAGCAAATTTCCTCTGCTATTCCTTCAGCTTGAACAAGCCATTCTTGTGTATCTGTAGGATTTTTTCATTAAGACTGCGTGAGTGCGAACACTTGTACGTTTACATACCTTTCAATAACAATGTCAGAGCAATGTGTTTCTAAACCCGTTAGATCTGAAGCTGAAGCTGTCACATTTGTGGAAGCGATTTCTTTTGGAGATGCAGGTACCTGTTTCCTCACAGGACAGGACTTGAGCTATCTTGGCAAAAATCTATTTTCTGCCCCATATTTGATGGGGCTATATTCCATAGATCAGATTGTTTTCTGTGTAGGTAAATTGCTTCATTAGTAAAAAACACATTGAACTTGCTTAAACTAGGAGCGTGGGGAAGCTGTGCACTTAGATGACACCCCCAACATACAGTCACTCAGACCCAGACTTGAGGGCACTCATTCTCCCCCACGTATTGTCATTTCATGTGTCAGGGAACCCATAAATGGATAAAAATTGTCACGGCCCAGAGGGCACTAAGAGGCCCTAGTTGCCTAAGCAGCCTCACCTGGGACCCCCACCCACACACCCTCTGCCCATAGGCCCAGAGCACCATTTAAGCTCAGGCCTGGGCCCTGACCTTTCTCTAAGCTGTGGTGCAGATGTGCTTGTCTCCAGCTCTGCCTCTTGGCTGGACTGTGGACCTGTGCTGCTAGTAGCTTGTCTCCTGGCTGGACCTTGGATCTGTGTTATAGCCCTGTCTCCAGCCCATCTTCTGCTGCTCCTGGCTGGAGCCTGGGCATACTCCACCCCCTCTGCTTTTCTGAGGCTGTTGGTGGACCACGTTGCAACCCCTGGCTCTGCCTGCCATGTCCAGACCTGTGGGACAGTGCTCTGGGTGATGGTCCTCAGCTCCTGGGTCCCGATTCCGAAGAAAGCAGCTGGACCCTGCTACGGCCTGCAAAGACAAAGCTGGTGAAGGACCCTGGGAACAAGCTATGAGGTGCTGCAGGTAGGTTTGCTTTGTAATTGTAGCACTGCCCATGCTCGTCAAGCCTCCAAAATGTGTGAAGCTTGTTGGAGGCAAGACTTTTCTTTCTGGGTAGCCACATTGCTAAACAAGGGGTGCCCCAGGGTAGGTCTGTGTCCAGCTGAAATAGTGACAACAAAATGCAAATAAAAAGACTCAATTTCATTAGGCTAGCCCAACTAAACATCCTTTAACAGTGGATTTTTATATTAATAGACTCTTCCATAGGTGCATATTCCTGTTCTTATATACATTCTTGGTGACTTATTTTTCAACTGCTAACTTTGAAAAGTGAAAACCTATGTTAAACTTGTCAATTGGCTTAACTACAGTGCAGTGCCAGTTGTTTCTTTCCCTCTTGCTCTCTCTGTTTTCTTGAACTCTAGTGCTTGCATTGTGATGGGTTAGTTAAGGACCAAGGTGTTTTCTGCTTGCCTGTTCTCTCACTGGGATCCCACAGTACAACACAAATTAAAATGAATTCTAATGCATCATCAGTGCCATTTATTATTTTCCCCTTCTTACATCTGCTCTTGAAGCTTTTCAGCTCTCTCTGCCCTGGAAGCTTCTAACTATCTGTAAATAAGGTTGGTAGCCTAGCAACATTGACTGAATGCATTTCCCTTGCTGAATAATGCTGGGCATAATCAAATCAGCTTGTTATGCTATATCTGCAGCATTAACACTATATGTTGGAGACAATTACAAATATTTCATGTACATTGGCATCATTTTGAATTGGAAACTTTTTTTCAGCTCCTTCAAAAGCAGTCTGTACCCACAAAGTGAAGTAGAAGTGCTCAGCTTAGTAGCAAATAAACCAGTTCCAGAACCAGGTGCAATCATCAAACTGAATTGATTGATTAACCTGACCCCTCGAGGAGATGAAAGAGAAGGCAAACACCATCTCTGAGCATTTGTACTCACCAGCACAGATAACCAGACAGGCTGGAGCTACCACAGGTACCTGACTTAGAGAACTGCCTTGTGGTGCACAGATACAACATTCTCCTAGGCAGGAAATGAGCCCATGTCATAAAAATTAAGCAAACACCAAAAAAAACCAGTCCATAGCACCATCTATAATCCTTAGGACTGTTTTGCTCTAAAGGGGAACTTGCACTGTCAAACTGCATTTACTGCAACATATTTCAGGGATGGAAGCAAGGCATAGTCTTCTCCCTACCCTGTCATGCTTACATGCATGTGAGGAGCGGCACCAATTCTGAAGGGCACATCTCCTGCTCTTTCCATGCCCTGCAGTATTAGGTTCTTCACCCTAGTATGAAGAAGGGTGGCATAAGTCATCTTTAGCCTCTGCACAGTTAAACAAGTTAGAGCATGAAAAGCTTCTTAATTTTATATCAAAATTATGTCAGAACAAATTCTTCAGTTTGTAGTGAACTGCACAGACTTGCCATCTTTTCCAAAACTGTATTTTGTGTGAGTAGGACTTTACATTTTCTAGCTGCTACATCTCTTCACTTCAGAACAAGGAAATCTTTGTTCTGCATTTTTTTTAATTGACCTTTTTAATCTAAACAAGTTTGATTGGGGAATGAATGAATGGTTCCAGCATAATGTTATCACAAGACAGAGTTGGTGATGCCAAGCACAAAAATAGCTCTGGCTTTTTCTCCCTCTTCTCTCCTCTGCCACTGATTAGCACAGACTTTAGTAGATAGACAACAAGAAATCTGGTTTTACTTAGATTTTATAAGCTTGAGTATGTTTTTTTTATTGCCTGGGAAGATACCTAATTCTATAATAAAAGTAACCAAGTGTAAGAACCAGAGAAACTAAACCCCATTAGGATGAGGTTCAAATAGAGAATTCATTCTGGTATTTTTGAAAGCTTTACTTATACTGATAAATAACTTCATGCAGCTTAAAATACAAAATTTTAATTCACATTGATATAAATATTACTGAATCAAAATAACCATTTCACTTTCTTTTCATGTTCAGCTCTGCCTAACTAGCTTATATTGCTGAAACCTGGCATAGAATGTGATTTACAGCCACAGCAAGAGCTTGGTTTGGTCTTTGCCACAAGCTTAAAGTGCATCTAACTCTGCTTTCTTAACTTGGTACACAGCCCAGCATGGATGAGAGTGAAGATCATAGGCTTGTAAGACAAATGCATTTATTTCCTGATACCTCGTTCCAGGCTCTGGGACCTAACACTGTCTGTTGTAAGTAATTGTATTTGCCATCCTTTTTTCTCACAAGGCAGCAAAGCTTTCGGCTCAGTAAAATCCCTGCTTGCCACCCTGAGTCAGAGACCTAAGAATCCGTGATGTGCATGCCCTGAGGTTATTGCAACCTGGGAGGTAAAAACTGATCTTGCTACTTTGGATGAAATTGGACTTTGGGAACAATTTCACAGAAACCCTAGGAGATCTATCTGCCTGTTTCTCCCATTAGCATTGCAACCTGTTTTGCACCATAGTCTCACTCCTCTCAATGATTACTTCTCTTGCTGTCAGCATTCCCTTCCCTATTAACTGGTGAGAGACCTGAGCAGAGTTACTAGGGGAGGGCTACAACCAGGCATCTCCTAAACAAATAGGAAGAAGGTTCTGACCTTGAGAAAACCTATAGCAAAGAGAAAAGTGTGTGTGTGAGGGGATGCGCACAAAGATGAAACCAAAAGTGCCTTGAGATGTAGCTGGAGGATTAGGAATGGAAGGTGAGGTGCAGAGTGGCAGACTGGCAAGAAAAAGGTTGGGGAGGGACTTCCTAACAAAATGGAGGATGAAGGGACAGAACTGTGATGCAAGAGGAATAAGATGTAACAAGACTTACAGTGCAATAACATGGAAAGTGACCGAATAGCAATATATTAAAATGTCTGAGTAGAAGATAATTGACAACTGGAGTTGAAGAGAAGTGTAAATGCTGTGAGTGGGAGGAAAAGCAAAAAAAGTAAGGAGCTATATTTTTTCATACATTCTGACTGTGTAAAGGTAGGAATGCCATCACACCTACGTACTCTCTCTGATTCGCTTTTGACATTCATGGGAAGAATTTCTCTTAAAATAATCTTAAATATTCCCTTAATCACCCCTTTTCCCACTTTCACTACAGAGAAGCTCTTTTGTTTTCTGTTTCTTTGCTGGTTTCTTAAATAGGGGAGAGCCTTCATATCTAATGAGATTCTCTCCTTCCCTTAAATGCAGAGATGGAGCTGCTTGTAAGGAGCTAAAAGACTTGGCTGGAGGAAGGAGATAAAGTAGTGTGGCACCTGATCCTGTTTTTTAGGAAAACATTATTGAGCCAAACAAAGTGGACAGACTGAATAACACAGTGAAACTACAAAACTGAGGCCCCTTTCCCTGTCTACCTGGCTCCATATTTTGGGTGGGCAGAACTAGCTGTGTGTTTTGTTCACTAAAATCTCAAACATGCTGTAATACATGAAAAAATCAATTCAAGTACTCAAAGAAAATGAGTGTACTTGAAAAGGAAACATTGAGCACATATCTGAGGCTACAGATCCTGCCTATATAGAGGTTTGCTGAGACCTTCATAGGGCTGTATAAAGCTGTAACACTTCCAGCTGAAGGGGGACTGAGTAGCACAGCAATGAATGATGGGTGCTTTGCTGTCTTCTGATCCGCCAGCCCCTCTTCATACCTGCAAACATTCATTATTTTCTGGAATGTCCTTTTGAAGCATGCTTCTTCCTCAGTGCTGCAGTGCCCTCCAGTGCTCGGAGAAAATGCTTTAGCTTCCATTATCAGGAATCCAAAAGACAGACACCATTTTATATCTTATTACAAGACTATATAATTATAAGACTCTATAATATACCTAGCTAACTCTTCCCAGTGCCCTCTGTCACCCTGATCCAGCCAGAGGAACTGCCCTCAGAAAGCTGCCTCCTGGTTAGAAGCCTGCCCCAGAAGCTGCAGGACACTAGTCAGGGGTCTCTGAATCCACCTGCACCACTGCCACAAAACAAGGCTGTGGCTCTCTGCTTGCTGAATGAGTCTGGCTGTCTCTGTAACCTGGGGCATATGCCTGCTGCAGGGCTGTGACCCCCAGCTTGCAATGGATTTTCTTCTCCAGGGCATCTCTTTTGATGCTTTAAGTACTTCTCACAATAAGCAAGCTGCCCGAGGTGAATGATTATCACCTCAGTGAGTCATATCCCCAAAGCTGTTAAAATGCTCCTCTAACAAAAGTACTAGCAGTGGCATACACACTGTAGTTCAAGGATTGTGTTCAGAGTATTAAAGTTTTCCTAAATACTTGAGGTTGCAGGTTATTTTAATGAAAAATCCTGCTTAAGGATGAGTGAGAAAGGTATAGAGTGAGTTTGTTTCCTTTGTGAGTTACATTTTTGCCATTGTATCTCTCCAGTGCAGAGGTTTAATAAATTCCACCTAAAACATTGCAAGTGCTTACCTAAATACAGGTGAGAGATTCTGAGCATCCAGAGCAGCTCAAAACAAACACCTGGTTAGATTCAAAAAGTTGAGGGTGTGATTTTCAACAGACTAAAGGAATTCAATTTCAAGCTTTCATCAAATTATAGTAAGAACTGCTCACAAAAAAGTATATTCTGATAAATTGTGTTTAATGGGGAGAATCATCTTGGCATTCTCTCATCTATGCATTTTTCAGTCAAGAAGGTGTCTTTTTAGAGAAGTTGCCAGGTGAACTAAAAGTTATATAAATAGTCCAGAGAGTGCAATGTCCCTCCCACATATTTCATTGTCTTCCAGATGTGAAGTATCTGACCAACTGCCATAAAGCTGGCAAACTTCTGGTCAATCCAAACACTTGCAGATCAAATATGCAGCATTCTGGTTAGAGAGATCAGTCAAATAAGGAAAAGGGGGGCAAGGGGAAGGCAGAGAAAGAAGTCTACACAAGGACATAACTAGAAGAAAGGAGGTCAGAGATGAAAATAAGTACGTGTACTCATGGGAGAGATATAGAAATGATAAGGGAGCCCATCAGATGCCCTGCATTTTGAAATTACAATCTTCAATCTCCCTCTACCTCTTGGATTCACAATAGCATTTTGTAATATTATGACCAAGTAAAGTAATAGCATGGTCTTTCAGGGAAAAATTTTAAAATGAGTTTTCTCTCTGCAAATGATGTACCACAGAGATCGAAAGCAAAAATGTGAAGCTGAGTATTGGTGGTAGGTTTTGGAATTGACAGACCATATTTGCCCCAATATTTAAGTGTGAATCTCTTCCTCAGAAGAAGTTCCTGTGCTTTCAAGGCTGTTTTTTCATCAGGCTTTCTAAATATACTAGCAGAGATCCTAATGTAAAGGGGCATGTTGGTGTTCACAGTTGATTAGGAGCAGATGCTTGAGAATTGTAATGGACTGTATTTAGTTAGTAGTTATGTTAGGCTCTCAAAACTTGTGCTTCATCTTTTTCTTGTTTACAAATCAAGAAAATCTGTAGAACCTGACCTCTAACAGGAGCATCTGGATCTGCCCACTCCAAAATATTATCCTCTCCTGTGTGTCCTCACTATTTGTGCTGTGGACTTGCACCAGGGCTGGGTATCATGATTCTGTGTACAGAGATGCCTAAGTATGACAGAATTGATGGAAGTTTACAGAACTCACTCTGGTTACAGTTTTACAGTACTGTTATCATTCGCATGACTTTGCCTGCACACACTCTGCAAAGCAGCAAGGTTCCTGACCAACTTAAAGCCTGCTCTAATCCAAACCTGCAAGGACAGGTTTAGATATATAACACTCCAAGCCCTGGTTCAAAGTTGTTGGTGGGGCACAAATAGAAGTTGCACATTTCTTAGTAGGAACGGCTGCCCCCAGAATGTGATATTATTCCAAATGTTTCAAATGAGCTTGAATAGAAGTACAAATAAAGGGTATACTCATTCTGTCAGTAGCATATTGTACAGATAAATTCCACAGGCAACCAGAACTGGTGCAGTGCAAGGGTACTCTCTTAGAATTTGAGATTAATTTTCAGGTTAAACTGGCAAGCTAAAGCATTTCCTAACGCCACGGGCAATAAAGCTTCAGAAGTGTACATGAAGCATGTGCAAGCCTTAGAAGTGCTTCTTAAATGAAGATCAGGCTACAACCATATTTATGAATATAGCTTTCGATAGCTGACTATCTTAACCAAACCATAAAAGTCAACGTGTAAATTGTTGGCTGATCATTTGAAGTACACAGTACTTTTTTCCATTAAAAAACCCATATAATTTGCAAATGAATGCAAATTAATGTGATTTGTATTTTTGCATGTGTCATTACTCTAGAACAGCTTTGACTTACAAAAATAGAAATCCATAATATGAACAATTAATCTCTAATTTTAAACCTGCATTAACATGCTCTACGTAAGAATAGACATTAATTGCATTAATAATGCAATGTAACAGTGATCACGGGATTTAGGACAAATTACTTCTATTCAGCCAGACTGCTTTTACTGCTCAGTCTGCCCTAGCTACATCAGTCTAATATGGTAGACAACACTGTTTTCATGGTTCTGGCCCTGTTTCTTCTGTCTAAAATATTACGAGTGCACATCTTATTACACCATCAAAGAAAGGCATTCATTGATGACTGGCCTCTGCTGAAGTAGTAACACACATTAACCATAGCCCTCCAGGGTTCATATATACCCTCCCATGTCATGGATGGGCAGTTTGGGATAGTTATTTTCCTGTTGCAAACATCCTTTTCAAGTACTTTATGTCCCAGATTAATCCTTAAAGGATCAGTTCTGATTTCTTGTTTATTACAATTACATACATACCTGGGCACCATGTTACAGATAAATTTTTGTGCTCACTTCATAAACATTCAATCTAAACTGAGATTTAGTGATTCTTCAGAAAACCTTCCTGCCATAATAATCTCATATTATCAATCATTGTATTAGGTACTAAGAATCTCTTTACAGAGAGATTCTTAGCCAAAGTATCTTACAGTTTTGCGCTATTGATATGGTTGATGTGTATTGCTACATTTATAAAGACAGGTTTTGATTGGATTTAACAGTTGCTATAGCAAGAGTTTTATATACAAAACACAAGACTGGAAGGATTTATGAATTCTAATTTACTTTAAAAAAAAAAAGTGGAATTATAACTTACGGCCATAGATTCTGGTCTTGCACTGTGGCAGGAAAGCTATTAGTGAATTGTTACTGCTACAGTAACTGAAAAATTGTATTCATTGAACTCATTTGTGCAAAGATAGTCAAATACTCCTAAAAATGAGGTCAGATATTTCTTCCACCTAACAAAAACAATTTTTTGTATCGTTTCACTAAATGTCTCTGCTGCATCCTTTGAAATAGGGACCCAAGACAAAAATTTTTCCAGAGGTTAAAAGTGTTCTCTTCCACATATCTGACTGTTTTTACTCTCCAAAAATGGCTGTTAATACAGGTTCAGAAAAAACTTGATTGATAGCTGCCAAATACTGAACTGGCTACACAGGGGGAAAACTGTCGGGCATCTTCCATCCCCTCAAAGTTCCTTGGTGTGTCTGGGTAGCTTGTGTTCAGTCAGCAGGCAAAGACAGCACACTGCAGTCCAGAATGGCAGGGACCAGGCCAAATTTTCCCCACAGTTACTGCACTTAGTTTTTTCTCAAGTCCAGCATGGTGCTGGACAGCAGGGTTGGAAGAGGAAAGCTCTGTGCTGCCTTGCACTTCAATGGGGCGAAAATTCTTGTTTCAGTACACAGTGATAAATGAGATGAGAATGAACAATGGGAAAAATGAACAGCAAAGGATAGAAGGAAGAGATTCAGAAGTGTGTGAGGGTAATTGGAAGCCTTTGACAGAGGGAAATCAGGAGAAGGGACTAGAAAGGGGAGAAGACTTGATAGCACATCTTTTGCCCTGGATGCTGGACATGCCTGTACTAGAGGATGCAGTGAGTTATGTTGGCTTTGCAAACACTAGCCCCCAGATCAGCAGAACTGATGTGAATACACAACCCATTTGAGTTCAGAATCACTATTTTCTTCATTTGACTTACGTCAAAGCTATATGCTTACATACAGATCTTAATACTTCTGATTTCCCCTGGCTGATAGACTCCTGTGTAACATTCCACGTACAGATGGATCCTTGACTCTGAAGGTGGTAAATACTTTGACAATGGCCTATTAGCTCTTATTAAAATGTTGCATTTCCCCAAAGTCAGTATAAATGAAAATATTTCTGGAGGTTACAAACTGTTTTAAAGGATGTGTTCTTAAATGGTGCAAAGAGAGGACAAACTAACAAATATATGTGCCATTAATGGCAATGAACCTATCTGCTTATACTCTTAGGAAACAGGAAGATAACTGTTATTGCATAATTTGCAGATTATTAATGTTCTTTAGGTGATGTATTATCTGTAGGCTAAAAGCCAGCTGTACCTCAAGTTTTATGATCAAAATAGCAAACATAGTAGGTAAAGTTAAAATTTAGTATTTTGTGACAAGACAGCTTCATTTCAATTTAGCTGGTAGGCAGTATTTTTAGGTGTTTGCTTATTTGCATGTCCCCAGATCTTGGGATGATCCCGAATGGCATTGGCGGTTTTAGGAGGTTTTTTCCCAATAACCATCTTAAAAAATAAAATTGAACAATACATTCTAATATCCCTTTCCAGTCTATATGAAATGATATTTCTTATTACTGCACTGAAATAAAACAAGACTCATTAGCAGGGCCTTGCAGTTACCACTTTCAAAGGACCTTGCATCCTGATTCTACACCAAGCAAGCCCCCGAATTTATGTAAAGCATCATTTAGTTTGTCTTCCTCTGCAATGTCAGCTACAGAATAGTGTGCCGATACCTACTTTATCTCCTGAAGTAATTTGTCAATTAAGATGGCAGGTTTTTTTAAAGGTTGGAAACAGAAATAAAGACACTAGATGGCAGCAAACATCTTAAAACTGAGTTCTGTCTGTGGTCTTGCCCAAATCTAATAGATGTAGGTAGCCTTCCAGCTGTGAAGTGCCTCTTGGGACTTCTTCAATAGTTCAGCTGTTAAAGGCCTGTCTTGCCAAAAAGCCAGTGTTTTCTCAAGCTGCTGAAATACAATTTAAAGTCGGAGCTTTGCCGGTACTGCTTTCTGGATGAAAATAAGAAATTGTTCTGTTTCGGTATCCCACCCCTTCTCCCTGCCACATACCTATACTCAATTTTGTATTAATGATACATGTTTAGTAGGACTGAGTTCAAATGTTATCTTTACAAAGACTTAGCTGTAAATAGATGTGGTAACTTGGGCTACTTGCCCTGTTGAAGCTTAGCAGTATTGTACTGAGTGTCAGCTTGCACTGCTCAGTATCATCACACTTACTTGGTGCTGTATTTGTTCCTTACTGCAGCAGCTTTAGGCACACTGAGTAAACATGTCCATTTTTCATGAGTGTCTTATCTGTCACTGCAATTTCCCTGAGCAAGATGATGTCTACTGCTTTATTAAAATACTCTTATTCAAGCTAACAAATACTTGTTAAGTTACTATAGAGGGAGTTAACCATAGACTTCCTACAGATTCTGGGAAGCCAGATGTTTCCTAAAGATTTGTTTTTCCTTTATTAGGAAAAAATGGATAATATAGGTTTTGTGTGCCCCTTTGTAAAGCATTCTTTCACTGAACTGATACATTAGACAAACTTTTCAAGGTCTGTTTTTGTATACATGCAGCTTTAAACCAAAGATGTGCAAGGTATAGGACGGAGCATTTGCAGACCTTGAGATGTTTGAGAACTTTCTATTTGCTTGCTTCATGAGGATGAATTTTGTGCATTAGTGTACAGGCAGATATTGAAGCAGCACTGAAAGACCATGCAAACTCCTCAGTTCCACAGAAAGCTTTTAAATCTGTACATATTCACTTTAAACATGGAACACAAACCTGCTGCAGCCTGCTGCATCACTATACTGCTCAGGGTGTAGGCAGGAAAGGGCTCAGCCCCAGCTTTCACCAATGTTGACAGGTAAATCCAAGGAACTATCAGCTTTTGCCAGGCTTGTGGCTCTGGCTGATTCTTATTTCATCCTAGTCATGTGTTGAGTGTCTTCTCTCCAGGCAAAAATGGAAACCCTTTAGCTTGCCTACAAAGTCTGAAGAAAGTGCAGGCCTGCAAAACAGGAGGGAAGAGTGTACAGCAAGAGTAACGCTTGAGGCAGGAGGTTAGGTGTGAGCCCAAAGCCTTGTTGTTTCTTACTCCACAGGAATGTCATCCATGTCTCTGACAGACAAGACTTCACCTTTTCATTGTTCAGCCCAAGTCATGGTCAGAGCCTTTTCCCCCATTCAGTTTTATTTCCCAAATTTGTTTTCCAGCCTTCAGGTCACAGATTTTTTTTTCATGGGTTTTTAGTGTGCTTCTTAGCACAACTCCCTTTTGGGTTAATCTCCCCCTGCTTCCATTTTTTTGACCTGCTGTTGCTCTAAAAACATGAAGCATTTTCCATAATTTTTCTTTCCTCCTCACTGGAATCTTATCTATCTTAAATATTCCCTTTGCCATGAAAGACAAGTAATGTGTGATAAGAGGGAGAGTGTTTTAAGAGAAGTCTAGCTATATTATTCTTTGTTCAAGTAAATTACTGAAAATGCTAACCTCCAAAGAAAAAAGATGATGCTTCATATTATATTATGGCTTTATTCTAGGCCTTGGGAATAGCTCCTACAAGGAGCATCATGTCAAACATTTAACAAATGCTTGAACAGTTACTTTGGGTCTAAATTCAGAGGCAGTATCAATCAATGTAGTACACAATTTTTCAGCTCTTTCCTACAAGGCTATTTCTGGAATTGCTGCTGTTCTGGAAGAAATACTAGTCAGCTGCAGCAAATTAAAAAATATTTTGTCAGACCATGCAACTAAGTATGTTTTTTATTATCCTGTAAACATTTATAGAGCAGCCCCCATTATGCTTTCTCTTATCACCGCAGCTCTGTGTTACACTGTACCAATGCAGCTTCAGGAAGCACTTTATTAGGAGGCATTGAAGTCATTGTTAGGTTTAAATATGTAACTATTTATATAAAAATTAAGAAATAACTCTTGCCATGGCTTGTTTATTAACCATTAAGAATGAACTTGTTAGGATCTGTGAAGGAAGAATCTTCTTTGTGTTCAGTATTACCAAACAGAAAGATGTTTACTTCTCCTTCCCTAATCTTCTGATCTTAAAAAAAAAAAAAAGAAAAAATAATAATAAAAAAAGACAACCTTGGGTTTATCTGAAAATGTAGTGAAAGGTTGGAAACTGTCTGCCAAGTTAAGCTTGTTCCCTTACAAGGAAATGTAGTTTTGGGAACAAATAGCATTCCAGTCTTTTCCCCAGTGGGCATTATGCCATTGTACTTGCAGACATTGTGTCATGGAAATGTGCAAGAAGGCCTAAAACAGCTAAGAAATGCGTTGCCGAGTTATATATTCATTTTCTACTACTTAAAAGCTACTGTCTCCTCTTATTCTACAATAGAAAAGGACACAAGCTGAGGCTTATGGATTACATGGTTTTCCGCTCTATTGACTTAATGAAAAGCCAAAACATACGTAATTCTGCAATAGTTAATAAATGCAAAATTTCTTCTTATTGAAATATTTTAATATTGTACGAGCATTTTTAAGCAAGCAATTCTATAGGTGATACCTATGCTTGTCAGAGTTAAACTTTTCAGTGTGAACAAGGAACACATTCAAGATTAAAAACAAAGCCTTTTTGCTAGCTTTTTTTATAAAAATATTATTCTTTAGGAAGAATTTTAAAGAGATTTCTCCTTTAGCACTCCCTGCTTTTACCCCAGCTTTTAAAATACACTTGAGAAAATTAATAACAGATGATCATTTTTCTTCTCTGACTTTCAAGGTAACTGTCTTATTAGTGAGGTACTTCTGTAATTAGAAGGGTTTTTACAGTTATTAATGTTCTTAAATGAATCTTTCTTAGGAAATTACTTTTACTATAAAAAGTGTGATTTCTGCTTGGATACCTTTTATTCCTTGATGCTATCCAGTGAAAACATGGTTTAAATCCACATGAACATTTTGACAATCCATTGTTTTCTTGGGCAACAACAAGCTCCTTTATGGTTCTCTAATTTTCAGCAAGCATCAGAAAACATCAGTTTAAGTTTAGATGTTAAAAATTCTTTTTTCCAACCTAATTCAAATTACTTCTCAGCACTGCTTCTTGTGCTTTCTCCAGCCTACTGCTGTTTGTTTTTCTACATGGGGAACAAATTTCCATGTAAGTGGGATATTCCTAATTGCAGTATCCTCTCTGCCATCTTGCTGACAACAAGATGTATTTCAGATAAGGCCAAGGGATGAATGAAAACCTGTATTCGCTCATAGATAACTTCTGTAACACTCTGTTGCTCGTGCCACCTTCAGCATCATCACTGTTTTCCAAGATGTGAAAGCCTACATCATGAAGAACTTACACTCTCAAGTGCCCTTGAAACTTCAGGTTCATTCATTGGTACCAATGGGGTACCGATCACTCATAGCACAGTAATATTTGTTCGGAGAATGAAGAGGATAGTTTTGGTGAATGGTATGTTACATAGTTTGTTCCCAGGGCAGCAATAAGAATGCATCCAGTGAAGGAGCTTCCAATAATATGTTGTAAAACTCTGAGGCCATCTATATTTTTTTCTGCCTCAAGATAGGTGGATCTATGAAGTGCTTTTGACCATCAAATTCCTAGAGATCACATCACATACTACATTAAAGCTGAAATTTCTTATCTACGCATTCTGTATGACGAATCACTAATGCAATGCATGATGATATAAATGTGAATACACAAGTACAAAGCTTTAGCAAGTATTTGACCTTTTTCAAAGAGGACTTCATACTGGCTATTGGAAAAGATTAAAGCACCAGCAGGAAGTCCCTGTACCTTCTCCACTCCAAAATGTGCACAGAGAGTATTTTACTGAGATGAACTTTAATTTATTTCATCATTATGCTATCAACATCCCTGCACATTTTTCCTATTAACCCACATTTAAATGTAGATACAAGCTAGCCAGTTCTTTAAAGTTTTGCCAAGAGCAAAACAAGAATAGATGAAAGCTCACAAAATCCCATGGTTAAAGTTTGTTTTCAGTGCCCTGCTTTATGTGGCATTCAGAGCCTTTGCATGCTCAAGGGAAAAAATGACAGTGGTGGATACTTCAATTGTTAATACTATTTTGGGCTTAACTCTAGTATGCACTGCAATTGTAGCAGAGCTTCCTTAGGAGGGATGTGAATGATGAACACGATGTTTCCTTTTCCTTAAGCTTAATATTCTCTTCAGTATCACGGTATTTTTGTGTATGTTAAGGACACAATACTTTTAACTATTAGAGAAGTTCTGCATTTTTCCTCTGTTCAGCCCACAGACTTCAATTCCATGAAAGAAATGGCTCTGTAAGTGTCACCACAGGAGCCAGGTCTTTGTTTTTTTAATAATTACTATTTGTTGGATAAGTGTTTTTACCCACAATTTCTTTTTTATATGACAAGCTGATCCCCATTCCTGCTTAGTAGCTTGGAAAATAAAAAATGTAATTCAATTCATGCTGCTCTAATTCCAACAGCAGTTTAAAGATTTAACTCCGCAGTGATAATATGTAAAGCAGTTATGACTTTGCACAAGTTATCCAAGTGAAAATTACTAAAAATACCTTGCAACAGTCATAAAAAAAGTATTTTTCATTCCTTTTAGCAATATGTGAACTTTTGGTATGTGAACTATACAGGAGCTTGACCCCTACAAATCGATGGGCCCTGACATTATCCACCTAAGGGTGTTAAGAGAGCTAGCTGACATTGTTGTGAGGCCACTCTCCATAATCTTTGAGAAGTCATGGAGATCGGGGGACATCCCAGAAGACTGGAAGAAGGCTAATGTCACCCCCATCTACAAGAAGGGCTTAAAGGAGAATCCAGGAAATTATAGGCCCATCAGTGTTACTTCAGTCCCTGGGAAAGTTGTGGAACGAATCCTCCTGGGGGCTATCACAAGCCAAATGAAGCAAATGATTGGGAAAAAACAGCACAGATTCACCAAGGGAAAATTGTGCTTGACAAACTTGACCGTCTTCTATGACAAAGTGACCTGCTCAGTTGATGTGGGGCAAGCGGTGGATGTTGTCTACCTGAGTTTATCCAAGGCTTTCAGTATGGTTTCCCACAGCCTCTCCTCCTAGAGAAACTGATGCGTTATGGTCTAGACAAGTGGTCTGTGGGGTGCATGGGGAACTGGCTGACAGGCCGCACCCAGAGGGTGGTGGTAAATAGCTTCTTTTCAAACTGGCAACCTGTCACAAGTGGGGTCCCCCAGGGACTGATATTGGGCCCAACGCTGTTTAATATCTTCACAAGTGATCGGCATGATGGCATCAAGTGTACCCTGATGAAGTTTGCTGATGATACCAAACTGAGTGGGGAAGTGGACACTTCGGAAGGGAAAGCCACCCTGCAGGAAGATCTGGATAGGCTGGAATAGTGGGCTAACAAGAACCTTACAAAGTTCAACAAGGACAAGTGTAAGGACTTGCACCTGGGAAAACAATCCAGGAGTGCAGCACAGGCTGGGATCTACCTGGCTGGGAAGCAGCTCTGTGGAAATGGACCTGGGGGTCCTGGTGGACGAGTAGTTCAATATGAGTGAACAGTGTGCTGCTGGGGCAAAGAAAGCCAACAGGATGCTGGGCTGCATCAACAAGGGCATCACCAGCAGAAAGAAAGAAGTCACTGTCCCACTCTACTCAGCGCTTGTTAGGCCACACCTGGAATACTGTGTTCTGTTTTGGTGCCTGCTATGTGAAAAAGATGTGGACAGACTGGAGAGGGTCCAGAGAAGGGCCACAAAGATGATCAAAAGACTAGGAAACCTGCCATATGAGGAAAGACTGAGAGAACTGGGTTTGTTCAGCCTTGAGAAAAGAAGGCTTAGGGGAAGACCTTATCACCATGTTCCAGTATTTAAAGGATGGCTACAAAGAAGATGGAGACTCCCTTTTTACAAGGAGTCACATGGAAAAGACAAGGGGTAATGGGTGCAGGTTATTCCTGGGGAGATTCCAGTTGGACACGAGGAAAATTTTTTACAATGAGAATAATCAGCCATTGGAATACTCCCCAGGGAAATGGTGGATTCCCCAACACTGGACACTTTTAAGATTCAGCTGGACGGGGTACTGGGCCATCTTTTCTAGACCGTGCTTTTGCCGAGAAAGGTTGGACCAGATGACCCTTGAGGTCCCTTCCAACCTGGTATTCTATGATTCATATTAGCCCTGAAGCCTGGCTTCTAATAGCCAAATTCAGCTGATAAATATGGATATCAAAATGATCAAAGATGTTAATCCATTTTTCAGCAAAAAAAAAAGTTATGATTTCTGAGTCTCTTTCAGCTTCTGTTCCCAGTAAAAAAGTCTGGGCAAGAGAGCTCATGGAACAATCCTACTTACTAAGTTCTTGTAACAGAACTCACTAGCAACCACAAATTTCAAGATGCACAATTTTTTATCAAAAATGGCTTGTGTTTAGTTTAAAAAAAAATCACCTGCTGTTCTTATCTGTGCTGGCAAGCAACAAACAGAAAAAAAAATGCAACTGATTTAAAATTCACTTGCTCTCAGAGGAAAGGAAATCAATGTAAATTGGTGAAATACCACCAGAAATGCAGATTAAATTAATATGAATAGAATAACAACCCTATTACAGACCCAGAACATCTCTTCTGATGGCTGTTCAGTGGCTATTTGACAATTTCTGTACTGTCCACACTCTTACAAAGAGTGAAGAACAGAAGCATTTATCAAACCACTAAACCAATCTAAGAATAACCACATTTAGTTTGTAAATTGCCTTCAGTATGTGAGGGTTTGGGACACTTGTCATTGTGGCCATTATTGAGTACAATGAAATTGTCACCACAATACCAGGATACCTTTTTCAGAAGGTCATTCTGTGTTTCCATGATTAAATTATTATTTCCAGCTTTGTCTTCCCAGTCATTGCTCACAGCCAATGAATAAGTTGTGTGACAACAGTTGTCATTCAGTGACTAAAGGGGTTACATCAGCCCATGGAGCTGAGATCCAAAAGCTGTGCCTATATTAAGGGTGTGCCACACCCTGGGAACTGTCTCGCAGAAAAATAGCAAGCTGTCAGCAGCCATCTAAGTTCATGTGTCTCATGATTCGGCTCAACAAGGCTTATATGCTGAATACAAAAAAATGTTTTCTTGATCCATTCATTTTTAGCATTTCATCCAGTACCAATACTGTTGCTGCATTAACTACAGGGTTATAGACAATAAGACTATTGTCTTTATTCACCATTACTGGTGAACCTAGGAAAGGATACCTTTAGGTGATGTTTGAGGTGAAGAGAAGCTGGTGCCAGCTCTCACACTCACATAAAATATTTTCATTCTTTATCTCCTTTCTCTTTATTTCCCTTCCCACATTCTTGGTGTAGTTTTTCCCAGGCCAGGACTTTATCTAGACAGTTTTTCCCTTTTTGCAAAGTCATTGCTTTCGCGGATTCCTTGGACAAGAAACTTATCCATCAAAATGCAAACATGTCAAAATCTGGGATAATTCAGCCTTGTGACTTCCCACAGCTGCAGGAAAGCAGAGCAGTCAGAAGGGCTGTGGCAACTAATTGCCCTAGGCAGATGGTCATTCTGCCCCTGCAAACACCCCAGGTGCTCACATGGCATCACAGGTTCCCCATTCCTCTCCTCACAGGTGCCTTAGCAGGCTCTGAGGAAGGCCTCTAAAGGCAATTATAATATAATTAATAAGTATCAGTATTACCCTACCTTCACTAACAGCTTGTACGCAAGTTCAATGTATTTAAACTCCTACATAATTCAGCCCATTATCATTTGTTTCTCAGTCAGTGCTTTGACCTGACAAAGCAGTATTATGAAAGCTTCATAAGCACGCTGGTGAAACAATGCATCATTTTCAAAGGCAGGTGAGCTTTTAAGATACAATTCATAAGGAAGGGTTATTTTTGCTTATGAATTTTCATTACTTATCTGTCAAAATTGATTAATATTATAGGTGCTCAATTCAGTATTTAGTAGTTCCTCCTCTTTAGCTTTCCCTTCTCTGGTCAATCCATCAGTAGTTCTTTCTAGTAGTTAAAAGATGTATTACAGCAAATAAGGAAGATTGTTGCTCAGCAACTCAGACTCCTGCTGAGCCTGACAACGGTACATGAAGGAAATTTCTGTAAGCTCTTATGTGCTAGCTAAAGGGAAAAAAATTATTTTATATAGTCCTGTCATGAGGGTCTAAAAATAACAATGAGACCTCTAAACAAAAGACAACTTTTTTTTTCTTCCTGAAAGGGGTAAAATCTTAAGCAACTCTGTTCTGGAGATGACAGTGAAGGGGACAAAGGGATGAATAAAATAGTTCAATTTCAAATTACATTCCTACCTTTTCTTTCACAGATGTCTTATTTCTAGAGTCTGAACTGCTTTCAGAGTATTTTCCCAATGTCTATTAAATGAATGGTGATCATGAAAGAGTAGTAATGAAATAGAAAAGCCAGGGCTTCAATTTATGTGTGTGAGTGCATGTGTACTTTGCCCTGATTTTTGTATGGATGTTAGTATCACAGCATGCTTCCTGCCTCCTCTGCGTCTTGCCAGCCACACACATGTAGGAAATGCTACAATGGTGTTCATAATTAGGGCAGTAGTTTGTGTACCGTAAGTGGTCCAATTCATTTACTGGCTGATTGGGTATGCCTCAGAAAAATCCTTGCAAGATGTAGTTAGTTACAGGTTTCATAACATTATTTACCTGACAATTTTCTAAGCAGATCTGCTGGTGTAGAATTGATATAGTTCTGTTCTGCAGTAACACCACTTTGATCAAAGCCCTGACTAAACACAGACCTGACGCTGGCCACTTGCCTAATTTCTGCCAGTTTCCCTGACATATTGCTGAAGCATCTAACCTCACCAGCTTCCTATGAAGATATAAGATAAAGCTTCCTTCTTATCTATTTGGCAAACATTTCAGAACATAAATGTGAGATTAATTGCTATTTTACTCTAATAATGGAAGCCACGTGGCTTCTCTTTTATTAGAGTTAATAGTCATCTGTGTATTCTTATGTTCAAGATCCAGAAACTATTGTTTCTATCATCAAAATGTTAAAAATAAGCTGGATCTCTCTAAGCATTAACTGTTTTCACTGGAATGATTCCTATTCTAAAAAGCTGTAATGGAAAGAAGGATACAAATACTCAGTATCTGTATTAAAAATCGGTATAATCATAGTCCCTGCATTCTGAGACTCTTTGAGTTGGAAAATTTTATTTCATAACCTATAATATCTTTTTGATGTATTAGTCAACATGGGCAATTCAAAATGGAGCACGTTATTAGTATGGACAGGTAGTCATTTTCATTTTCCATTCATTTGTAAACAAACTGGTATCCAAGAGCTAACATTTGAGAGTTCAAATAATGTGATGTAGTACTCTTCCTACATTTGTCAAATGTTCCTACTGTAGCTTCACTGATGTCTTTAGAATAATAGATGATTCCCTTCGCTGTTGTGCAGTCAGGAAGCTGAGAAGCATTTTGATAAATCTTTGATTAAAGACACCAGTGGCCACAGAGCAAAACATCTTTATCTGCCAGTTTTTGTTTCTTCAGCTGAGAGATAAGCTAGAATATTATTGGCATCACATAAATCTCAATCTCAACCAAGATGTATCAAGTCATTTATGGAATCTTGGGAAATAAAAACATGTACTTTATTGTCATATCAAGATAAATTACCTGTAGATAACACCGGTATGCTTTGATTACTTCTTCAGAGGCCACCTTGTTATTTTCTGTATTTTCATGTTTCTCTAAAAAGAATGCCTTAAAAAAGTTTTATTTTTAAAGCAGTTCTAAAATAATTTCCATTATCTACATCTTTTGAATGGTGTTTTGTGTTGACAGTTTACCGTCAACAACTAAAGAACTTCCACATAAATCACAGAAATATCCGTAGCAATTATTATTCATTCATCAGTGAAAACTGAGTTCATTCTTTTTACGGAACACATCTCTGTCCTCCAGGCAAAGGTTGCACTTGGACTGGCTGATGACCTGTTCACCATCCAGGTAGACCTTATTCTGACACCATGTCTTCTAAAAATATTTAGTTCAGGATCAATATATGATTTTAAAAATCACCTTTAGATACCAAAAGATATGAAATATTGAGAGTAAAGTTCATGGTGTACTTTATAGGTAGACTGAAGATAATCAACAAGTCTTTCAGTGCTGATTGCTGAAATTTTTAAATCAAGTCTGAAGCAGCATAGTAGTATGTGTTTTTAAAGTTTCAACATCCAAATGAACTACAGAGGTTTGTAGGACTTGTGTTGGAACAAGAAAATATTTTAGGGAAATGAAACAGTAGTTTCATTTTTTTTTGTTTGCAGTAAATAGCTCAGATTCACTCACTTAGACGTGTGCCTTGGAGAGTCAGTACCTTGCTCGGTCCTTCCCTGTGCTCTGTGCCTATGTTCTTTCACTCTTTTAGAGAGAGATGGATGATTTCTCATGTTTTTTGAATGGGTAGATGAAAGAAGCACGAAGAAGAAAATTCTTATTTATAGACAAGTTTGCTTTCACAAAGTGATTTGAGAACATTAGCAATGCTGTCTACGGACACCACTTGTGGAACCCCTACAATGCTAAACAGTAGTCTGAGTAGATATATTGCTTGATGTCCTGCAGAAAGGTCAGACTTTTTTCACAGGCCAGGATACGTCCTCCCGAATGGCTCAAAGCAAAAGCAAGAAAGGAAGATTTCCTCTTCCCCTCAGTGGCCCACATCAAAGCTTGCTGAATGCCCAACTCTTTCTGTCAGCATTGACAGGCTTTCGAGCAGGTCTTCATGGAACAGCTTGTGTTTGCTCCTAGGATTCATTGCAGAGAATTGATTTCATTCCTTTCTGCTTGATCACACTGGTCTGCATGCCTTAGAAATTGCTGCTACTTAGAGTGACAGTGTGCTGCTACAGTAAAATTTCCTATACCGCCCACATCATTTGCAACACTGCATATACACTATAGTAAGACAGATTGGATTTCAGGAAGAGCTAGTGTTTACCCTTAAAAATTTCAGCCTGGCTTAGTACTTTCTGTTTCTCTTCTGTATGGGCAGCTAGCTCCTGGGAAGGACAGCCAGAAGAACTGTGATAAAAGATAAAAAGAGCCCATAAGTACCCCATGAACTGGAATAAATAGGGACTTTTTGCATGGCTACCTGTAAGTATCTCAGGTCAAGATGCTCACAAAAACCTCTCTAACTAGCACACTAGCTAACCACTGTAATAATCAAGTTTTCAATCTGTATCAATTCTATAAACGCAAGTATATATTTCATGTTGTTGGTAAATTTGTTTTCCACTTGGTAAAAATAAAAGATAGAAGCAGATCACAGCACATTACCAATGTCAGAGAGACTCCTGTGTCAATTCTGTAGTATTCTTTCTCATTCTTAGCCCTTCCTCTTTTTTAAAATTTTTCTAGCAAGTAATCAAGCTCCTTAAAAGTACCAGTAGCTAAACAGATTTGAAAGCCACAAACACAAGGCACCACTGTAGACTTTTGTACGGATCAATGCAGAGGTAGTGACCCTGAATTTTGAAAATTTACATCTTTCACTGAATGAAAGGAGATTATATGCATTTTTGAGAGATCTGAGAATGCTCATTTTTTTCTGTCTTCCATGATTTATGAAAATTCTTATTCATAACAGATGTGTCCAGCCACACACAGGAAAAGTTTGACTTGTGAAATGCATTTGTATTTTGAACTTTTTTTAATGCTCCATACTTTTGTGTACAGAATGTGACCTCTGTATGAAGAGTTGCTCATATTTTTCTTTTAAATGCAGTTTTGACTGGAGTTGTCAACACCACAAACCATTAAACATTTTGGTAGAACAGAAGAACAGCAAAGGAATTACTGGATTTGATGCAGACATTTCAAAGAAAATAAATCTCTATTTGAAGAGGGGACTTGGGGTGAAGTTACAAGCGTTACATTGTTTTCTGTTCTGCCCTCTGCCCTGCTGACCCAGCTGCAGCCTTCACCCTTCGACATTGACCAAATGGTTGCTAAACTAGCCAAATATCTAAAAGGCTTCCAACTGGACATCTTCAGAAGACTGTCATTGATATAAATGATAAAGATACACTTGGGTAACATCACTCAAAGTTGAACTCATTCACCAACTGGAATTTCAAAAATCTCAGATCAGGGAACTAATAAAACATTTCTGATTTCTGTGTTATGTTTGCTCAGATGAAGAGCCTTGCATTTCATATGCTTAATTCAACCCTTAAATTAAGGAATTAGCTAAATTTGTAACTGTAGGTTTGTACCTGCAGAAGTCTTACAAATAACCTGTAACAGTGTAAGAAATACAAAGCTCTGTGCATTTACATATCAGAAAGGATTGAGATGGAACTGGCCTAAGGCATCCCTCTAGCAAGTTTATTCAGCATAACTGTAACTGCTTTTCAGTCCCAAAACATTACCTGTAATAAGGATTGCAGGGTCAGAGAAGTACATATATTTTATATGCTGCCTTCTTTTCAGAGTTATTTGGTATACGTGCATAGCTGATTTGTCTCTTTCTGTTGAGTACTTCTCCAAAATCTAACCTCAGCTACCATGATTAGCAACACGCATAGGTAGCAGTTATTGTCAAATGCTGTGAATTTCTTTTCTGTGTTTTTCTTGAAATCAGCTGTTTGAAGGTAGACATACAAAGAGCCAAAAAATGATGCTAGATTTTAACAAATGTTGAAACAGAAGTAAGTCTCATAGGTGAAGTCACAAAAGACTTAGTCTTGTGGTAAGGACCAGTAGCAACACACGGCAGCGATTAGACCAGTCCTGCACTGCGTGAGACCTGAACCCCAGGGCATTTTACACAGGCAGCAATCCTTCCAGCTATCATAGAGTCCCTATAATTGTACATGGATCTAGATGCCATTAGAAAAGAATCTTCCATGCTAAGTGGCTTTCTTGGGGGAGGAGAACAGGAGGTCCATAGGCAGATCTATAAAGTTACATTAGCAAGGATTTGGGGAAGTAGTAACAGAAAGAAACAGGTGACAAGTCACAGACAAATTATTGTCCGTTTTGAGAGAAGAACACTGAGTTATTCTTTTTCGTAAATTCCAGATTGAAACCTGACTTGTTGATGTGTTATTTCCACTTTTATGTGTGGCAAAATGAACTCTAGGCCACACGGTTTGTGCAAGGTTTTCTTGGGCAAGTTGGGAAAGCAGAAACATGTATGAAACCTCCAGACTTTTCCTGTAAGATCAACTGAGAGTTCAAGTGTGCATGTCATTTTTCAAATTTAAGAATAGCCCTAGTTTTCTTTTTTATACAAATGTCTTGCTAAGCCTTTAGCTGTTTGCTACTGAGGTACTGTTTCTGTGCAGTCACATGAACTTCCAAGACAAAAGGAGATCTTCAGCAACATCAGCAGTGACTACCTCTGCTAGAAATATTAAGTAAACATCATTGTGCTCTACTGCTGTTGTCCCGAGAATGTTTCCAAGTCCATAAGAGATTTTAGCAGAGGGCTGTGCCTCCAGTCTTCACAGAAAAGTATTTTTAAGTATCTTTCCTCTAAGGTTACATTTCCTAATGTGCCAAAAGGTCTATTTCCAGCCACAGGGCAGCGCTGGCTTTGTCAGTCAAGCGTTAACTGAAAATCTACTAATGAAGTAAGACAGTAGAAAGTGCAGCAGCATCTTATTGCCTTCCAAGCCCCATTCAGAGAGTTATATCTATTGCTTCAGGACATTTCACTCAAGTCCAGGGGCCCAACTGCACGGGTTTACTGGAGACCCTCAATAGCTACAGGCAGACTTGCACACTGTGCATATAAATATAATACAGCCTAAAAGGCTATTTTAGACTGTGCATTGGAGTAAAACACAAAGAATTAACGGAAACTGAGCCAGTGTGTCATGAACATGAATACAGTGCTGTGTCTGACATGAGGCATAACCATTACAGAACTTCATATGCATTAGTTTACTGTGTTTATTGCAGCTTGGTGTATTGCCCCATGACACAAGAAGGCAAGAAAATGCATACTACAACTCCATCAGACTTTCATTTAAACATCAGTAAACATCAATAAAGATATGCTAGAAACAACAAGAAGAAAGGAAAGTACAAGTGCAAAAGGGATTCTACTCAAAAATTTTCATGGCAGTGACAACCAAAGTTTTAAGAGAAAGATGCACTGTGGACTATAATGGTATGGTTAAGGTAGTATGTAGGTTTTTTTCCGATACACAACTGAAGAATTTCATACTAGTTTTAACAGTAAATGTGAACTGAATATTGGCCACCACTTTTTATTTTACATGGCATTACAGTACTCTATACCTTATACCATTTATTCTCTAGACACAGGGTTCCTGACAACCAAATGGAGGCAACAAAAAGCAGAACAGAAACACATTGCTTCTCTCTGTGTCTCCTTGACAGAAGTTCTGAAGATTTCTTGTGAATCCAATAAAAATGGATCAAAGAATTTAGCACCATTCAGACAAATATTAAACTAAGAAAAAAATAACAAACAATGACACAATCTGATGGGCACATTTGCAGGAAAAAGAACACTGAAGTGAGATCACAGTGGACTAATAATGTTTTTCTTTGATCTGTATTTCAAGGTGAACCTTTGACAGAAGTTTGAAAACTTTCATTTTCACCCAACACAGGTTTGAAAATGATATCAATATTAAATTGCACAACATATTTCAGGTGTTTATTTATTTATTTAGTCTATGTTGGAATTGTCTGTTCTAGACTTCTTTTGTAGCACATCCTCATGTGAATATCAGGGAGAAGGGTCCACTCCTTATCTTTGCCTCTGTCAGACAGACGGTTTTAATCTTCATGAGATACCTTGGTATGTGTCCTAGTTGTCACAGAAGTCTAGGTCTTCCTTGTCTAGGTGGAAGTGGTCTTAAAAATCGTTACGGTATAGTAAATCAAGCAATGTCACACATACAGCAAATGAAATGCACAAACAAGGACATAAAAAAGAAAAAAAAAGTTTTATTTAGCTAGTTATCTGCAGCTGGGTACTATATTTTGCAAGATGGACAGAGAGAAGGACTAGAAACTGAGAGTTCATGCTAATTTCCAGGTTCACTTGAACAGATGTAACTCTAAAACTGCCTTACTGAATTCAGTACAGATTTAACAGGTATTAGGCAAATTCCTACTCCTCCCTCCGTCATTTTTTCATAGTTAGAAATGATACTCTAAAGTGTGCTTTGTGCACAGATCGTTCCTTTCACATACTGCAACCAGCGCAATGCTTATATAAATATTATTCTTGTGATTTTAGCCTGATAAAGGCCATTGAAGAGTGACATCCAATCTCCCTCTGAAAGCATCATAAATTTTTATCTCGTACACTCAATTCTGTGTCCTCCCATCAAAACCTAGAAGACAAAAGGTTTTTCTCAACTTGAAATTGGCACTCCCTAGTCGTTCCTCAAAAATGGTATCATTTTGCCTTTCTTCCTGCAGATTACGTGGAGGTTACATCAGGATGATCACAGAAATGGTTAAGCGGTTTTTATAAAGCAAATAATAAGAAGCATACAGCTAGAGTGGATCTAGATAAGAAACCACTAATAAGTGCCTATAAAGTCACTGGATCCACACTTGACCTGCTCTAAAAATATTTACTAACATTAAAAACTATTTCCACTTTTGGAAAGGGACAGCTCAGGCTAACAAAAATAACTTGCTATTCATAGGAGCAGAGCCAGGGAAGTAGCTACTTTGGTCAGTTATATGCAGAACTGAATGGGAGAGAAACGCCTTCTCACAAAACAGGCAAGGGGTACTAAATCCCCTAATATTTTGGATAACCTTTTTGCTCTATTTCCCCCCATTCCTCCAGTCTTTCTTTACAGGCAGGTATAAACTTTGAGGTAAAAAGTGGTGCTTCTCACTTTCTCCTCGGACTTCTCTGCCTAGGGCTGTTCCCGTTGTAGCCAGGGCTGTCTGGCAGACAGAGCTCCGTCTCCAGCATCTACCATCCAGTCCAACACCAGATCCTTCGGTTCATCTCACTTTATAACCTTTCTCAATCAAATGCAAGATTTCATAGTCCAATGTAGTTAAATTTCAAAATGTCATAGCATATGATAAAACTTGGTTTACTTGAAAAGACTATCCTTTGTCCAATGTTTACAGCAGTAAATTTAAAAATAAGTATTTAGAAAATGGAATTCTTATTTGCAGTCAGCTGATGACTTCAGCAAATACTAGTATTTTCCATGAAAGAATCCAGAATTAGAAGGGAAATAGACATACTGACCTCATAGGGTCTCATTCCTATGTATGCCAGAAGACTGCAGCAAGCTATTAGCTAACAGCTTTGAAAAAACACTGCTAAACACAAAGACTTCTATTGTAATACTCCAGCTATTTTAATTGGAGCAACTAACAAAGCTTTTGTGTTTTCTGTGCAACTACCCAGTTCATAGTTTGAGCAGAAGACATTTCAGTTCTGGAAAAGATCGCTTGATATCAGGATTTTTGAAACTGTTCTGAAGTTATGAAGATTCCTTGTGATTTCTGCACATTTCTAAAATTTATTAAGAAATCCTGTGTCTTCACAGTTGTAAAGCGTTAACGGTATTTGAACACTTGCTCTCAAAAAGTTATAAATCCCTCTTAATATAGTCTCATATGCTTCTTTGTAATAATTAGTATATAACGTTTTCTTCTGGGTGTGGATATGAAGCTGAGCCAGCTTTCCTCTTTTCTTGGTTTTTAATGTCCAGTTATGACTGAACTCATAACCTATATTTAGTGTTCTAATTTAAGAAGTCAGATTTTTGAAACATTGAAAAATATAGAAACTTTTAAATTCAAGGGAACAAATGAAAGAAGGGTCAGTGGGAGCTGTAAGAGTGCTTAGAGAAAAGGAGAGAGAAGCCATGTAGCTAGATGTCTGAAAAGAATTTAGGAGACTAATTTGGGCCCCTCTATTTTTTTAGGTATATTTTAAGCCCCTCCTTTTTTTACAAAATAGTTTGTATCGACAATCATGAAAAAAAAAATCATGCAAGATATTTCCCAAACATCCAGTCTTACAGCAAGAAAATATTTCATTAAGTAAATTCTATTTTAAAATTTTCTTTTTCTCCCAACCTGCATTCAATGTTGAATAGTAGTATTTATTGCTTTTTTAAGCTTGTTGTTGTTGCTTTAAATGACATTTCCACCAGCAATTGCACTTCTAAGGCAATGAACTTTAAACTGCTTAAATAACTGTCACAGGATGTTATGAAAACCTGCCTAGCGAGAAGACCAAACTAGATTGAGGTACATGTGCATGTAGTAAAATAAACCATGAGCAAATAGATCCCAGCTCTAGTTTACATGGTAATTTTTCTCTTAATGAGTAGGAGTTATTTTAGGTATATGTTATTCAGAAGCTAGGGACTTACAAATTGAAATATCTAAAAACTGTAGTGACAGAAAAAGCATTGAGATATCTTTCCTCTATAGAGAGTAAACAAAAACCACATTTCTAACTCTGCAGCTTCCTAATATCCTGAGAGACTTTTTCTTCATTAGCACTGACATTAATTTTCCAGTGGCTGTGGCAGGATAAGTAAAATGCACATTTGTCTTCAAAACCTCATCACTGCGGTTCTAGTGAAGCATTCTCTGATGGCCACTTGTTTGAACCTCTAGTAAATGATCAGTCATGACAAGTAGCCCTTTAATCAGAAGCAAATTATAACAATGACACCACTTAGCTCTTGTGTGCTACTTCTGCCCCTTTCACCTCTTCCTGCAGCTACTAGTAGTCCTGTAGTTTTCTTTGGCATATGCAACAGACACTTCATTATTTTCTGTTCTTTAGTCCCTAGTAGACTCTGGGAAAAGCTCTCATTTGCATTGCATGGGTATAAAACAAATTATCAGCAGACAGGCAGGTATCATCAGCAACTACCTACCTCTACAGGTTGACGTTTACACTTCTATATGAATTGTGCAATGGTTTAAGGTCAAAAGAGTATTCTTTTGGCCACTCTTAGTGCCAAGGAAAAGTTTGTATTCTAACTTCTCAGAGCACCTTTCAATGAATCACAGAAAAATTCTTTCATTAGATAAATTTGAAGTTGCTATAATGATATTTTTTCAATCCAAGAGATGTGTTCAACAAATAAATGAATGAGCTTATAGAAAAAAAAGTGAAATTTTCCTGTTTCTTTTAAGCCTGTTGATTCAAGGTAATCAAGGTAATTCAAGGTAGGTAATTCCTATCAGAGAAAATGAAAATATATCCATCAGCCATAGACCACACATGCAAAATCTGAAACACAGATTTCTGAGCTGATATACAGAAATATAGCATATGTTTGACAAACTCAGTCTTACAGCGATAATCCCTTAAAAACTTCTTTAGAAAACAGCTACATATTTCAACCAACTATTCTATGAAATTAAAGGGAGTTACTATCATTTCAGGAGTTCTTTAAAATATATTCCCTTTAAAAACTGCCTTACTGATCCATAAAATATATCCACCTAATGTCATCCCACTTCACTTGCCTGTACTTGATACTTAGGGAAAAAGTATAGAAACCAGTTATGTCTAAAATAATCTTGGTATACCCTTCTGTTTTCCAAATGCCAGTGATTTACAGGCTTCTTGAGTGAGAGGCAGCATCTAGACCACAGTTTCCCAAAGAGCCACCCTACATAGGTGCATCTGGTTCTTCATAGGTTCTTCAGCCACTCGCATCTACCAGATGGGCACAGAAGAGGAGAAGAGAGAGGACAATGAAAGGGAAGGTGAGTGCAGTAAAGAACTGCTTCACAGTGAGACAGAGCTGAAGCTGGCAGGAGCTACTGGAGAGACACAGGAGCACTTCACTGATGTGAGGATTGGGAGCTACACAAAGTCTTGCTAGCCTTTAATCTGTGCTCTCTGCCAGCTTGACTTCACAGTTGTTGTATCTCCTGCACGTATGGTATGTGGCAGCCAGAGAGGAGCTATCAAAGGCCACTGAATTGAGGGTTATGCTACTATAAACACACAAACAGCAGGATTTAGGGCTCTGTGCTGAGGTGCACACAAGCCAGATGGAAGCGTGCAGGAAGCAAAATCCTAAAGGAATAAGATGCGGGTGCTAGTTAATCACCAAAACCTCACATTACATTTTATCACCAGATTCTGACCCATTACTTGTCATTTTTAGTGCTGTGGCGTCTTGTAAGACAGTCTCATTTTCAGCCCCATAAACCTGTAAAAATTTAGACTTTTCCAGTGTCACAAGTAAGCCCAGTCAGTGAATAATAGCACTGTTGTATCTGAGTCAACTGATCTAATTATTTCTCGTGGCTTAGCAGGGATTTCAGACATTCACAGCTGCTTACACAAGGCATCACCTTTTTAGTATGAGAAAACACTGTGCTAAAATTTCACATGATTATTTCAGCTCAGGATGAATGTTGCTCTTTTAAGACTGTTCACATATTTGCAGTTCACCTAACTCTTGTGTGTTCCTGTCCTCCTCATCCTAATCACTGCTTTTATAACTTATGTTGCTGTTCTCCCTAAGGCTTAAAACACGTCCAACTCTATGGTCAATACATGTATGGGATGTCTCTGATTACAACCAGCGTTTCTCTTACAACCTACCTTGAAGTAATCCTGAAACATGAAATAATAGCAAATATTGATGTGTAAAATCCTCTATGTTTTTATTATACAATCATGGCCGTTAGAGATGAAATACATACACGGTTCATCCATTGTCTCTGTGACAGATTTAGATCTGTTTTATGAGAATTTAGGGTTTACTGTTTGCTCACATAATCTGCAGCAGTTGCAGAAACGGTGCCCACAGCTTCAGCAGCATCTACAGTCCCTCCTGACTCTGTCCCTGACCATGCTCTTGTGCAGGAAGAAAAATGGTGCCTATTTTTCCCTCCTCTACTATACAATCTAGAGATAAGTTCCAATATTGCAATATGTAGTAAACATCCACCAATTGGAGTTGCTGCCCCACGTCCTTCTCCACTGAAATTCTTGCTCTAAACACACGTTTCCTGCCTGGGGATCCTGTGTGGGAAGAAGGCAAGGGGGTGGCACTGGGCATGTGTGCCCCAGGATTGCAGCCTGCCTCCACCTGGATTTGTACCTCATGGGACCCGAGAGACAGGCCCCAGCTCCCAGCTCTGATGGAGCCTTGAAATATTGTGAATTAGCTCCCAGCCACAGCCTTGGCACCTGGCGGAGGCCAGTGCTGGCTCCTGCCTCAGCTGTGGTTGGGCAGTGGCAGAAGCTGGGACCTGAGACTGGTTTCTGTCACATACCAAGCTAATGTGGTAGGTGTGCGGTGACATGAGAAGCACTGACTTTCACTGTCGGGTATTTTTCTTTTATTATTTACGCCACAACCACGACTGGTGCCATCCTATTCTTCCTATTCACATTCTTAGGAACACATAGGTTCACTGTCCCCCAAAAAGTTCATAGGCTATGACCACTTGTCCTATCCTCACTATGCTTAACGGAGGAATGCTGCTCTGGGTTTGGTTTTTTTTTTTCTTTTTTCTTTCTCTTACTTCACACCCTACCCCTCCACTCAGTTTTGCTGCTTTTTCCTGAAACCTTTCCAGCTTATCAATGTCTTCCCTCTAACGTAGTGCACAGTGTGATTCTTTAAATGTAGTGGAATTAGATTAACATGGAGAAAAACAGACCCCTTCTTGTTTTATCAGCTGGAATTCTGATATAAGCACCTCAGAAAAGATTTGCAACTATCTTTTGTAGCAGCCATAGTGTTCTGCAAACTCAGTTCGACTTTGGTGTTCTCCCTCAGTTTTAGGCTTTTTTCTTCACTTCTCATTAATATAATTCTTTTCTTGCTATATATACAGATAAAATCCTTAAAAAACTCCTCTTTCCTCCAGAGATTTGACTTTAAAAATTCATAACTTTTATAAATAAATCGGCCTACTTCTTTTCCACATAGTAACATTATTTTCTGTTGATGCTTGTTAGTCTTAGATTCTTTGTGCATTTTCCTTCTCTTCATTGTTGTTTTCATTGCTTCCAATAGTCATTTACATTTTAATTAATTAGTTTTATATTATATCTTAATTTAGATCAACCATTACATTTGAGAATTAACATTAAATTGCTGAACAGAAGCATCTGGGAAGAATATAAAGCACATAAATTATCTCCTCATTTGTCTTAGGGACAAAAGGGAAAAACTGAGGAAGGCATTCTTAAAACAAGGACTTTTAAGAATAGGAATACGTGTCACTTTAAATGTATTATCTCTGGATTTTTTTTTAAGAAATTTGTAATATCTTAAATGATATTTAAATAAAAGATATTTGAAATTTGTGAAAAAAATCCCAAAAGATTAAATAATACAATTATCAGTCTTTTCCTATGCCCTAATAGCAACTAATGAACTGTTTTGGGGGATAGTAACAACTCTTATTCTAAAGCCATAGCAGAAAATGGAGGTGAATGTTCCAGGTGAGCAGCTAGAAGAGGAATGAGATTCAGAAAAAGAGACTTTTTTTACTTGGGAGCAGCACTGCTCCATTTAAGTATTGGCAGTAGGAAATAAGGAGTTGAGTAGAATGAGAATGGTAGAGATTCATATGTATTTATTGTTTCCCATGGCTCAAAAGGACACTCAAAGACTGCGAACTGATGCTGAGATATCCCACCAACTCAACACCCCACCATTTACACTACAAAAATTAATCTATGCTGAAGTGAGCACATTGTGAACAACTGTAGGTCACTGAAGGCAGTAATAAGTGTTGACACGTTTATTTTAATTAGAAAACAACAAATAACCTGACTATCCCAGCAGAATTTTTCATGCCTTGAATCTACCCACAGAGGTGGAAAAGTTAAAATATAACATTTGTTCTTTCCTGTGTAGGAAAGTTTTTTCAGTATAAGTTATGATATGACTTTATGTCAAAAATTAAGGCAGGAAAACCATGTGGCTTGTGGCTTTAACTGCCATATTTTGTTTTGGCTTACCCTATGTAATTTTAAGAAGAGTTTTAGTATGCACAGCTGTGCACTTTGGCTCCAGTGGTAATTATGCTAGTATAACTGACAAACTCTCTCTTGCAGGCAAAACCTTGGGTTTCCTAGATCTGATGCATGGGGAACAGCTATGGCTTCAGGAACATCCTGAAGCAGTCACCCAAACAAACCTTGCTTAAACAGCATTTTAAACTATCTGCTGGGACATATTAAATTACTACTTGAAAGACACATTGTGATCATTCCAATCAAACCAAAATAAAGTAGTTAAGTGAATAGCATTGGTGTGATGGCCTGCCAGTTTTGCGGTTGTACCCTTCTTACAGGCACCAAAAGATTTGTGCCTACTCGGATGAGCAGTGACAAAGAAAAAACCTTTCTCTCCATTTTCTCTGGCAACTAAATGCCTCTGTGTACTCTTGCTATACATTTGATATACATCCTTCAGCTTATCCAGGCTTTTCAATGTATTATACATATTTCACTAGACCAGCCACTGCTCTACTGCTTTTAAAATTTCAGCATAAAGAAAACATTAATCGATCTTAACTTTCCTGTATTTTTTTTCTTCCCTGTGAGCAAGTTATTACAGTATGTCTGATTATCAGGAACAAGGAACAAACATTTCCCCTCTGTGAAGAACAGGAAACAATGTTTGGAGAACAATCAAGTCAATTCTCCCTGGAAAAAAAATGTAGCAACAGGGGAGAGGCTTGACCTTTCTCCAATTAAAAAAAAAAGAAAAATCTATTTTCATCTGAAGAGGAAGAAATCAGCTTATGTATTCAGCCAATATGACCTCTTTTCTAAAGATGTATTTCATTGTAAAGTATATTTAAATATCAAGTATAACCATGAAAGGAAACCAAAACACTAGGAGTTTTGCACTAAGTATTTTGCTTTCATCTTGTGAAATTCTTGTTTACATCTGCCTGCCATTGCAAATTATGTTTTCAGCTGAACATGAAAAAATGCACAAGATACAAAGAGAGGCCATTCCCCTACATGGAGCGCATATGAACAGGCACTGCCACCTGCTCGCAGCTGTAGTTTACATGGGGGAGTTACCCTGGGAAATAACATTAGCAAAGGCAAAGCGACTGCTCTGACCACAGTCCAGCTGGGGTCTTGTAAACATCAACAGTTCTCTTCTCTAGTTGGAGTTTTTAATTTTGTTCTGTATTTTTTTCCAATATTTATTAAAGATCAGGGGAAAAAAAAGGCAAGACAAACATGTATGGCATGGAACATGCATTGATTCCCTTAATATGATACAGTTTGAAGTCATATGGGTATGTATGCCGTCTGTCACCTATCTCATCCAATTGCATTTCATACTCCAGATTTCTGTTGCATTGCATAGTTCTTCCCTTTGGACTAATAATTAATTCTTCAGTGTGGGGCAGTATGTAATTTTGTTGCCACAGCAGCTAAGGAGTCACAATATGGTTCCCCGTTTGGCCCAAAGGGAGGAAGTAATTGATGCCAATTTTTAACTGATGAACAATACTTCCCTGTGTGTCAGCTCAGACATGTGGTTTGTGCATCTGGGAGCTAAACACAAGGTTTAAATGTTCCCACTCGCACCCCACACAGCAGAAATTTGATGGAAATTTTTCTCCTCGCTGTGCTGTACAACAGCTGCACTGACCGTCTCAATACTGCCATTAAAATCCCTGGGTCAGCGCTCCCTCTCTGGTCCCACAATGCCATGAGAACACTGACATCTCACTACATTGCATTTCAGAATAAAATGCAAATTTACTAGTCATATGCAGCAACAATTTTGCCAGAGCTTACAGTTTTAGTATTAGTTTTGCCCTTTAGGGTGGTATTTCCCAACTTGCTGATCGACAGCAGAATCTCAGGGGAGGGAGACTTTTTTTTTCTCTTTTTAAAGCATATTTCTAGATCTTTTGGCTAGGGGAAAAAAAAAAAAGCTTGAAAAAAATGAAACATACATAGCTGTTGGGGCACAGAAAACAGGGGGCCACAGGAAAGAAGCTAATGTCTATCTCTCATATTCTCGAATTCATTGTTTTTCATCTGAACTCATTTCCACAGATGAAGTAATGGTTTTTAGACACCTGAGTCCAGCATTACTTTAATAGCAAATGCTCCTTGCAATCCCTCTGCATGCTTAAAGCTCACACATTTCCACTACTGAGCTTCCAGCCTTCATGCTCACTTGACAGAAACAGCATAGCTGCTCTGACCTTACCATGTCCAAAACCAAGACATTAAGAAAGGGCAGCAAGAAGATCAGAACTGCTTATTCTAAGGGGAGAAAGACACATTGCAAAGGCAAATGCAATGAGTTGTGCCTGTCAGGTATAAATTCGTACTCGGCGCTCACAGGAGTCTGAGGAAACAATGTTCTTTAAAAGGCTGCACACTTAAAAATTTCTGTGAACTGATAACCCATGAAACTCATTGCCATTAGATGCTACAGAGCTTGAAACACATCAAGAAAAAGATTAGATGCATATGGGCGAATTCAAACACTGACATGCACAAGGACATGAAGACACCGGGAAGAATTTGACCTGGTGAGCAGGAGGGTATGAAGCAGTACCTGCAGTATGTAAAGATTATGGGGTTTTTTTCCCACAGAAAATAATGCTCCATTTGTCCTTGCCAAAGCACTCAGCCACCATCTGACATCAGGCTGAGAGCTTGTTGATTAATATGTGTAGAATAACCTTTCTGGCACATTTCTTTAAAATTACTGGCCGCATTGTAGCTGTGTCTCAGATTTTGCTCCCTCTAGAACCAGATAGTCTGTCAAATGCATTGAGCAAATAATATGTTTACTGAATTTCATGATGTATTAGAAAGCTATTATTCGAAGGAAAGTTCTCAATGGTTCATTCAGCTCTGGTCAAAGCTCTGCCATATGTGCTGCTGGTGACTGAATTTGCAAATCCTCCTACACATGCAGCAAAATACCAAGGCATCACAAGAACAAGTTAACTTTATAAATCTCAATCACCTTTTCCCTTTGCTTGAAACAATGCTGCTGTTGTCTTATTTGTAAAATTCCTCTTGGGATATAATGATCTTTAGTCCCAACATATCACTGTAGTAGCACAGAGATCTTAACTTTTACGGTTTGTTTGCAAAATTAAGCACTTAAGCTTGCAAACTCAAAACTTCTCGAAATGTTTTTCGTCTCAGAAATCTAGGGTCTGGGGGCTACTTTATAAAACATAAGGAGCAAATTCTGTCAGTAGTTGTCTCACATTGAGTACAGACCAAAAGATTGATAACCATATCTTAAAGATTTAGCTATACTTTTTATCGTGAACTGTGGGAATATTCTACCAACTTATAATTAGTATTCACTAATCACAAAAATGGATTAATTTCTCTTTTCACATTCCTTCCAGGTTTTAATGCATTTTATGGACTGGATTCCACCTACTTCATGGGTCTTTTCCATTTTAACTCATTCCATTTGTCCAGTTAGAGTTAAAAAACAAAACAAAGTTGGTAAGTGTACAGTCCTTCATAACTCTGTAGTCATACTAAAGAAATTACATATTACCCAAAAAGTTAACTTCCATTTCCACTGGCACTGGAAAAGCATTTCTAAATTAGCCTTACAGCAAAAAAAATCACTGTCATTCTGCTTTATCCTGTGACGATTTACCGCTGGGTGCACAACCCCTTCCGACTGGTAGAATACTGAATCCACTGATCCAATCTTTTTTTGCAACATTGGGCTTTTTTCTTTCTGTACTGCCTGCTAAGTGTCAAATATGTTTTGCCTTTTTCTACAGTATAAAATTAGGGCTATCTATGGACCTGTATAAGAGGCAACCCTCAGTGAAAACAATAGCAAAATGCTAGTCACACCATTTCTAGTCTGGCAATGGGCCTGGCACCACAGGCCAGTCAGAGCCTGTTGATTTTGGCACTAACATGATAGAATTTGTCACAGGAATATGCCATAAAAGTTCTTGAAAGGGGAGACGATGTTTGCATTTGGTGTGCTAGGGAATTGAACACTACTAGTAAGATCCAAATGAGAGCTGCTATGGCCGTAACCTTCACTAGTAGTATTATGAATGGCTGCATATAGGACAACATTGCAATAGCAAGCGCCCCTGGACAAAAGGGTGTTTCAGGAGTCCAGGCATGGTCTGAGAACATACAAAACTCTTAGCTGTGGGTGGAAGAGAGAAGGCTGTATCCTACAGAAGCTGCACAGAAGAATTGCAAAGCTGAATTTGACAGGAAAGTTGCAGGCCTGAGTGACAAGCCAGCTATTGATGTTGTCCACAGTGACAGAGGAGCTGTCTGTGAGGATTTGAGGAAAAAGATTAAAATCTTCATTAAACTTTAGCTGCTGGCAAGAAACCCATGAGATGGTATCAGGCAGAGGCCAGTCAAAACAAAGTGGAGGCTTGGTGTTTCAAGCCAGTTTAAAAATACAGACAATGAGGAACTGTTTGAAACAATGGTGAACTTTCAGATTCTTTTTATAGTTTGTCTTTAATTTTTCCCAGAAGAGCACTATCTTGGTGTGAAAAGTGGCATGCAAAAGTGAAAAATTCATACATTTCTGCATTTTCAAAGAACATGAAAGGGTACTGAATTAATATGTATTTGGTGCAAACTGCTAATCAATAATGACCCATGTCTATAAGGATTATATTAAACATATATTGTGATTATTACACATATATTATGATTTCCCTTAGCCTGCTGTTTGATTCCTTCAGACATCTAGTGTATTTAAATCATTATGCTCTTTACTATTTACTCACTGTCATGACTGAAAATCCTTCTATAGTCAGAGCATGACTTCACCTTACAAGCCTTTTAATTAAAGCTTCTTCCAGTATTTTTCTGGCTTTTCCCGGCTTTTCCCAGCTTAGCTTTACCTCAGTCCCACATCCCAGCCCTGCAGTGCAAGGGCGTGGGAGAAAACCACTTTATACAGGGCAGCTGGAGAGGAAGTGGAGATGGAGACAATAAGGCTCAACTGAAAGGCTAGGAGGGAAAACAAAGCTTTGTCTCCTAAATTCTTTTGCCTTAAAAAAAAATTGCACCTCCAATTTGCCTTAAAGGAATTGCACCTCCAAGTCCATAGGCAACCATTACTGCCAAACACAAGCTGCTGTACCCCCTCTTGCCCCAATGCACACACCCTTGGGCCTCCCTTCCACTCCTCTGCAGGGAATCTTAGCACCCCTCCATTTCACTATCATCACCCGGCAGAAACATACGTATTTTCGCGTTCTCCCTCCTTAAACTACCTTCTACTGGAGAAAATTTGACCTTGCCTGTGCTATATCGTACATATGCTATATTGTATATATGCTGTGCCTGGCCTTGCACCTGACTTGCAACTACGTGGACTTGCCTGGTGGTCACCACGCTGTTGGCTGAACTTGGTTTCACTAGACCCGCTCTGTCCCTCCCAGCTAGGGACAGGGGGCAGCACTCTTGCCCCTGGGGCCAGCTGCCAGCTTGCCTCCACTCCCACAGGCCCCTAAGATAAATGACCGGGGACAATCTAATCTTCCCGTGTTCCTCCTCATCGCCTTCCACATTCTTCAGAAAGCAATTCTTTCTCTATGGCTAGTACTGGGGACCTGCCTTTCAATGTGATGCATTCAGCTGAGTTGTGTTGAGATATTCTTAATCTTGCTCTTATCTTTTCTGCTTGGTTCTATTTTTGAGCTAACTCTATGACAAGCAGCCCAGCCTAGATAAACAATCCCATACATCATCCTCATCCTAAACCAGACAATTGTTTCCAAGTTCCTGTATGGCTGGATGGTTACACAGATGGTGTGAACATCCTTCTGCATGAAGATTTTGGCTCTGGCATTGTTTGTCTCACAACTGAACGCTCGCTGTCCCACGATGTCTCCTTCATTTACATTAAGTTGTTCAGTGGATTTACAAAGTCTTGCATTCAGCGTCTCCTTCACTTGCCAGACAAGCAAGAGGCTCAGGAGAAGCTTTACTGATCACTTCTGCCAAAGTGAGCAAAAGTTTTCAAGGAGATGCTTTATGGTGTTCATTTTCCAGTGGCTGACTTGACTCGCCATGCTCCATTAAGACAGCCTCATGTACTAAGCAAGCCTTAGAAATGGAAAATTGTGTCTTACGGTAATTTAGACACCACCACCACCCCAAAAAACAAGATTAATTCCTATAGGATATATGCTGGTACAGTTCCAAGCAGCTGGGCTTGCACAAAGCAGCCTTTTTTTCTTTAATAGATTCTGGTGAAGTTTTGTCCCTGTCTATAAAAATTGCCTGTATTATCCTGAAAATAGAAGCAATTGAGCTTTCCCTGATCTGATCTGGAGGAAACATAAAAAAGCTCATTTTGTTAGAAAACCTAATTAATTTATGCTCTCAAAGTTCATCACAAAAACTTTGTTGAAAAGTATTTGGGAAAGCAAAGGAGGCCTCAAAAATACTATTCCTTACCATCCACTGCGTGGCTGTCACCCATTCTGATTCCCAGGGAGTACTCTGGAAGTTTTCTATGTGCAACAATTGCACAATAGCATGCAAAACAGACACAGGATTTCCTAATAGTCTCCATTTTCATGCTGGAGAACTACTAAAACCAAATATTTGCATGGTTTTCTGGGATGCAAGACTAGGTTCACAGCATCACCACATTGCTTTTGCAAATGCTGAAACAGAAGTAAGGCTGTTGTGTGCCCTAAACAAAGATGTTCGTCTTGCATGACAGTTTTATTCTACACCAAGGATTATTTTTAGAAACAGTCATCCTGTGTTGAGTAGTCAAAAGACATTTAAGGATTTATTTAATTTTCATTTAGTGTTTTCATGCTGGTTTTTGTTTTCACTGAGGTCAGCTTGAAAGTGTTCATAAAGATAGCTTGGGAAGCTCAAACAGTGAGTTCTGCATGGCTGAATTACAGAAGAATAAACAAAATTAACCCTACTACTATAGTTATCTCTCTGTCAGTTTGGATTTTTGGTTTTCTGGTGGGTTTTGTTGGGTTTTTTTCCTTTTCTTTTTTAAAGCCTGTCCTCAAAGTATTGCTCTCTTTTGGATTTTACCTCTCTCTTTTGAGTAATTGATTTTGAATTATGTCTATCAAACATTTGATTTTAAGGACATCACTAATTTTATTCTCAAAATTATGTCTATTTCAAACCCCTACCAGCTCTCTCCTCATTTGTTGAAAATGTGATCAAATCAGGATTAAAGAATTGAGAAGAGGCAGCTAAGGAAACATTCAATCAGAGTGTAGAAAGAAGTCTACATATGCGATGTACGGCTCCCTTTAATGTACTAAGCATCCTGATTTTTGAACAAACCAATTTACAGAAATAGACAACAGCTTTTAAGAAATTATCTGGTACACTTGGGAAAAATTGGCAAGTTTTCAGGCTCAGAATCATAATTCAATGGTGCCTCTGTTGCAATTTTTAATGTAGTTATTTTTGTCACAGTTCAGCACGTCAGGCAAAAGTCACCATTTTACCAGCTACGAATCAAAGTATATAGGCAAATAAGTAAAGGTATTGCTATCCAAATGATCGTCATAAGAATTAGACACAACTACACTTGCAAATCTGTGCTCTAGCTATTTGCATAGAGACATACAGGACATCTGAAGTGCAAGAGAGACCTGAGCACCTGAACACAAACTGAACACCCATTCCCACAATCCCACGATACAATCAGGTCTTTCTGCCAATATTTTGTATAAACACGCAATTATCTTTTTAACTACTTGCATCCTACTTTTGGGCAGAAAGAAAATGCCACGGAACAATAATCGTGTAAAAACTGAAGCTAGACCTCAGATAAGCTCTACATGCAAACTGAATCCTAATTTGAATGCTTCCAAGTTAAGGAGTATTTCCAAAACTCAAAACCCATCTGATTACATGTAATTTTTGGAGTGCTCTGGTTTTTCAGTCCAACATATTTCATAAATGTTCTTTTATGTAACTGAAATGTTTTGGATGTGTGAGAAATTTTATACATCTGAAGTTCTGAACTATATCAAAGCTAGAGGAAACAGGCCCATTTAAAAGGAGATATTTCTGTGTAGCTGTAGATAAAGCATTTGACAGACAAAATGCCTACAACTGTCATGTTGAGTCTTAACACTGGTGCTGCTAACTCCTGAAACACACTTTTGTGTGCTCTCAGAGCTACAATAAAAAATTATTACTACAAGAAAGCAGCTGCCCATAGAGATACAGGAGAAGAAAACCACAGAAAAGTAGGAGATGAAAGGGAAATGTGTGTTAACAAGAGCCAGTGGAAGCACACAGGGCTTCATTAACAACCTTCTGGTCCCTTGGGGGCTTTGCTTCACGACCCAACACCCCCCACCTGAGAAAATGAGCTGGTAAGTGTCACCCCTTCCAGAACCTGGCTCTGAATCAGAATGGCCTAATTAAAGATTAATGCTCTTTGCCAAAAATTAATAACTGCTTCACATCTCTCAGAGAATGAATCGAAATTTTTTCATATTTTTACAAGTAAATGAAAGCTGTCTAATTAGCTTGCAGCTTCAGGAATTGCAGGTATTCACCAGGACATCCTGTGGTGATTGTTTTAAAGCTTATTTGAAGCTGTATTGTCATACAGGAGACTATTGGCATCACCCAGTTGATTGGCTTTCAAAGCTGTTATCAGATCCTAAGTCAGCCGTAACTCATACAATTTCAGGAAACATTTTTCAATAGTAACATTAGGTTTGTGTAAAATTTTCTAATTAGAGTTTAAAGAAATATATCACCTTCACAAAGTGAGAAGTCAAAGGGAATTCAACTGTTTCAGTGTGCTATACTTTTACTAAAATATATCTAAAATGGTAAGGAATGAATGCCCATTATAAGAACTGTTTGATTGCATCATTTTGTAACTAATTAATTAATTTGATGTGGCATCTAAGACTATGTCTTCAATGAAAGAGAAATCAAGTGAACTATACAAATGAGCCCAGAGAAAGGTATTATGAGGAGGCAGCGTCAGAGTCAATGCTCACTTCTGCCCTTTGCTACGTTTTTCCTGTTGTGCCAGGCAGAAATAACTCCCATTTCATGATTAAAAGAAGTTCTGCTCTCAGGGTTCATTGTGATGCTCGCGCACACATCGTCAGTGTAGATTTCACAACAAACAGCAAGATTACTTTTACTTTTCAGATCCATTTTGACCACACCGAAAAATGTTAAATGTTCAAAGTTTCCCAACACCTCTGTGTTGTAAGAAAACACACGCACAGAAAACTGAGCTTTATCCAAGATTCCTGCCTAGTTTCTAAACCTGTTTCATTCATTCATCTTTATCATTATTATAGACTCAGTTTGCTGCATTATTTTAAACTTTGGGTTTTGGCTTTGATTATCTATTTGGAGCAAATTTCTTAATGATCTTACTCTGCTTTGGAAATCAGAGATCTAACACACCGTGCTGGGAAGCACAGATTACCCTGACTCTCAAGTAAGCATGTATCATCATTATCACACGCCTGAGCCAACGCTTACCATATTCCCTGGGACTGCTGTCATTAGGTCTTCAGGGAATGTTCTACCAGATTTTAAATGAGGAATGACCTTTAGATAAAATGGCAGCATCCAAACAGTTTAGACATCCTGTTTTAGCTGGAAATGCATTCCAAGCTGAAATGATTTTAGGATTTTTTTTTTTTTCTGACATAAACATTCTGCTATACTTGATCCATATTACTTTGCACCTCAAAACTGCAGCATTATGTACGATGCAACATGTACAGTTTAGCAGCTTTCAAACTGATTATGAAATCTGAACAAGTAGAGAGCTTTCCTCAGACAAAAATTCATGATATTACGTATTTGTATTAATTCAAAGGTGAATGATTTGCCAGAAAGCACTAATGTCCTTCCTCATGAACCATATTAGCAATTTCTAATCTATCAATCATATCCTTCTACACAGGAGTCTGTTAAATTGGTTTAAATGAAAATCAACTCTGAATTGTATTTGCAAAATGTGCAGAATAATACTTGGATTATTTGTTAAATGAAGAGTATTGTTAATATAACATGAACCACAGGTGGAAACTTCATGTGTGGGTAAGAGTAAAGTGTTCATTTGCTTGTATTCTTGCAAGACCCTTAGAGAGCATTCACAGGATGTCTCTGAAGGGTAGATTTTGTATCTGGAATTAATGGAAAGATGTGTCACACCATGTCCAATCTAGAAATTCACTGTTATCTACTGTGCTTCTGAAAAGTTATTACTTATTTTAGCAAGTATAGAATATATTCTGGTATCATTAAACATGCTGAAGAGCCTTATGCTAAAGTTACTATAAAGAACTCTCTCTTATAAAAATACCAGTATAAATGAGAATCAGAACCCCATTAGGAACACATAAAGAGCTAATGTGGATAATTCAAAGTTTCCATTTTTGTGAAATCATGCCCAGGGGAGTATTTAAACATTGTTAGCATTTAGGGAGGAGCCGGGTAAACTGAGAGACAATCTAGATACAACCTCACATTACCTAATCTTCCATTAGCTATCTTCTCTCCAACTTACATTGCTAGCCCCTTCTTTGCCCGTGATTCATGATGTGAGAGACGTGCCACAAAACACAGCATGCTGACTGGGCAATCTCCTGACTTAGCCAGAAGGAAATGCTGAAAGCTGGATGTCTACATGCAGGCTGGAGGAAATCACCTATTTCCATTAGGAAATAACAGCTGTGAACTTGGCCAAAGTGGTCGTTTTCCAAAGGAGCTTAATGGTTAGAGCACACTTGTGGGTTGAAAAGCACCTGGAGTGAAGTCCTCCTCAGTTAAATAGTATTTGAACATAGGTATCCCACCTCTCTACAGGGGAAGGAACCATTACAATAGTTCTCTGAAATGGATATTTCTGAATTCCTTCTGCTGAACCCATTCCAACTGGCACTCAGAAAATTCACTAGAAAACCTTGCAGATCAGAGGAGATCTTTGAAATGCAGAGGAATCAAGCTCTGGTCTCTACTATGTTCATCATCCCTGAGAAAAAAAGATGTACTAGTTCCCCTGGGCTTTAAGCACATCTCAATATGAAGACCAAAGGCTTAGGTTTATGGAAATTGCTGTAAGCATAATACATGCTTCACTTCGGTCCAGAATGCTTGAATGGATCTTGGTGGTATCTCTATGTCAAGAAATGGGAAACAAAGCTTGGGAATATGATGTGTAATTGCAGAAGTTCCCCTGGAACCGGAGGTTCAGGTTTGAGCCTTACAGGACACAAACTTTGCTCCCATTAATGCCAACAAGGACTTTGTTACGGACTCAAAACATAGGCAAGAGTGGGACAAAATCTAGCAAAACTAGCCATAAACTGTATTGCAACATAATACTGTTGTGGCTCCAAGACTTGAGGCTCCTAGAGTGGCCCCCAGGGATGGAGTCTAAGGGAAAGGAGATTAGAGCCAGGTATGTGAGAAAGTGTGGCCTCCCTTTATCCAGATCCCACAGTGAAAGTCATCCAAAGTGCAGGACTCTTCCAGGCTTTTGTCATCATATAGTGGCAGGGAGGGTGGCAGCTTATAAAAACTTTTCTTCAAGGAAATTCTCTTCGTTTTCTTAAACATTCATCCAGTCCTTAGACAGTAGAAAAGCCATGATAATGAGCTTCACAAGCTCTATTTGCAAAACTGAATGAATATCAGATCACATTTTCAGATCTACACTTATGAAGTATGCTTTTCTCTGATGATTTGCAGTCCCTCCTTACAAGGCATATTTACACAGTTTTTGGCAGGACTTCTCCCCCAACAAAGAGGAAAAATGATTTATTTTTCCTTGATAATTACACTATTACCTATACTTAAAATCAGGGAAAGCAAATAGGCTGAAAATTTGACCCTAGACTATATGTGGGAGGCAGGGTGCCAAGAAGTACTGCAACACATGTAAGTTCTGTTTTCTTAGCAGGAAAGGCAGCAATTGTGAAAGCCTGAGGATACCTATGCTGGGTGGTAAAGCTGACACCAGAAATTCAAAGAAATCTTAGCACTAAGGCAACAGTGTAACAAAAAAATACGTGTCAGCTCTCCATGGCCATGCAGATTATCACTCAGATAAGACTGTGATAGAGGGTAAGAATTCTTTCCCAGTATGGTGTTGACACTGCATAAGCTTTAATCTGTTGTTCTTTGCTTTTTGGATCTCTTGCTTCAGAACACAAACACTAAGAAGTTGACAAAAGCTGTGTTTGCACATTATAGCTACTTGCAAACTAGCATTTCAAGTTCAAGTTTAGACATACGAGCACACAAAGCAAAACGAAGTGGAAAGCTGTGATTTTAATGGGGATTTAATCTCTTTTGTTCTTTGACCTTTTGTGGCTCTCAGAATACATCAACGCTTCTGTCGCATGAGTTGCCTTATTGGCTTCGTTCATGCTGATACAGCCAAGCAAGCATTCAAGTGTGACTAGAAGTGTAGGTTTTGACGGTATTTTGCACTCTTTCTAGCAGCAAGTACTATAAGCACTACCCAATGGGGTATAAATTCTGTGAATCAGCCCAGGACCCAGCTGCAATCCCAAGCACAGTGACTCCTGCAGCTGTACAGAAAGAGCCTCACAGCTCAGTTAGAAAGCAACTTTAGAAAGCAGCTGCTCAGGTAGCTGGCAGTGCGCTGAGTCTGGGGGAACCACCAAGTCTGCTGAGCATCTTCTCTGCAGAAGGCCAGAAAAAGGCAGAGCAGCACTTGAACAGAACTATAACATCTCGTTATTAAGATCATTAAGATTATTAACATCTCTGATTATTAAGAAAACAACACACTGCATTTTCAGTGTATGTAATAGGTACTTTTTATTTCCCCTTCCCTTTTATGTTACAAAGCCTCCTCAGCTAAGAGCCCAATAATGGAAGTCTCCTAATTAAAACTGCAATAGGAACTGAATGATTACAAAAGGAACCCACAGCAGAAGGAATGAGCCAGCTGAGGCCCTCCACAATGGTGATCAGTCAAGATGGAGCCAGCAGTAATTTGTGGATTACCTATGTGATAACAGGTCTCACATTCTCTCACACCAGACCCTTAAAAAAAAAAAAAAAACCCAAAGCAGGTTTCTTGGATTTCTCATCACAATCTATCTCTCATCTGTGCCCTCCTCTCAATTTAGACAGATACACTCTAATAATGATACACATTAAATAAATTAGGAGATTCTCTCCAGGCATTTATGTATCCAAGCTGCGACTGCAATTCTGGATAGTAGCAGTGATATCTGCTACAACAGGAATATTATATGGAAGAAGAAGATCCAGTAAGAAAAAAAGATATTACTTTTGTATTTGAAATCTGAGAGACAATTGGTACTGATGCTTTACATCATTGGAGATCACCAAGAGAAAAACAAATGGGTCTTTATCAGCTGCAAAAGAGCCTTGCATCTTGTAGGGATCGGGTGCAAAATAGAAGCTGCAGGTGTAGTGTTGGGAGTTTTTCATTTAAGTGGTTCAGCCCTAGAGGGAGGAAATGTTAAGCCTATTACACGGAAAGAATCAGCAAGATTTAGGAGTATCCTAGGTATTCAAACTTAGAGAGCTCTCTAAGTTCAGTAACACTGATGTTATAGGCCAGTGACAGCTGTGATGGTAGAATTGTCCCTGTGATCATGAAAAGAGGTAGCAGAATGAGTGAATGAGGAGTTTTGGGAGGCCCTGTGGGCCTGAGAATCCTATCTAAGATAAAATGCCTCAGATGTTTTCCTTACATAGTGAGATTTTTAAAGCTAGATCTTGTCACATTTAACAGTACAAACCCTTTTATCTTCCTTCAGCATGATGCTGAAGGCATCTCTAAGCTCTAGCTTCTGTTTGGGTATCACCAGTTCCTCATGTTTATTGCAACTATGCCACAGCTGCCTTCAGAATATGCTTCAGTCCCTTCTCATTTAAAAATTTTGACTGCATATTTCTTTTTCAGGAGACCTGAGGTAGGAAAAAAATTAGGTGACCAGAAAAGACCCTGCCTTAGGTATGTGATATAACTATGAGTATCTGAAAATTAAGATGTACAACCTGCTGTTGTTTCAGAATTCCCAGAGCAGAGCAGCTCAGCTGGACTGCAAGCTTTTACCATCTGTCAGACATAGTTCTCACACTTCATAAGATCGGCTTTCACACTGGTGCTATTTTCCTTCACAGTTAATAAATTCCATCTAAACCTCAAAGTGTTTCACATAGCTAGCTGAAGAATACCTCTGATAAGGCGTGCTTGTGCAGCTTAACAGACTCCATGGAATGCCATGCCAGCTTTTCTGTTGAAGGAAATACAGATAATGTTCCTGAACAGTGAATGCTGAACACAAAGGATTAAATAAGAAGTAAATGTAGTGCAGAAGACTAAAAAGGAAATAACTATTGGAACTGAACTAATTTTTAGAGAAAGTCAGCTACCTATTTCAAGATCTGATTCAGTTAAATAAAGGCATTGATATATCCAGTGACAAATACAGATAGAACAATGCATCACAGTGGGGAAAAAAAAATGTTTCTGCATTTTGTGTGCATTTCATCCTTTCCAAAAGAACAAAATCCATGGATCTGCTTTTGGAAAACCATCCTCAGGCATTAGAAGGTTGCCGTCTGCTTGCTTGCTTTTCTTTCATCGAAGCCAGAGCAGGCTCACAACACCCAAGCATCTCCATCCTTGCAAATAAATAGAATTTTATATATTTGTATGAATAGGGAGAAGGCCTGAACAGCTTACAACATGGCAGCTGGTTGAATAGCTTTCAAATATAAGAATACATGGAATTTCCTTCTGGTCACACCAGTGGGCCACCTGTAGTACCTCCTAGACTGTGTCAATGTGAGGTGAGTACATGAGCCTGGAGCAATATCTGCGGCCCCTCTCCCCTACGTTCCCACAGCCCCAGAACTGTTGTATTAGGAATGTTAGAGGAGGAAAGCTTGCCTAATTCTTATAAAGCCCATATATAAACTTGCTGTCCTTGAGTTTGTCTAATCCCCTTTGAATCTCCTGATAGTTTCCACAGTCCCTCATGGCAGCAAGTTCCGGAAGTTCCATACCTGCTGTGTGAAGAACTTTCTTTTATCTGCTTAAAAGAGATAGTAGTTTCACTGGGTGCTCCACACCCCTGGTATTTCAGGATTTGCTGAATAACACTTTCTGCATTCACCTCATCCATCATCTTCATGATTTTGTAAACCTAAACTACCAGCCCCTCCAGCTTTCTCATCTTCAAACTGAAGAAATCTCTTCTTACAAGGCAGCTGTTTCAGCACCTTCATCACTTCAGTTGTTCTTCTATTGACTCTAACTTCAGCTCGTACCTCTTGAGATGCGGAGACCAGGCTGCACGCACAGTCCAAGATTTAAAACCTCTCCAAGGTTTTAAGTAGCAACAAAGTAAAGCCTTTACATTAATCCATACTGAAGCTCATCTGCCAGGTTTGGCCTACTCAGTTTCTTCTAGAGTTTTTCACTATTAGTCTGTCATATGAATGTGCAAAAAATCTAAGTTCCATTTGCAACCTTGGAAATTTCACTGTTCACTGCCTTCTCTATGTCAGTGGTGAAAATGATAAATAAAATCAGTCCCCGCACTGATCATTGGAAGAACCCATTGCTTGACTGCCTTCCATTCTGAGCTCTACCTTTTGCTTGCCATCTTTTAATCAGATTTCAATCCACATTTAAAGCATTCTTCATACACCATGGAAAATTATTTTTAACAATGCCATTTTGAAATACAGTTCACATATTTCATGACAGACTAAAAGAAGATACTGCTGCACTGCTTATTTCACTTTTTTTTTATTTCAAACATTTCTATTTGGCTAGTCAAGGGCTTCCCACAGAAATACAGGTGAAACAGGCTGACAGCTTTCAAGGAAAACTTGTAGATCCTGCTTGGAGCCCACAGATATTTGTTTAGAGAACTTGCATGCCAAGTTCTATACCCGTGCTATATCTCAGGCAACTCTCCTTCTTATTTGTTTGTCACTCTCCTAAGGTCTCCTTTTGACCTTAGGGTTCAGTTCTCCAGCCTCTCAGAATATGGATTAACCTAACTGATTTTAATGGTTTCATCTGGAAATGGGATAATTCAGTGGACTTGTCATGAATTTACACAAATGTATCTGAGAGAATTTAGCCTGAAGTATTCAGTAATGTGCAAAAATAAATAACGTTTTTAATAAAACAAATCAAATTACTTTGTGTGGGAAAGAGAATGTTTAAAAATGTTTCAACATCTTTGTGTTTCCCATTAGTCTCTCTTGGATCATGGAAAAATGTAAACTTCAGAGACCAAAAGTTCTTAGGCTACTTTAACTCTGTGTGAGTCTCTATTCCGTGTAGAGTTCAGTGTCTTTCTCCTATTCCTGTACTTGCTCATGGTCTATTAGAAAGTTTACCAGTCATTGACCAATACTTCTGTTCTGGCATCATAAATGGGCATGGGCTTTTCTGCTCAATGTTTGTGTAAGTAGGCATTGTCAGAATGGGGAACAAAGGCAGTAAATATTAATGCTGCAATAACCAGAAGCTCCACAGCTACAGTGAATCAGCTTAGTAAGAAAGAGTTACAAGTCTTGTGAGTAAACAGCTAGAAAATATTTCCACAGGAAGAACTTAATAATCTGGTTTGGATTGCTTCTCTGAAGAATCAGTTTGAAGGTCATAGTTCTTTCTAAACCGTTCTAATCAGCCACATATTACACCAATATGCATCATGGTTTTGTTAGTGCAACTTAGAGTTCTGAACTGAAAATCTGATTAAGACATTATTTTATTTTGTATATTCCTGGACATTATATGCAAATAGCAGCAGACATTCAAACAATTCATCACTTGTGATAATGCTTTTACTGTTACTAATAAAACGACAAATAAATTGACTTTTAAAATGCACAGATTCCAAAAGAAAATAGAAATTCAATATCTAACATAAAGCTCAATAAAAACATACAATTTGATATCACCCTGTTGTCTGGCAGTTCAGCTCAGATACAGACATGTTGCTGTTTTTCTCTACAATTGTAAGTAGAAAACTTTTAAGATTATATAATTTCATTAGCAAGGGGAGAGTTAATCCTTTGAGAACTAAAGTCATCCATAATAATGTTTTGTTTAAACTTCAAATAGTGTATACTCAAAATTGGACTTAAACTCACAAATACAATTCTACATGTAAACAGCAAATTGTATAAACAACTCTCTATTAGCCAAACTGACCATTTTATAGAAACAAGCCAAGGTATATATACATATACATGTATCTTTGTGTTCGCAGATACACATGTGCGTGAAAGTGTTCCCAGAATTGCTACTGGAAGCTTGTCCCTTAATGTACCCTAAAGCTGTATTTGTTCTTCTGAAACCATGGAATTTATCTTTCCTTAATGTAGTTCACTATAGAATACACACAAAAAAAAAAAAAAAGAATGAAACTGCTCTCACAGTGCTCCACAAAAGTTTTCATGTCCTCAGCTTCTGAAACATTTAAGATTATTAACTTGCTGGCAAGCTCCCGAGGAATTTTAAGGCATCTGCGCCTGTGCTACTTATTTTAAGCTCTGTCTTCCAATGTTATGAAATCAGCAAACTCTCTTGACTTTCTTAGTAATTCCATTTCATGTGGTTCTGGCTTTCAGGCAGATTCAAGAATGACATAATCGTCTTTTCCCACCCACAGGTTTTGGACTGTTGCCGTTGGTTACACCCTTCCTAGTAATGTGCAACACAAGTCTTTGTCTGATCCCATATGCCCCTAAATGGAAGACAGCCCAGTGAAGATTACTAAAACACAGTTTCTTGGATTTCTGTTGATTAACTGAGTTAATCAATAGACAGAAAATATCAGATCATCTACCCACACATCAGAACAGCCTGTGCTGAAAATAGTACATTGTAACAAAAGACTCATGAATCGTATTCCACACTGGACAGGTAAAAACTGTATTTGTCAAATTAATTATTATTGTTAAAGCCATGTTTTCCTCACTCTTTTAAAAAAATTTCCCTCATGTCCAGAGCAAACACCCCCATTTAATAGAGCTGAATTTAGTCCTCAGATTTCAAAAGATCAAAATAAAATACAACAAAATAAGCCTTTGGAAATGTTGGCATTTTAGTATTCATAATCAAAAAGACAAATTCCGGTACTAGATGTGTTTCAGCAGGTAGATGCGATGACAGTTTTCATCAATGCATTAAGCGCTTACAAATCTCTGTTCCCATTTAAACTTGCAATAAAACTTTACTGACTTGAATGAGGGAAGTAAGAGTAATTCAGCCTAACGTACTGAAAATCCTGTTGCTAATTTTCAGACAGTTTAACAGAAGGAGTGTTCATGGTACCTACGTATTACTACATTATTTATTGTACCATTTGGTTATTTTCATTTCACCGGTGACATAGAAGAGGCTGCACTGTGTTGAGCTGCAGATGATATTTAAATGTTGCTTTTAAACCACGTAGGATTTCTTATTTAAAAATAAACTTGAAGTTTGGAAAAAATAAAAATTAAATAAGCCTATGAATTAAATCAATTTTACTGTCAGCTTTTTCCTCACCCAAATTTTTTTAAAGACAGATAGAAACAAGATAGGAACAAGACTGCTTCATTCATTCATGGGCAATACTTTGGCTCCATGTGCATTTATATAAGTAAGAAGAATCTTGGACCTCCTCTCTATTACATCAATAAGCTTTTCAATTCCTTTTCTGCCTCCTTGGCTCTCCCAGTATATTTTGTCAAGGAACAAAGACTGTAGCAACTTCTCACGTAAACGCTGGCTCCTCAGCACTGAAACTGCAGATTCAGGGAATCTGGAAAAGCACAAAGAAGTTCATCAGCTTTGCCATCACTCTGAATTGCAATATTTATGTTGTGGTTTAGCAATCAATTCTATGAATATAGACTGCGACTCAGCAAAGGAAGTCCATGCATGGCTAACCATATGCATGTTAATTCTATCTTTTACAGCAGTGGGATGACTTATACGTTTTTAGACACATCCTGTACATGTCTTGGGCCAATGATATCTATTCCAGTAACTTAGTGTCACATGCTCAAACTGGGAAGAAATTATCAATTCTTTTAAAAAAATTAATAGCTTAAAACTTACTCATTGATTCCTTGTAGTATTTTGAAGTCAAGATTGTCCTCATTTCTGTCAAAGAAACCCTTATTGTCTATAAAGGCCAAGTGCCTTCGGTCATGCCTTCTCTGAACTATGTGTGTCAGGTCAACAGCATCCTGATCACTACATTGCAGCTTCAGTCCTTGCTGCACGCAGGAATCCTCCTTGAGAGGTTTGAATCCACAGCAGTTCCTGTCTAGTCGATTATAGATCTAAAACAAAGCACAGCAGAGTGCCAAGTGAAAACAATATCAAAGTGTTTGGTGCACAGTGTCACTGTAAGGCATTGCTCACTAACACAGCCGACAGGAAAGCAAGCTCAGAACAAGTATAAAGTCAGCAGTGAAGTGGCGTTGAAGACCTGGTCCCCATACTTCACGTACTGTTAGATGCAATTTCCCAGACTGTGTATTTTATCTGTTTTATAGCCATGATTTGTTATGTCAGTATAAATTCTTGGAAAATAATGGAACAATACCACTGTGTAACTGTAATAACAAGATGGTCAATACAATTCTATTTTTTTCAGAAGGCTGTAGTTTTTTACATTTTCTCTGCTGGAGAACAATAGAAATAGCACAGCCTGATACAAAGGGTCTCCATTCTGCGGAACCTATTAGACTAATAGTACGCAAAATAATTGAAAAGATTAGTAAGGACCACAGCAAACCATCAGAAGCTACAAAATGCAAGAAGAGTGCAGTTATAATCACAGGGCAGCCTCCCTGAGTTGCACTCTGGTATATACTTTAATGACATGATGGTCTAGGTTATTTTTTCCCATGTAAACCCTCGCTTATTCATCACACAGAGCTTAGCTGGAAGGAATACATCTGGTCTAACTTTAGTGGTGTAAATGTTAAGCATGTCTTCTGACTTAGTCGTTTATGTTCCCTTTCATAAACAATGACAAGAACAAGGCACCCCCAGAGCAAAGGATGCCATTTTAGGATAACCACCTAGTACGGGAAGGATAAATCACTCCTTGAAAGTGCTTCTACCCCTGTTGACTAGATGAGAGTAAATACACAACATTGGCAGGGCCCTGAGTGCACAAATAGGCCTTAATTGCCCTAAGCACCCTCACCTGGGACCTCCACACACACTCCCTCTGCCCATGGGCCCAGGAGCCCCATTTAAGCCCGGGCCTGGCACTTCAGCCCTCCTCTGAGCCCTCCTGGGGTGGGTGTATATCTGCTGATTGTCCTGCTACCTGGTGCTCCTGGATTGCTGCTTGGGGTTCCTGCATGTTGGCCTCTGAGCTGGCTTGCTGCCCTGTCCGTGCCTGATGCTCACTGGGCTATCAATGGGACCCACGGCTGTCACCACCCTTCCTGCTAGGCTGTCTTTCCTGCTGCTGGCCGTGCTGGTCCTGCCTGCTGTGGGGCTGCCCTTGGCTCCAGCTCACCTCCCCAGGGAGCAGCCTGTTCCTGCTGATAGGTGCTTACAGAGTGGAAGTCTGGTCTGGTGCATTGAAGGCTTAATGAGTAGCTTATCAAAGGTAAATAATTTTTTTCTGTCCTTGTTTGTTCTATGCTGCTAACTCTTCAAACTGCTCTAAGCATAAAAGCATTAATGTTCACAGAAGCCTTCTAAACTAAAGTTACAATTTTATTTTTGTGACACCCCAGTGAAATGAACTGTTAGGACTCTTCTCCTGATGCAGAACTATGTTATACGTTGAAAAGACCTCCGAAGTTTGTTCATCAAATGAAAGTCTGAGAGTTGTTTTGGTTTTTATTGAGTATGTAGTACTGCTGCCACTAGTCTGGGTGGCAGTGTTTGTTTTCAACTGTGAAAATCCTGAGGAAAGGAATAGATTTCTCTTTTTCTTTCTCCTTTCATGAGCAGCATTCAGCATCTGCAGGCACTAGAGCCCCTCTTGCTTGCAGTGTTCTAGCTCATGGGATCTGTCATTCAACTCATCCAAAGGCTTTGCCAAAAAATGAAGTAGAGGCCTTCCAGACAGACTCCTTTGATGTATAGCGCTAATTCATCTGCACCGCACTTCATTACATGCATTAAATAGACGAGGAGATCATGTTCTTACAGACAGCCTCTTCATAATACCTCGCATCATTCTAGGGGTAAGACAGAATGATGGAACACTCTGGAATTGATGCGGCAACCTTAATAGTTTAGCATTGGTTTTTGTCACATATTTATGTACAAGAGAGGTCCAAACCCCCAAAATTAAAGAAGCCATTTTACATTTAATGTCCTTATTTTACATGAGTTCTTGCAGAAGGCAAGTAAAGGTTAGCTATAAGCATTTTTCAGCCTTCTCCTATGTTTTATAGCATTTGAAACCAGAGATTAGGAACATCTATTACAGTCACCAAAACCATTCTTCTGAGGGAAGTATATTTAATAGAGAATACTTTTCACCATTATTCTTTATTTCTGAATGACTCATGAAGCACAGATTTATTTATTTTTTTTTTAATCTCAGAACCCCTTCTTGGCATTTTTTGTTTTAGAGTCTTCATGTTCTGCTGCCAATAAACTTTAAAGTTAAGTCTGAGAGTACCCAGATAAAATTTTAATCTTTAAGAACCATAAGACCCACTTTCACTCACTTTCTGGTACGTTCTTGTCTGGTAGGCAACTGGAGGTATAAATCACTTTGACACCAACTACTCTTTGTTTCCTTATTTCATGTACAGTTTAATCCTGTTGGTACAGTTCTATCCTGTTGTATCTTATTTTAACTGACCTCTCCTTCTGCATATTAGGAGTCGTATTATGAAGCTTAAAAACTTGTCTTAGAAGACCTTAAAATTAGAAATCAACACAGAGCTCCTGAGAATTTTTAAACTGTTCAACAAGACGACAATGGCATGAAAACATACTCTGTACCATTCCTATAGGGACAATACTATGTTTAGCATCAGAATAATCCACATATGGCTTTACACCAGATTCTAAGAATTAGTTGCTTATAGTGGGACTAAAGATGGAGTCATTAGACGAGTGACAATCTATTTTTAGAGAAGAATTGAATGCTCTGTTTAACATAACAAGTCTGCAAAAATGTAATCCCCAATATCTGGAAATATCCATTCATCCTAAAACAGGACTGAAAAGGACAGGGATAGGCTATGCATAAGCCAAGTCATGATTTTTACATTTCAAGAAATGTAACTCTAAAAAGCTCAATTATATGAACAACAAAACACAATGCATAAAACTAGTGCTTGCTGCAGTTTTAAATACAAATATTGTTACATAAACCAGTAAGTGCTGCAGGAGGCTCGGTCACCCAGACCTGTCTGGCAGGCACGGAGAATTGGAAGCAGTGCCATATCTCAGGAAGCCATAAAATTAGTTTCCAGCCAGGTGGTTCTGTTCAGTCCTTACTAATACAGGGAGTGTTTTAATATTCTACTACATAATTGCTGTAACTGTAGCCACACATTATGATACCACTGGGCAGAGTCCTAGTTTGGTGTTATTTGGAGAGCTAATGATTATGTGCAATACCTAATTGAAGAACAGCAGCCATATCATTTGTCAGTTGCTGTTCTACTCTTTCCTTACTAAGACACTGGCTATGTTTTTAAAAAAAGAAGGAAAACTGGCCACTACAACTGTTATCTTGATCTAGATTTCAGCTGACCAAAGCCACTTAAATCACCCCTGGGGTCTGGGGAGGTGCAAGAAGGACCACACAGTAAAAACCAGTGATTTACAGTTGTGAACATAGTCAAGAAATATGTTTGGAGAAACGAGGAGTCAAGGAGAAACAGTATGCCTGCCTCAAAACGAAGTAAATCTGAATGTCTCAAGACAAAAGCCTTTGCTTCCTCTTTTAGAAAATGAGTCAGTTAAGTGCCTGATCTCTTTCCCTGATTATAAGTTGCGTTTTGGATATTTTAATCATAAGAAACAACCAGAAACAAGTTCAAATTGTGCAAATACATCTCTTCCCCATTTAAAAAAAGGAAATAAAGTAAAATGACTTTTCTAGGAGTCCCGTGTGTGCTCACATGACTTTTGAGGCAGAAATTTGTATTCAGTAAATGTTTTACCTGCAGAAGAAAATCAAAGAGTGCCATCTTGGACCACTCATGATGATGGATTTCAGTACAGCCCCACTCAGCTTTGGGAACTTTACCGTTCTGCCAGCATTTCTGTTTCAATAGCTGTTGATATTGCCCCCAGGTTAGTTTCACTGAAGAATGGGTACTATTATCTGTTGGGCTCAGTGAGGAATCCCAGAGAATAACAGGACAGGCTTGACCATCTGAAAAAGGAAGAACAGATCATTGGTATAGTGCAATACTGTCAGACTTACTTGATCATTCTTTAGACATTGCCTAAGCATCAATAATTATACCATTTTGCAGATGTGGCAGGAAAAAATGGCCAGGGACTAATAACTTGACATCCTTTGGTTAATGTGGTCTTATTCCACATCTAAAACCAGCCACTGCAGGAATGGAAGAGGCATAGACATTATAAATGCCTTCAGTGTACAGAAGGCTTTCTCTGTTTGAAGCAAGAGATTAATGTACAAAATCATATGCTAAACCAGACTATTAAAAAGTTTATAGGTAGATTAAGAGCCTACAATGCCACTGTGAATCAATGATGTAATTTCCCTCCGATTCCAGTGAACTGATGATGATTTAAAAGATTTGAAAATTTATGTCAAAGTATCTTTTCTGCATAATAGGCATAGAAACACTACAAATCCTATACTCAAAGTGGATTTATTTTGTTATCTTTAGTATTTTGGGCCTCTAATGTATGATTTCACAGCTCTGAAATGATATATGAGAATACCAGAGAGTGTGAGCTTAGCATGAATAAACACCTTGACAAGAGTTTTTTTTTTTTTACCCAGATATTACATGAGATCTGTTTTGTATAGCAGCTATTTTGGTCAAATTCTTAATTCTTCTGTGTAATTCTTATGCTCTTCCCTGAAACTAAGTCAAGGGCCCTAGCTTTGGTGAGTTCAAGGGTTCAGAGTTCTTAGCGGGAAGAAATCTCAGCAAAGAATTTAAAATGAGCTTCCCCAGTATAAGAACTGATAAATATATTTCACCCAATATCAAATATCAGGCATATCTATCTTCTTAGGAAAGTGGAACTTTCCTTTTCATTGCTGATGCAATGCTGCTGCTGCCGCCTTAAACTGTCAAGCACGCAGGACTGACTGTGGCTTGCACACACATTAAAACAAAGAAATCTTTTATATTTTTGGGTGTAGACAGAAGACCAAAATACGATGTCTTGGTACAGGCAGGAGGAACCATTTAACTGCAAAGCTGCTACTTGCTAAATAGCAAGTGTTGGAACATGTAAAAAGCTTTAAAATTTATTTTTATTCATCTTTTATTCAGCTTTCAGAAACTCGCATGAAGGCAACAAGATCCACAGCACCTTCTCCAGAGGCAACTGAGAAAGTGAATAGCACTTAGAAAACGGGTGTCAGTGCCAATGGCAAGGTAAAACCTGCTAATGTGAACGCTCCATCTGTAAGCAGCAAAAACTGCTAAAAACAGACCTCCATACAGCTGAATCAAAAAGCAACTTGTTCAAACGATGCCGACTGATCTAAAACAACAGGTAAGAAATTATCTTTCCCTTACTTAAAAGTGAATCATATGTAAAGATCCAATTTGTATTTGCCAACAGAGCATGATAGGCTCCACATGCAATCAAGCCCAAGAGAAAAACAAACTAACTCCTCTCTAAAACCAGAATGTACTTGATCTTCTCTCTGCTATGGCTTGCACATACAAGGTAGTCCTTCTCAGGCCAACCTAATGTGCAGCTCCACCACCTCTTTAACTTCCCTCCCAGTTGCTCAGTGTTTCCTTGAACACAGAAAGCTTCTTTCCATTAGGAACATCAATCTCTCACTAGGATCAGTACTACCTTTATCAGCACCATGCTCCACACTCTTTCCTCTGCTGAAAAAAAAGCACTGAGCACTTTTGAAAAGCAGGCTTCTCTTCTACTGAGGTGCCTGAATAAGTACTTAGGAATTTAATTTGCTAAATCTTAGCCATTCCCCCATCTCTCTTGCTCTGGCTCCATCACATACATTGTAGATGACTTTAGCCAAGTCAGGTCAACTATTGGCTAAGCTTCTTCTCCAAGCCATTTGGAGAAAGTCTATATAAGCACTGGGAATTGTCACAGAAAAAGGATAGCTTTCTTCAGGATCAAGTCTGATCTATTATTTTTATATCTCCAGTAACAGCTCATGTAACTATTCATGAATTCTTCCACAAACCAAATACATAAATGGTCTTCTAACAAAACAAACATCTCCTGTCTATCCAAAAGGGACACGATAAACAATAGTAATATAAATACTTTAAAAATATTAATAATATCTTGCCAGTTTCCATTAAGATACAAAAACATTTTTAAAAGACCAAGGCTAAATACAGGAAATGTTTGCATTTCAGAGGAAATGGGAGCAGAAAAGATGAGCCAAAACAAAATCTTTCAACTCTGTAATATAAATTCAATTACGGGAATATGAAACAGCAGCTTCAGTAAGGAGCAGTGACTCAAATTTTTGACACTTGCAGGAAAAACATGAAGATGCTGAATTAAAGAAGATAAAGGGTCTGATTCATAGCTGCATGAATTGGCATGATTCCACTGAAATCAGTGGAGCTGTTCTGATTCAAATCTCATGAGGTTGGGGCTGAAGTTAACTGAACGGTGAAAAGCAAGGCCTGGCTAAGAATCAGAGCTTCCAGTTTAATACAGCCAAAACTGAGGAGATTGAGCACACTTCAGAATAAGTCCAGTGTGTTCTGCATGCACTTCTTTCCCAATCAGCTTTATATATTAACACAAAGGGCTACTGCTTTTCTGTTGCAGCTGCATTGCACTGAATCTTCCCCAAAGCTGATTGACTTCATTTTCTTTTTATCTGTCATTTTAGATTGCTATATCTACTTGACTATCTAAAGATAATCTGCAAAATTGTATGGGAAAGATTTTTTCAAAACTTGTGCCAGAACCAGCTTCCTAGTAATTCATATAGATTTTTAAACATCAAAATATTTCTAAAAATTTCTTAGGCCCTTAGGAGCTAACGGGTCAAGACATCCTAAGTTGAATAAACTAACAGAGGTAAAACCTCAGGCTGCTGAGACTAGACTGCCTCAAGGTACTCCAACTGCTTCATGTGCAGTTAGATAATATATCACTGCATGGCTTCTTCAACATAGGCATCATCTTAAATATCCGCACATCACATCACTTTGAAAACAGTCTGTATGCTTCTTAACCACAAAGATGCTCTTGCAAATGTTACTCTACCATCTTGTGCTCTAACTTGTATCTACAGCAATTTTTCTAACTTCCTTGAAAGAAAATATTTTCAAACATGCCCATGAGAGCATCACTAAAAAGAGCAAGTCTTTCACTGGGTACTCAAAGCCCTTCCTCAAATTCCTCATTGTTCACTGTAAAACAGTATAGCTTAACACTGCCACATTTGAAACAGTTTAGTTGCCCACATATTAGCAGGAGAGGGTAATTTAGTGTGGAAAGATGAGGGGGACTGACATACAGAGGATTATTTGAAACTGAGAGTTTAAGATTAAGTTCTGAGGGAAAACATAAGGGACAGAAGCAGAAAGCAGAGAGAAGTTAGGCCATTTTTCTTTTTTCCCCTCTGCACCTTATTTGCAATGTTTGTCCTGCACTCATGCATGTCAGAATTAAGGAATGCATGAAATGTGCATCTATTGCTCTCTAGACTATGGACTGCATTTTCTTCTACAGAACTTCTCTACCCAACAAAATATTGGAAATATGCATTCTGGTACCCCTCTGAGAGGTATAACAGTGATGTAAGTTGTTTGGGTTGATAGACAGAAAACAGGACAGACAAATTGAAGCCTTTTAGAGCATTCTGAATGCATAAGGCAGTGTTAAGTTTTTCTTATTCTTTGCCATGACATTAGTGATTCATAATATCTTTGCCTGCTTTTGCATAACTTTTGGTGGGACGGCAAGGGCAGGCTGATAGTGCAGGGTGTAACATGGAAAAACCTATGGCTCCACTTATCATGTAGAGGCTAGTAAAGCAAAATGACGAGTACAGTCAGTGGAGCTATCTATTACATGTCATTCATCTATTTGCACTAAACCAACCATGAAAGATGTTATTCAAAGGAAGAGTTTCTTGCATGTTTTGGGGGGGGGGGGAAAAAAGTGGTTCTGTGCAAATAGTGGGTTCAATCTTTAACTAAAAAAAGCCCAACTGAATTGAGTACACCTGTGCTTATTCTTCTTGGCACAGGATAAAGCATATTTAGCCAAACTTATGATATCAGAAAACCAGGGGGGAAGAGGGGTGGTTGTCAGCATGTGGTAGTTCAGGCCCTCAGCCAGTGGTGCAACAAAACTGCATAGCAATATCTGCATATTTTGTACCCAAAGCTGAGTAAAGAGCTCAGCCTTATTGCTATGATCCAAGGAACCAGAGTCCTATTCCTACAGCTGTCAGCTACAAGACAGGAGCAAGCCTGCTCCAGTCCATGTTACTCCAGTGGCAGCTCAAGCCCTGACAAACACTGGCATCGTCCTACTCTGAAAATGCTGTTGCTAAGCTAGAGGTGATATGCGCAGTCATTTTACTTAGCTTCTGTGCAAATGAATTAAGGTAGGGCTGTGACACCAAGAAAGATCTCTTCTGTCTGTCCTGTTCTTCAGGGTGATCAAATAATGAAGATTCTCAGTCCTGTGGTATTAATGTGACCATCCCAAAACTCAGACACACAAGGGTCAGCCTCCATTTTCTCCACAATAGACACAGTTTTATGACTATTTCTTGTTGTTTTACAGGCTTATCCTTCTTTATTTATAGGTGTGTTGGAACTCTCGGCATTTTTCACGCCTTGTAGGTAGCAATGGGAGTAATGAGTGAGTGCTTGCATATGTCCAGAATCATGCTCTTTTAGTCTGTAACACTGAATTCAAAAGGGCTTTGCCCAGCTGTACTCCCCAGGCTTTTTACATTCGGCCAATCCATTGCAAAAATATGAGGGAAAGTTATCATACCTGATTTTTCCAGTCATGATGGAAAAATAAGGTAAACAATTAAAAAATTCATAGTTAACACTTAAAAGGGTTTACAAATAACTATGGAAGGTAAGGGCAGCAGACAGAGAATTGCATACAGTATTTTTATAGACTTTAAAAAAAAAAAAAATAGCGAGGGATTTGTGGGAATAGGGAAACAGAACCTGTACAGGGATTTACTAAGCAGTTCTTTGAAACTGCTTTTGACAACATGAATGACAGTTTTGAAAAGCCCATTTTTTGAGATTTTAATGCTACATCAAACATGTCTTGTTAGATCAGATCACAACTGAGGCAAGCTAAAGGGATGTGTCATGGAGAGAGAGATACATCAGCCCAGAAACTGTGTACATTCATACATACATGCACAGTCTCTAATTCTGCATTGCTTTCTTTCCCATATGAATAATCATGATTCATACAAGCTGCCCTGTAACAAACTGTACAGTGCCTACCTAATCTTAACTTAAATGCATAAGGGTTATAGAAATGTGCTCACTAATTATTCATATTATTTTTAAGAACATATTTTTGCTAATCTTCTCAACACAGATGTTTTCCAGATTATGCCAAACACAAGCATGTAAATAGTCATGAGCTCAAGCTGATATTAGGCATCTGAGCTCCAGCATATTTCCAGGCTAAAGAAATGGAGAGAGACAAGGTACAGTAACTGTTCCAAATGCTCTGTTCACCCTTTAGCTGGAAAAAATGAAGTGGGACCAAAATAATGTTATTTCTCTTCTCATCACCTAGCAACACTTTTCTTGCTATAGGAACATAGCCAGTTATGAGGAAAAGAAAATTAAAGAGGGCAGAATGACTCTGTCCTAGACAGTCTGAAACATACTGTAAGGTGACAGACACTGAGCAACACAATGTACAATTAGCCTAATAGCAGTTTTCAGAGGCTTGCAGTCTGTCATCTCTGCAGCCACGCTGTGCAGAGTTCCTCCAACCGAACTACCTTAATGCCTTATGACAACTCCATAGCAATAAATCTTATTCCTAAAATAAACCAGACATAATGTATCTTCCATGCTCTGCAAGTATGAATAATATTCAGAAGCCTCCAAACTGTTTTTCCTAGAGGTTCATTCACATTGTTGTACAGGCTGCCAAAAGGAAGGTTTACAAAGCAGGACGACATCAGAGATCACTGGGTCCTCTTCCTGCTGTCAGACTTTAGAAAGTCATTCTTGCATTGCTTTTTTAAGAAACACAGGCTGATATAAAAATATTTTGTATAAGCTAATTTCAGCAGCAAGAAAGGAACAGCAGAAACATAGCTAGCCACTTTAGCAATGATTCATTAAAAAGCAACGTAGTCCTTTTGGATTGTGATTTGTGACTGTACAAAAATAGCAGTTAGGCTGAAGACATTTAACAAGATAGCAATGTTAGAAGTAGACTTACTTCTAACTCACATTACACATCTGAAATCAATCTTTAATTTCACTAAAGAATAAAAATCAAATTTTTAATTGAAAACTTTATACTAATCATTCATCAACATTTTATTAAAGTCAAATCTAAAAGATGAGAAGACTTAAAAAAAAAAATCCACAGAAATACCCATTGAATCACAGGGTATTCTGAAACTTCTTTCACCAGTTTCACTTCAGGCAGTCTGTACAACGTCATGCAATCTACAGATGACTCCCTCTTTTTTTTCTCATTCCAGACTCTTGTGGAAGAGAAACTGTTACTGCCCTCAGCAGCTCAATGGTATTTCATCTAAACTTTGGGGTACTACATCCTTCGAACAGGATAATTGCACTGCAGAAATTACACACAGATACCAGCTTTACTTCCCTGTAATGCCGGGGTTAGTTCTCAGGCTCACAGGAGTTAAAGGTGGCTGCTGCCCTGTGGTTAACATGGGAGGGGGATGGAAACCTCGGCACCCCACCTGCAAGCTGAAAGCCATAGGAATGTGTTACCTTGGAAGAACTCTGATCTCCTGCTTACAGAAGGTAAGCTCCTGTTCAGCCCCAAGATCCTATCCAAATGAAAGGCAAACACCTCGCTCATGTCGAGGGGTCTTTTGATGATGCCACAGTGCCCCTGGTTACAAGCAGTTCCTGTGGTGCTGGGACCCCTCGCAAATTCTACCAGGACTGCTTTGTGAGAAGGTACTTCTTGTATGTTCTCTATCCGAGAATCTGCCAGCATGCGCATGTTTAGGATGTCGTCTTTGCTCAGCCAAGAGGGAGAGCTCTCGCTGTAAATTCTGATATTGCTTTCCTCAGGCTGAGGCTGTGCCTTTATAACTCCAGAAATCCCCCCAGGTCTCTGGTGACCCCTCTCCCTGATTGCCATTCCTTTATGCTTGTGTTCATCCAGTTGGTGCTTTCTTGCCTCCAGAGCTATTGCTGCTCCCATTGTGCCCGCAGCATGCGTGGTCCTCCCCGGCTGTTGGGCAAAGGCCTCTTCCCGGCCTATAACAGCGGCTTTTGGAAAGTGTTGCCCGTAGGACAAAGGGGTTGCATGTTTCTTCCTGCGCTTTGGCTTCACTGTTCCCCTGATATTGGCAGGCTTGCTGCGCTTGGACCGCAGGGTGATATAAACTACATTGGGTGGTAGCAAGGTCCCATTGCTACCAAGCTGGGGTTCCTTGAAATTAGGTGGTGACAGGGTGCCATCCAGTGGGATGCCCAGAAAAGGAGTTTGGGCTGCATCTTGGAGACTTCTGGAACTGATCTTTTGGTGTCCTCCTCTGTGCTGGGGTAAAACATGACCCACTTGACTGACAAGGAATCCCAGGTAGATCACACACGCAGTGCCCACTAGCAGATTCCTCCTTGTCCTTGGGCGCCTGCAAGTCCAGAGCCTCAGCACCCGTGGGGGGCACAGGCAGCAAATAAACAAGTTTTTGATTTTACTTGGCTGATCAAAGGTGGTCATTTCTCTAGCGAATCCACATGATGAAAACAGCATAAAGTCTTCCGTACGTTCCAGCCAGGATGATGATGCATGATTTCCCTTCCCCAGTTTCTATTTCTCCTTTTCCAAATAGCTTCCAGCATGGGTGATGGACAGAGGCTACTGATGTGCCTGGGAACGCGTTTAGCACTAAGGATGCTGACACTCCACCTTCTCAAGCTGTTAAATTCTTATCAGCCACCACAGGGAAAGTGATTGGCTTCAGAGAATGAATGGAGCCAGCTACGTAAGCAAAGTTTACTGACTTGTAGTCTAAAATATCTGAAGTATCTCCTTTGCAAACTGCAGAAAGAAAAGAGTAGTAGCATTTCATTTCATTACTTACGTATGCCATCTGCGGTTCTATATTTTTAAGACACAGAAGTTCTAGATGAGACAGTATGCATCTAGAAATTTGTCAGGATACATCTTTTGCTTTCTCTTTACAGTATAAATTAAACACCAAAATCATGAAATACAGGCTCAATTTGCAATCTCAGCTAGCTGTATTCCGGCAGTAGAAGAAAAGCTGGTCAAACCCAGATCATTATCATCTTTTTCTTATGAGACTTCACTAAAGTCTTCACTAAACGTCATGTTATGGAAGTGCTGTAAATTATACAGTATTAAGCACCAGTAACTATAGCAGTTAAATATGCACATATTCGCTGACAGAAAAATATATTAGCAGTGCCAAATTTCCCTAGTTGAATATGAATACAGTTCACATTCATAAACATGCATTAAAGATGAAAGATGGTTAATTCTCTCCATTCTTGTGAAGCCGTAAATAGGATCTAGCTATAGTTTTTCAAATAAAATGGCAGTGGCTTATATATTCTTCCAAAGAAACAAAGATAGAATAAGTGCATGTTGTGTATATATATTGCTATAAAAATATAAAATCTCTTACCTATTCAGCATGACACATCCTTTGTTCTGGTAAACTCCTTAGGTTAATAAAAGTAACTTAGTAAAAGCTGACGTTCTCAAGTATTCTAGTACATATTTCAGTTTTAAGTGTGGTTCACATTTAGGTATTTCATTGCAAGCTAAATACTGTTTGGAAGCTAACTGTACTGAGAGGTGGTTTGCATATGCACTGCTGTAAACTTACATGAACCTCAAGTTATTAAAAAAAAAAAAACCTCCAAACAAACCCCAACAACTTCTATTTTAAATTCTGTAATGAAAAGTCCTGTGAAGTATGTGCCTTCCAAAAGTGCATTCCATCCATTTCTAACTCCTGAGGGCCCTCTAGTGGACTGCATGCAAATGTACTGAAGAAATTCCCATTTTCTACATTTGTTTTTTTTAAAAATTTAAAATACCCCCTGGCCCCCTGAATTTTGGAAGTTTTGGGAATCACGTTCTTGTGATGAGAAATGAAAAACAGATAGTGGCTTTTAAAACGCTATTAACATGCTATTGAATGGCTCAGCAGTGTTTCTTATTTGTGCTTTCCAAAACAAGGCATAGCATAGTCACTATACAGATGGAAAAATTGAGGCAGAGAGAACTTAAGGGCTTGTGCACAGTAAGCAGTGAGACACTGGCAAAGCTTTGACTTCAGACTCCTTGTCTAGTCTAAGTACAAAATAATAAAATGTATATGTTCACTGTAATTCAAGCAAATGGAGATATTGTCTTCTCCATAATTAATACTAAGGGGAATAGACAGTTAAGAAATTGCTTTATGTTTCAGATGGGTCCAATCTGAGTTTATAAAACTTTGGAGAGGATTTTTTCACTGGCTATCGCTTTACTCTTTGTCTAAATGTGTACTATTGAGTTAAGATTTCAGCATCCGTGCCCATTACCAGGAAAAGAGCCTTCATATCACCTGCTTTTTCCAAATTTGAGTTCTTGGAGGAATGGGGGTTGTAAGAAATCTCTCTAGCCAATTAAGTTCTCTCTTTTTTTTTAGTTCAAATTTGACTGAATGGACATATCCCAAACAAAAAGTAATTGAAAAGCTCCAGACAAGTGTATCAATAAAGTCAGTAAAGATGTGGCTACTGGGGCTTAACATTTTTTATACTTTAAAGAAGTTGCCAGAGATGGACATTATTAAATCAGCCTTAGATGCCTGAGGGTCCCTCTGAAAGATGAAGGGTCATTAGCAAGAGGTACCAGCTTTGCAGCCCATTTGACCAACAGACACCATACATGGCTCACAGTGAGAACGGCCTCCTATCCTATTTAATACCAGTGCAAAGTGAGTGTAAAATATCAGCAAAGTCATATGGCTAAAACTAGGATAAATAACAGTAACTGGGTATTGCAACCCGAGAGCAGAATTTCACCCATAGCATGTATTTACACATACACATGAAATTTTTTTGAATGTCTAAGATAGGCTCCCCCCTTTAAGGATAAATAATGCAAAAAAAAAAAAAAATTACACCTCCTGGATTCTGTTTTGACTTACCACTGATTTTGACAGCAAATAATTCAGCATGAAGCTTTTACTCTGCTATAGTTCTTCCAAGTGTCTTTGAATTGTTTTTTTGGGATTTTACTTTATAGTGCTAATGGCACAGAGTCGCTTCAGTTGGAAACGTATCACACTGCAACAGTTGTTTCCAAATGCCCAGTTCCTGCGTGTAGACAGCACCATGACCTGTCCATTACAATTAAGTAGTGCCAAAAGACAGTCCATTCCAGTTACTAACAGCTTTCTGTTGCTATGACATTTCTCTAAAATTAAAATTTTGCAGCCTATATAATCTTCCTACTGCAATTCTTTAAAGGTTATTTGGAGGAAATTATAAAAGGATAGGAATAATTGTTCTTCACTCCTCATTTCCTATGTAGCCTAGAAATTCAAATGAGGTGTACACACTGATGTACAGTGTCGACTGCTGAGGTTTTTTTGAGGCTTTCTAAATGGGATGATAGCAATAATATTTCCTTCATTGTTCACATTCAGAAAGGAGAATTCATTCTTTAAATGTTGCACCATTACATTCTTTGGACTGGATGGTGGTAGGAATTCAATTAAATAGAATTCAATGTGACAGGCCACTCTGTGTTCAGGGACGTGCTGGGCATTGGTCGACAGGGAGTGAGCGAGCGGCTGTGGGGTGCTTAGTTGCTGGCTGGGGTTAAACCATGACAATATCTTTTTAATTTAGCAGATATTTGCCTCTAATTTTGGATCTTTAAAAGATAACATATTAAGAGACATTCTTTTTTTCAGCTCTTGCAGTGTACAGCTCCAGCGCCCTACTAGATTTCACAAAATAATCAAGGCTGGAATGGCTATGGACTTGTTTGGAAAACAAACATTTCTTTGTGTTTCAGGACAGACAAAGAAAATGTTGGTTGTTCAGGTGGGTAGTATTCTTCTTTCTGGAATCATTATGAACGCAAAGCTGCAGCAGGGAGCTAAAGGGCATTACTGAGCTGAAAGGGTACTTCCTCTGTGGTCATAAAATACTCAAGAACAATGTTTTGAAAGAATAGACTGAATAATGCTAGTTGTCTGACCAAATTCTGGCCTAGGGTATTGCACTTTGCCTCCCTATATTTAGCCTGCAATGTCAGTTAGATTCTGTATTTATTCCTTGCTCTAAACTATGTCTGTGGTATTGCTATCTGCATCCATTAAACTCAAGTTCTCATGTCATTTCTTTATATACCCATATTTCATGGCCAGTGTTATCTATTCCTAAGTTTAGGAACACAGGAATACCAAAACTAATATTGGAGAATAGCAATAAGTGCAAGAGGGGAATTGAAGAAGTACTTTCTAGTCCTTCACATTCTTAGGTATAGCTTGAAAATGTAAACGAAGAGCTGAATTGCAGATTTGCAATTATTTTCTTCTTTTTTTTTTTTTTGTTTAACTTCTGAAATTCATCTCTGCCTGTACCGGTATTTGTAGAAGAAACCAGACCAACTTGTGTTTGTGGGAAGGACAGTCACCCATGGTGCTGCTGATGGTGCTGGACAAGCTAGACTATGAAGCAGCTGGTGGCCAGCACTGCCGCCAGCCTTCCTAGCAGACAGTCTCTGGCCAACCTGCAGGAGACGGGTGGACTGAGCCAATGGCCACCACTCACAAGCTCCTGCGTCTTGACTCATGGGCTGGCAACCTCAAAGAGCACCATCCAGTTACTTAAAAGCTCTGTTCCACCTGCAAATCTCTGAAGGTGGGAAGACGATAGTAACTCATTTTTTAGGAAATAACAAAAATTCACTAATTCACCAGAAAGTTCTCCAAACCTCCTGTTCACATGATTTACACATCAGTCATCCTCCCCTATGCAATCACCTATAGCCTTTCACCTTCACCTCCTTCTTAATCCTACCAAGTACAGCTTCTTCTTTCTCATCTGAATTATTATTCATACTCCTTTTTTACAACTTCTTTTGTAGGTGATCTTCTTCCTTCTTTAATCTAGACTAAGTACAGCTTTTTGGGATAGTGAATACTACACCCAGAGAACTAAAGAAAAACACAGAGAAAACCATATGTAACAACACAGTGATACAATATTATTATTAATACAAAAAGCTACCTAGCAGCTAGTCTGTTTTTCTCCGAAATGCCAGATTGGGTGTCAATTTTTACAAGTATCAGTTTTGTATTTTAAAGCAATACATCTCTTATTTCTTCATCTAACCCTTCCTTCTTGCTCCATGCAGTCATTTCAGTTTTAAGAGATATGGGATTTAAAGATACTTATTTTTTTAGTTTTCCATGATGTCTCAGTTTGGTTCTTCCCACTGTAGTTATGACTGCAGAAGTTGCTGTGATTCAGCAAAGAACAAAATATTGTATGTGCTGGCCTGTAGAGCATTTTGCAACAAAAGATGCTCTTTAAGTGGATACTTATTATATTCATCAAAGGCTCTGAAATTTGAAATATGAATGTTGCCATTTTCCATTTTAGTAAGCACTGTGCATTTATGGACTTCCTTTCCCATATACTTTTTGGCAACCTATGATTTCAATAAAACCAAACAGCACAAATGAATGAATCAGAGTCTGTCCATATTTGAGGACTGTCATTCATACCGTCAGTGTCATTTCAACTGTTGTGTTAATGAGAAAAGCAATGCTCCAAAACCAGCATGGTTTGAAGAAATAGTGAGGAATACATGAAACAGTGAGGAATAGGTGAGTATCGGTTCAAATGGGATAGAGACAGTAATTGGAAATGATTGCTGATGATTCCTCCAAGATCCATTTTTCCAAATGAAAGCAGGGGCAGGATTTTTGGAAAACATTTTTTTCAATATCAAAATTCTTCTGAAGCCAAAACTCAACACCCCTCTTTATCTGGACACTTGAAAGGATGTAGTTTCAGGCTAGGCTCCTTATTGTGCATACTCTTGCTTTCTATGTGCAGGCAGTTCAATGTAAAAGATGATTAACATTTTTCTTAATATTTTCTTTTTTTCTGAATAAAATAATGTAATACATAGATTCTCATTGCCTTTAGAATAAAAAGCACTTCTTTTTTTCTAGGCTACATTTGTGATTATTGTATGGGACGTTGTTCCTCTTGGATGCACTACAGCTAAACTGTTTCCATAGAGATGTTCTGCAGTTCATCTCTCTAAATGTCACATGGACAGACATTTATGTTACAATGATTGATAAATGGTCCACTCCTAGCTTTACTGAGTCCATGGGACTGAGAACTTCTTCTCTGGAGAAAAACCATGTTTTCTTATTATGGATAATGCAGATTTGATTTGCAAAATATGAAGCATTAGTTTAGAAGGCTTGTGTTGTGTTTGTAAGGAAATCGATTTGGGCTGCCATATGGAAACTGTACTCCATGAGGAGGGAGAGAAATGTTTGCTTCGTGACTAAACATGCTGACTAATAGTCTGTACTTTAACTGGTCAGGGTCAAATCCATACAGGGAAACCTGCAAAAATCTCTTCTCGACATTGTGCAAAAGGGTTTTTTTCCCCCACGCGCTTTGAGTGTTGAATAACACAGGGGCTTCCCAGAGCAAAAGCTGGTAATTTTTGTGCTTAGGAAAAAAAACCCTCTGTGTGCTGGCTGCCCAGCCTGGATGCCCTGACCCATCGGGGAGCTTTCCCTGCCCTGCTGTGCACCACAGGGTCAGCGGCCGCTGCAAGGCCTCGACGTGTCGCTGCCTGCCCCGAGATGGCCGCCGGCCTCAGCAGGTGCCTGAGGGCCCCCAGCCCCACGGCAGCTCCCAGCAGGCAGGGTGGCCTCAGGACCCGGAGAGGAGCCCCAAGGAGGCCACCCGTTCCTCTCTAGTACCAGTCCTGTCTTCAAACCCTGCGTGTGGCCCTGGGCACACGCTGCCAACACCAGGGCGCCTTTTATTCCGCGGGTAACATGGTACCAGCAACAGCCCATGAGATACACAGGTGCACTGCCACTAAAAAATAAGTCTCATCAGCTGCCGTTTAAGACCGGGGAGGGGCAACGGTGCTTTTATCGCTCCGTCAGTGCCTAAAATCTAAGACTTCTAGCGTTTCTCCCCGCCGAGCCGACGGCCGGCAGCCCGGGAGAGCCCCTCCGTCCCGCTGCGCCGCCGCCACGACTGCTCCGCTCCGCAGCCTGCGGGGGCCCCCGCAGCGGCCGCCGGCGGCGGGCCCTGGGCGGGGGAAAGGCGGGCGAAAGGCGGGCGAGAGGGGCGCGGCGGCCCGCCTCGCCCTGCGCCTGCCCGCCTCCACCCCGCCTCCCGGCCGGGGCAGCGGATGGGGAGGAGGCGGGCCGAGGCGAGGGGCGGTGCGGGCCCTGGCGGGAGGCCGGAGCGGCGGGGGAGGCCTGTGCGTGAGCTGGCGCGGCGGGGCGCGGGCAGCGGCGGGGCGGCGATGGCCCAGGAGAGGGATCGGCCGGTGCGGGCCTGTCCCCGGCCGCCTCCCGCCCCGCCGGCTGCGGGAGGGGAGCGCCGTGAAGGATGCCGCGGCGGCCAGCCGGGGAGAGGGCGCTGGGGAAAGGAAGGCGCCCGGCTGGAGCGCGGGTTCTTCAGTTCCCTCTCGGGGTGCGCTGCTGAGCAGCCGGCCGGCCCAGCGGCTAGCGCTGCCGTCGGCGGCGGCCTTGGCCGAGGGCTGGGCCTGCCCTGTCTGCGGGCCGCCTCCCGCTGGCAGCGTGGGCCGCCCCGCAGAAGGCCGGGCGTGTTGGCGTCAATAGAAGCAACATCCGCCTGTGTCCCATTGGAGCTGGGCTGCGCGTTTTCCCTTGTTGCGTGATGCTGCTTACTGAGCATATTGCCCGAAGAATGACTTTTAAAAGTGTTTATCCTAGGGAAGCGAAGAAATGTTCCTCTGGCAGCTAGTCAGGGTCGTGTGTCACCAGAGGACATCACTCTGAGCCACCTTGGGATTGACAGGAGTCTCCTAAAATAAGGATGAAAGTATCCACCCTTGATAGCAAATAGATCATAGGAGAAGCATGCAAATAAACAGTCAATATGACATGCAACCTCTAAAAATACCAATTCAATTAGCACAGACATTTTCTTTCTGATCTTGACAACAGCATGGATCTACCTTGAGATGGAAACTCTCAAGGGCAGCCTTCTTGATTTCAGGCCTGTCTGCGGAGACTGTAGCAATGTGTTGGTATTGCATTAAGTGAGCATCGTAATTTGTTGTGTCTCTGTGCAAAGGAAGAAAGTGGTGACATATTTCTGAGCAAATGGTGAAAATACAGAGCACAACCTTCCAGTGAGGTAAACCAATGAAGTTAGTAGGATAAGGGCAATGTGTGCCAACAAAATTCCATTATAATTCCTCTGTGTCTTAGGAACCCCAACGTGCCCTTCAGTGAGGGCTAGTTAGTGACAAAAACCCTTCAATAACAGCAACAATTTCAGTTGTCTCTGCTTCAGTTTCAGGTACAAGCACTGTATTCTGACATCTCAGTGGCTGCAGCAAGTGCTTCTGGTTTGGCATTTGGTAGCTATAAACCCTTGGAGGCAAGCACACAGCAAGTCAATCTGGCAATACCTAGGATTGTAGAGAGCAGGCTTGTAGTGAATTCTCTGAAACTCTCTGAAATGCAAACTACGTGCAAGCATGTGCAAAAAGTATAGTCAACTTAATGCCGCCTGCCAGTTCATTGTTTGCTTTTAACATTGGAATATACAATTGTAGAATAATTTAGCTTGGAAGAGACTTCTGGAGGTCATAGAGTTCAACTCCCTGCTTAAAGCAGTGCATCATTGAAGTTAGAGCAGGTAGCTCCAGGCCTTGTCTCGTTGAGCTTTCTCTTGAAGGCATTAAAATGGAGTTGAAAGTTGGGTCTGAATTTAGCAAATTTGGGGACTAAGTACCCCAAACCTTGGAAAGTTTCAGGGTTCTAAACAGTCTGAATGAAGCATACTCTTCCTTGGTTAATTGGAAGTTGTGTTTCCTTTCCATTTGTGGTGTCATGATTCTGGTTCTCCAGTTGTGCAACAATCTTCAATGTGCACAATATAGAGATTTTTAGAAGATAAAAAGCAAGCAGAAAAGTATATTGCGCCACAGCACACAGGTTTTCTCTTAGCAGATAAAAAAATGAAGTATTTTTAAAGTAACATTTCTCTGTACATTAACAAAATCAAAAAGGCTGATAAATCACTTTAGATTTGAAAGGTTCTTAGTATTTCAGCTGCATAATGACCTACTTATTTAAAGACTAAAGTACCAAGTCCTGCATTCATAGATGTGCAGTGTAATCAGCTTTCTTTCTATGTCCCTAAAAGCATGAAGTTCTTCCTTTGCAAAAGCAAGTTCTTCTGCCTTACTTGTCCACTAAATGAATTAAATTTATTCACTCAGTGAGTCATGTTTGATGGAATGAAGATAGCTGATGTAAGCCTTTATCTATCTTAACCCATTCTTGTTGTGTCACAGTGTTTCTTACCCTGTGAAGTCAGTCTTCGAAGAAATCCCACCAGTATTATTTGCACTGCTCAGTGTCTAGAGATCCCAGGTAAAACACACTTTATAGAAGAGTCTTAAATATAGTGAAAACTTATCTTCTGAATAGGCAAGAAAGATGAAGAGTGAAGGAGAAAAAGATAATAAGATAAACGGAAATACCTGTGCCGTTGTACCTTCATGATGTGTCTTCTAAATGTCATCTGTGCTTTTCCTAATTACTCAAGTTAAAAATATACTGACATCTTTCCAGAGGAAAAATTATAGAAACTAAAGGTTTATATTAGTTGTGGAATTGAACTTTTCACCTGTTAATGCAAATAATTAATTTCAGCTGACACTGATGGCCCTGCTGAAGCTGTAGATAAAAGCACAACCTCAGCAGATGCAGTTCTCAGTGTCCTAAGGACTCTAGAGAGGGTAAGACTAGAGGGTAAAATAAGATGAAAGAATGTGCAGCAGCTCAGCTCTTCCTTTTGTGTGGAGAGTGTAGTCACAGCACCACTTACAAGACTTGGCAAAATTTCTGCCATCCTATTGCAGCTTTTTTCCCTCTAGGCAGTAGCTAGTCCACCTACACTGGGGAATGTCAAACTGCATTAGGATGTCATTTGATTCAGTATAAATAGCATTACTTCAGCAGCAGAATTGCGTGCATATCCCTATAAATGTGCCCCTTTATACTCACAGCATATTAAGTATCTTGTTGCCATTTGAAGTTAGATTTCCAGATGCTTTTCTTATATGTAGTCTTTTGAGTGTGGTGTTAAGATCACGTATGCAAAGATCACGTTATTGTAGTTGTCCTCAGAGCTACCTTTTCTGTCAAAGTCGTAATCCATATCAAAAATACATGTGATACTTCTGTTGAGTGTAACCTGAAGATGAATCTCCCACTAAAAAAAAAAGGGAGGTATTATGGGGTTAAAAAAAACCTTTGTCTTTGTTATTATAGTTATGTGGAATGAACGAAGAAACTTCAGAGGCAGCTTCTCCCTTTGTTCCCCACATGAAAAATGAGCCTTTATTCGCATTTTTGTATCAGCTAGAGCAATCCCTGTGGTTACCTTATGATCCTATATTGATCCCACTGTGGCATCTATAGAATTTCTGCACCTGTTCCTGACTTCTAGGCAGTGGGGCTGCAAATTGCTATAGCTTCTTCTGCCAATTAAGATTTTGTCTAACCCCTACTTTTTTACACACCCCAGTGTGACCTCACTGTGGCTACAGGAATAAGGAATATTCTGACAGAGCATCTCCCTAAAGCATCAGGGCTTCCCATAGACCTCACAGTTTCAAGTCCTCATAACCTCTGAGTGCATCTCTACATTCACGCTGTTGTATGTTTTCAGACATGCTTTTCTGTGAAGCTGATTATGAAACACACAATAGTGATTTTTTTGTGCATCTGTTCTTAAGTTACTTCATTCATGTTTTATGGCAGCTTTTCATGGGATTCTCCAGTATACTTTGCAGTTCTTTCCAGCTTTTGAGAGATTGATAAGTAGGGTCCCTTAAGTTTCAGATTTCTGAACTAGGTTAGTATTATTTAATATTCCACGTTTAATTCCACTCTCTGATTTCAGAATCTGTCGGGACCTGTGGCAAAACAACTCCGCAAAAAGAGGCACCTTCAGAATAAAGATGAACGTTGGGAAAGCTTATGGTACCTTTAACATCAGCAATGGAACAGATCTAGCTATTGGCTTTACCTCTTCCGCAGTAGCTGTCCTTCTATTTGGAACAAACTTTGTGCCTGTTAAGAAATTTGATACCGGCGATGGTAAACTTATTTATATTCTTTTGTTGGTTTTGGTATTTTTGCTAATAGGAATAATATTTTACCAGCAAATATGAAAGTTTCTATAGCTAGAGTTATAAATATCATCACAGCCTTAATCCATAGAGCGTGTTTTAATTTTCTTTGATATTGTTAGGGTATAAAGCAATAATGTATTGGTTCAGGATGTGGCAAATCTTTAGAAGAGCCTTTTTATGTGTGTTGTGCACTTTAACAGTGATGATGTGCATTTCACAAGCATTTCACAATGGAAAGTGAAATGTCCTTTCTTCTATTCTTGTGGAGATTCTCAAATACATGCAGTGGTTTTTGTACTGTAAAAGTTCTTGGACTTTGGAGTATTGCCTTTCAATTGTGGACCTAACTTAAAAACAATCAAAAATTGACATTTTAATACTTTTATCTGGTGACTCGTTAAGATGAAACAATAGCTTCTGCTTCCTACTTGGAATTTTATCACTTTACTGTACTAGGTTCATGTTGTATTTGCACGTTTATATGAAGCATAGTCAATTACCAGATCCCTAGATGAATAAATCTGCCATTAGTGCAATAATAGTATCTGCATTACAGGCTGGATATAACCTCTCTCTCTTCTTTGTGCCAAATATGGTCCTAACAAGACAAGGCTAGACTTGAAAGTAAAATGAGTCTTGGCTCAGCTGGCTTAAAGGTCTGCCTAGTTGACCCTTAGAGAATCGACAAAGGTAGAAGCGATCTGTCCAAAGTTTTTATCATCCTCAATGTCCTGGATTAGTGGAAAAGCCTGAACCCTGAGCTTTGAAAGAGTTTTGTCGTGTGCAGTCATCTGTGTTAGCTGCTACTAGGGTGGTGGGAGAAGTTTGCAGTAACTGAGTATCCTCTTTGTCAGAAGCCTGTCAAAATTTTCATGTGTTTGAGAATCAGGGCTTGTGTAAACTTTGTCCAGCAAAGTGCCTTTTGCAGCTGTGTATAAAGAATGCATGATAAGGAAAAGGTTGACAGAGTTATAACACCCCACCCTAAAATATATCTTTTGAATATATTGTAACATGGTTCCCTGAAATTCACAAAGGAGGTGGCCCCCTTTTGATTTTTCTGTACTATTTTATCTAAAATATAGTATGCTAAGAGATTCACACATGCAGTATTCTACAAGCTCCCTATTGTGTGCATTTGATTTTTCCATAGGCATGTTCTTCCAATGGATTCTCTGTGCCTCAATATGGATAGTTTCTTTGGTGGTCAATTTAATCCAGAATTGCCCCCGGTTTTGGCCTCTGGCTATGGTTGGGGGTTTCGTGTGGGCTACAGGTAAGGATAAAGAGATTCTATTTCTTGAAACACAAAGTAATCCTAACTCTTCATAAATAAAACAGTGATAAAAACTTTTCCATATATAAGGTAGTAATATTTAGTAGTTATTTGGCTTTTTAAAGTCTCAGTATTAATGGAGCTGTACCCTTATAACAACTATTATTTTATTATGCTTATTTTATAAGCAGCAAATTCACACCAAAAATAACTTTTAAAATGTTATTGACGAAAAGTCCATGTTTAATGTATTTATTTTTAAAAAACACTATTTTCTAGTTGCCTAAATGTTTTTGCCTTCTGAACAGTCACAGAATCTAAAGCAAAAATATACAAGATCACAGGCTAGTTTTTAACTGATTTTAATTTTGGTTTTGTATTTCAGGCAATGTTACAGTTGTCCCTATTGTTAAAACTATTGGCTTAGCTCTTGGTCTTTTGGTATGGGCTTCTTTTAATTTGCTGACAGGTTGGGCAAGTTCAAGGTGAGTATGTTTAAGTCTTAAGTCAATGTATAATTAATGTTGCCAATTCTTCATTAATTACTGCAGTGAAAACACTATCACCAATAAAGAGGATTTATCACATATATAAGATCTTTTTCCCTCTCAGTGGAAAGTACTCAGGTTAATTATTTTATCTTTTTGTTTCCTCTGTCTCAATAGGAAGAGGAATAACCAGTGATGTTCATTAAACTAATTGAGTGAATAAATAATTTATTTTTTAATGTAAAATTAGTACATTGTTTGTATTTTTTTCTTCTACAGCACGGGCTGATAAAATATTTAAATTAATTTCAATTTTTAAATACCCAGATTAAAAAAAAAACAATGTAAATTAAATTAGTTTAAAGATTATTTTTGTAAAGGAGACAGCTTTTTGCAAGCCAACTGAAGCACCAATCCAATATTGCAAATATAAACTTAAGCAGAATTATTTACATGAGTAAAGATTTCCAAGATTGGGTTATAATTTAACTATTTGTATGCAGTCAGTGCAACTAAGTGAAACTGGTTAAATGTTCCAGGTTTGGTTGGTTTGGAATTGACCCAGAAGAGGTATCAAGGCCAATCTTAAATTATATTGGAGCTGGACTTTCCCTATTAAGGTAAAAATTTATTCTTATAATAAATTTCTATAATGTAAAATATATATTTAATAACCACAGGGGCAATTTAACTAGAGGGCAAATGTATTGAAGTATTTTTTGCATATGGATTTACTGCAGAATTCATGAGCTATCCACACCTAGCTGTTCAGTGTTGTATTTCAGAATAGAAACATACATGATATCCAGTACAGTGGTGAAATGGTTACTCATAAACACAGAAATATATTTTTATGCTGGTAGGCATGTTCAAGGCAAAGCAGTGATGCAGTGATTGTCCCCCTAGCTAGGTTATTCAAATGGTTCACTTTCCCCAAATTTTGTGAGAGAGGAAAAATTGACTAGAAGAATCTTGGTGAAAAAAAACTGTGAGATTTCTGATCTGACTTCACTCAGTCAGGGGTACAAATCCTTCCTCTTAACTGTAGAATATGCCACAGGACCACTTGCCAGATCCTTTGGAGACCATGAAAAGCCAGAGGCTTTGCATTATCTCTTGTCCTTAATAGCTCCCTGTCTCATAACTCTTAAGCCACACTTCCAACAACTCCCAAACAGTGACTTCCTTTGGGATCTTCAGAAGGACTTCTACTCTTATTTTTTTGTTTATTTGTTTTTTATTTGTATGAGTGCATATTTTGGTCCAAACACAGAGGTCTTTGCTACATAGCAGTGTTCTTGCTTTCCACCTGGGAGGCCAGGAAGGTCTTTCTAGGAACATAACAGTGGCCCTAAATCCCAGGGGCAGTAGGTTTGCCATAAAGCGTGCTAAACAGCAGATGCACATAATGCCGTTAGGAAAGAAGGGTGTTAAGAACATGGAGATGATGGAGCCATTCTTGATTGGTAGGAGAGAGCTGCTGCCTTAGATTAATGAATTTTGCTTCCACTCTTCCCTTTCCTAAGATTCCGCAGCATTTTACCCGTTGCCGTTACATGTAGCACATGATTTTGTGCTATATAATAGCACAAATAGTAGCAGTACTGCTATTCCTGCCTGATTAATTCATTCAGCTCACCACCTGCTTCCTGCCTGTTTCTGAGATATCATGGAGAAGTGATCAACAGGGAAAAAGATCCTGACCAAACATGTTTTCCTGGCACGCTGCACAAAGCCTGCGTATGTTGCTCTGCAGAGCTCAGACGCATGTATTTCATTTTAGCCTCCTGTGTGGAACCTGTGCACATTTGCCTAGTCCCTCTGGAGGAAGCTGACATCCTTATTCTTTCAGCAGGACATGAATTACTCTTCAAATGGAGACATTCTGTTTACAGCTATGACTAGGAATTCCTAAATCATTAAAATATCTTGCATAAAAATAAAAAACAGATCCTGTCAGTTCTGATTACACATATTTACCTCATTTACTGGAGCTGGGGGTACAAGTAGTAATGTTACCCTTTCTTCTTCATTTTAGTCACTTAGTGCACTGGAGCAACACTGAGCAATACCCCTTCTCCTTCCACAGACACATGGAACCCTGTAGGAGCAGTATTCCCTCACTCGCATATGATAGAAGACTAACATTTTTCCTTGAGCATAGAGCCAATTCTGTTCAGGTTTAAGTTGTTCCATACAGAATTTTCATGCAGGTGTTCCATTGTATGTGTGGTTTAGTACAAAAGGGCACTGTTAACTAAAGCAACTGTTGTTAGCATGTGGTTGTAACTACACATTGTAAAAAGGAGACATTTCAATCCCATTACATAGAAGAGAGATCTATAAAGTGATACAAAGACTAATTTATTTACTTACTTTCACTTAAGTTGTTTGTTAAGACTGTTAAAAACAATTGCATTTTTAAAATATATTGAAGTGACTCTAGAGCAATAATGAAAATAAAGTAATATGCCTCCAAATATAACTTTCGTCTCTGGACGCTAAATGTTATGTCCTTATGAGCTGTCATGGTATTTATTGGTGTATTTTTCTCTTCTGAGTGCTGTCATATTTCTTTTTATAAAAACTGAAGTCCAGAGTTCTTCAGCTTCATTAGAAAGTACGCCTTTACTGAGAGAAAGTGTAAGTACTCTACAGTTGTTATTTTACAGCAGTGAAAGTACATATCCATTTAAAAACAAAAAAATTGCTTAATGTTAACCAGGTTTACTAGGATTTGTGGTAGACTACATAAAACTACATAAATATGCGTTGATCGTATTCAATTTGTGACTCTTGTGTATCCAGTCAAGTGTGAGCGACAGAGAAGGCTTTCCCAAGTGTTCTTTCTCTATTGTCAGCTTTAATGGCTTAGAAGGCCTTTTTCATTGTGACAGAGGTTTTATAAAAAACAGTGTATTACTTTGCTATCTGACAAGAGGAAGCAATTTTAATTAAAACTTAACTATAAAAATAGGAGGGTGCTTAGATGAAAGGCAACAGGGTATATAACTCATATCCACCAGATTTTTGCCATGTTACTGAGCCAGAAGACTGTCAAGAGTCTCTGATTCTCAGCATCAACTGTGGCACAGGTTGGAGGCCACGGAGGGGTGCGAGATTGGCTGTCGCTCCTTCAGGAGCCCAAAGTATGCAACAAAAGCTGGAGGACAGTAGGCTCCTACTACCATTGTACCTTACTCTTGTAAGTCAGTGAGGCATCAAAACTCAATTGCTACCTGAACAGAGAGCCTCTCAGAGTTTTCTAGCTGTGCTCAATGCTCACTAGAGGTTCCAGTCTAGCAGAGCAAATCAGAGAAGACAATCTGGTTGCAGGATTAGAATAAAGGAATATTGCAATTTCTTTATGCTGCAGAGAGGGATGTTAATTTCCCTGTTTGCAAATAGTCCTAATATTCTGATAGTAACATGAGTACTATCAACAGAAGGCAAAAAAAACATAATAAATAAAATCTGGATTAAATCATTCATCAAATTTAAGGAAGGACAAATTTTGAAAGTCAGATCTACCTGCATGCAGATTTAAGAAAAATGCTAGTGAGTGCTCTATTATGTAGTAAACCCCAAATCCATATCCAAACTCATAATTGTAAACTTTGAGGTAGATAGATTCAAGTATTATTTTTTTATTTAAAAAAATACATATTTCTCCTTTCTTCAGAGTATTTCTGTAAATTCCTATTGTTTCTCCTTCCATTTTCATTTTTTTTCTTACACCAAAACTGTTCTGTTTAATACAATATTTGAGATTTTAAAAAAAAAAAATAAAACAAGCCTGCATGAAAACTCTTGGTTTTTTGCAGTCTGTTAATGTTTCTGAAGATACCTCTGATGACTCATGGGTGAATAGACTTTCTCCAGCAAAAAAAAGACTCATGTAAGTTATTAACAGTTCTTTTACTGGTGCAGGCCAAGTAGCCAGAGAAAGCAGTTGAACACAGAGGAAGAGCAGAATTTTTGCCCTGTGGTTTTCCTAGCACATTCATGCACTAACAGTTTTTAAAGTACTCGTCTAGTGTGCATATCTATATACAGAATCATAGAATTGTTTAGATTGGAAAAGACCTTTAAGATCATCAAGTCCAACCGTTAACCTAGCACTGCTGAGTCCACCACTAAACCACGTCCCTAAGCACCACATCTACACATCTTTTAAATACCTCCAGGGATGGGGACTCAACCACTTCCCTGGGCAACCTGTTCCAGTGCCTGACTACCCTTTCAGTGAAGTTTTTCCTAATATCCAATGTAAACCTCCTCTGGTGCAACTTGAGGCCATTTCCTCTTGTCCTATCCCTTGTTACTTGGGAGAAGAGACTGACTCCCACCTCGCTACAACCTCCTTTCAGGTAGTTGTAGAGAGTGATAAGGTCTCCCCTCAGCCTCCTTTTTCTCCAAACTAAACAACCCCAGCTCCCTCAGCCGCTCCTCATAAGACTTGTGCTCTAGACCCTTCACCAGCTTCATTGCCCTTCTTTGGACACGCTCCAGCACCTCAATGTCCTTCTTGTAGTGAGGGGCCCAAAACTGGACATGGTATTCGAGGTGCGGCCTCACCAGTGCCGAGTACAGGGGGACAATCACTCCCCTGGTCCTGCTGGCCACATTATTCCTGATACAAGCCAGGAAGGATGCTATTGGCCTTCTTGACCACCTGGGCACACTGCTGGCTCGTATTCAGCTGGGTGTCGACCAACACCCCCAGGTCCTTTTCCACCAGGCAGCTTTCCAGCCACTCTTCCCCAAGTCTGTAGCATTCCATGGGGTTGTTGTGACCCAAATGCAGGACCCGGCACTGAGCCTTGTTGAACCTCATACAGTTGGCCTTGGCCCATTGATCCAGCCTGTCCAGGTGTTTCTGTGGAGCCTTCCTACCCTCATGCATATCAACACTCCCGCCCAACTTGGTGTCATCTGCAAACTTACTGAGGGTGCGCTTGATCCCCTTGTCCAGGTCATTGATAAAGATATTAAACAGAACTGGCCCCAGTACTGAGCCCTGGGGAACACCACTTGTGACCGGCTGCCAACTGGATTTAACTCCATTCGCCACAACTCTTTGGGCCCGGCCATCCAGCCATTTTTTTCACTCAGCAAAGAGTATGCCCCTCCAAGCCATGAGCAGCCAGTTTCTCCAGGAGAATGCTGTGGGAAATGGTGTCAAAGGCTTTGCTAAAGTCCAGGTAGACAACATCCACAGCCTTTCCCTCATCCACTAAAGTGGGTCACCTTGTCATACAAGATCAGGTTAGTTAAGCAGGACCTGCCTTTCATAAACGCATGAATACCCATGAATACAATGAAAACCCAATATGTATAGCTGCTCAATTTATTAGATTTTTTTCCTTTGCACTGTTCGGTGTGCTTTACCTTATCAAGTATTAGTTACTACTACAAAAGTGCAACATTTGCAAAGTAAATAGCAACTAAGTAATTACAGAGCTGTTTTTTATCACCTGGTTGATTAGCACTCCAGCATAGAAGGAGCCTATGCTAATAACATGCTTCCAGGTGTGGTTTCCGAGTGAATACATCTGGAGAAGGCATGGCAGTATGGTAAGGAGACAGCAGAAGTGCTCCAAGGTGGAAGCAGCAGCTAGCAAGGGGCCAGTGTAGGGAGCGGAGACAGCCAAGAACACAACGATCTGGAGGCAGAGAAGGGGACTGTGGAGGCAATGAACCTGGGAATGGTTATAAATAATGTATAGACTGCAGCAGTGAGGCTGATGGTGGGAGCATTTTAACTATATTTTTGTTGGTTTTCTTCTAACTCTGCTTTTAGGTAATCCTAGTTAGTTGATTTCTCTTGTCATTAATCGAGACTGCAGGCACTTTGGGCAGGAATTATCTGTGTTCCTTTGCCACAAAGTATAGGAAAACTAAGTTAACTATGTTGAACCATTTCTACACTAGAAAATGAAAATGTATTAAAATGTATTATTTTTATAGTGTTGCTAGCAATCTTTGTATGATACACAGCCTTTAACTGCAGTACTGAAGTGTATTGTCTACTTCCCTAATTAATGCTAGGCTATTTTCTCTGATTTTTGCTCTTTTTAAGAGGATGTAGCCTGGCTGTAGTAGCTGGAATACTCTACGGGTCCAGTTTTGTGCCAGTACTTTACATCAAGGACCATGGAAGAAGAAATGAAACTATATACACGGGAGCAAGTCAATTTGGTAAAGGCTAATAAGCCACTTCTAGTTTAATTCATCAGTATATTGTGGTTTCCTGCTTTTGTAAAGGCATAGAGTGTATTTCTTGATATGCCTGGAAATATACCATGACAACTTATCAGTTCTGCATTATGTTATATGTTGTTGTAATCATAGTACTAGTACTCCCTTTTTCCCAGAGGTGAATTACATCATTAAAAGAACAGTGAGAAACAGCCCAGAGGATACCGTACTTAACTCATAGTATTTAATGCCTTTTGAAACATAGCTAGCATTCTCAAAATACAAAGCTCATATGCCTGGAACATGAGGTAAACCAGGTCACAAGCTGTACCAATTGCCTAATTAATACACCAGTAAAGGAAGAGGAGAAGCTTGATCATAATTGATGAGCAGAAGAGATATATAAGAACATAAGTAATTAAAACCTTGTACTTTTTGAAATGGAAACCTTTTAACATAAGCCTAATTGCCAGTTTCAAGCATTTCCCCAGAAACATTTTCCTTAAGATTTAGTGTATAGTCTATCAGGTAATACCAGAAGCAGCTTAAGAGCAACATATTGCTGACACTTCATAATGTTGCCATTAAGAAATTTTTTTTATGTCACATACAATTTCTCTTGAATACTGCAACTTATATATTCCCCAGCTAGACAAAACAGATGTTATCATTACTGTAGCTGCCTCTCCTGCTGAGGATTTATAACTCCAAGGAGACAGAAATCACCTTGCTCTACATGCTTCTGCTTTACCATATTGGAAATATTCTCTTTAGCACATACCGAGTCCATGAAGGATTTATTATTGTTAATGGTTATAGTGATCAAAATTGTGATACATTCTTCAAGATAAAAAAAAAAAGGGTAAAACTGTGCCGTGTTTAGCTTACACAGTGCGTGCAGTTGTCTTTCCCTTAAATGTACAGAAAAGAAACAAGGCTATATACAGGAATACAAATGTAGATGGTCAGGAGAGGGTATAATTATGTAAAATCCCCACCAGTTTTGTAGCCTCACCTGAGGATTTTCTTAAGTTTTTAATAAATTAATTCAGTAGTTTGGCTAGTAGAGTTCCGAACTCGCAGAAATGCATAAAAGCTTGTGATAAATCCTAGGATCAATGCAGTAGTTAATTCATGTTTAATATATAAGTGATTGACCAAATCCATCCGCAGTTAGACTGGCAGCTGTATTCGTCACAATCACAATTGAATTTGAGTTGTTAGCAGTAGCACCTTATGTGTTTTTGTCTACATGAATGCTATCAGTGAAACTAGTTAGAATTAATAACTGATGTTTTAAACTAATATAATTTTGTAATTTCTCTTTCAGATTTAGATTATGTTTTTGCACACTTCAGTGGCATATTTCTTACAAGTACCGTCTACTTTTTGATCTACTGTGTAGTCAGGAAAAATAAACCTAATGTTTATCCCCAAGCCATATTGCCAGGTATGACTATTTTTTAAATTAGCGATTAATTTCAGTTACTTCTTCTGACCGTTTTGCAGTGATTAGTTCAAGCTATGTGTTGCAATTGTAGTTCGCCTTTCCAGTCTCTTCATTTGACTTTTTGTCTCTTTTGAAAGATTGCTTCTATTAGGTTAATTAATTAAGGTTAGGAAACTGATAAATTTTGTTCTAATCTGAAATTGGAACAAAATGATATTGCATACGTTGGATTTTCAAAAACTGACTCTGCCAGAGTGGAGAGCATGTTGCCCAGAAAATTGTGAACTTCAATTAATTTGCTACTTCAGTTGGAGTAGCTGATTTTTATCCCTTGAGCTTTGTTTTAGATTATCAGAGCCAGCTTGTTGAAGTAGTTAACATACTAAAATATACACGTACAGTTTCTGTATCGTGCTATAAATATAAATGTTTCACAAATTGCTGTCTATACCTTGCTGTCCATGTTTTTCATTGGGATTTATTTTTCTAGGTTTTGTTTCTGGTGTGCTTTGGGCGATAGCCAATTGCTGCTGGTTTATAGCCAATCACTATCTCAGTGCTGTGGTCAGCTTTCCAATAATTACTGCAGTAAGTATATAAAAAATAAAATCTGTGCCTAGAATTAAAAGTGAAGGGTTTTCCCTCCCCCCATTTGTGGAATTAAGTAGAAATTATGACGTGCCTGGAGCATTTTAATCAAGAGTATACATTGCCTCTTCTTCTGCTTGTCTGTGCTAGCCTTTGGTTTTTTAGGGACATACATGACTGTAACAAGCACCATCTTGGTGAATGCTGAGCATAAAAAAACAGAGGAATTGAAAGTGTGAGTCTTTAGGTTATGTAAAAGCCAAAGCTCTGTAACTAAAACTATATCAATATGAAATAGTAAACTGAAGTGATTAAAAGAAGAAACGTTTTATGCTTTCATCCCAGCAAGTACATTTTGTTCTGGATGTGTTCTTTTGTGGTTTTTATCCTCTAGCGGTCATTTTGCTTAGTTGAGTCAGGTATTTTTTCTTTTTACAGTTCTTGAACACACAGAACAGATTATGTATTGCTGAAAATAATGTTCTTATGCAAATGAGGGGAAAAACAGGTTGGCCCATTTTGTCTGTTTTATTCCTATTTATGATACTGTACCTTTAAAGTACTGTTAATTTCCAGAAGCTGCATAAATTCCATCACTAGGCAAAAATAAACTTTGCCTTTACCCTCTTGCCAATCTACTAGATAGTGCTGCAAAGGTGGATAACTTCTGGCAAATGAGAGTTCATAAATATCAAAACCAAAGTTTTGCTGAACAGCTGTATTTTGGAAGCAAACTAATGAAAAAAAGTTAATAGGGATTAAGCTTTGCCTCAAGATGCAGTAAATCAGAATAAACTCTGCAGTATGCAATGAAAAAAAAGACTTGGGATCATTCTAATTAGAAATTGAAGGATTAATGGAAAGCAGCTTTAGTAAGTCAGTTATCAGTATGCCTAAAGGGCAAGGATATAAAATGACAAAAAATTTAAGGATGGTGCTGATGAGAAACTGCTTATCTGGACCACAGGTTTGCAACTGCTGTTTAACTTCATCGTAGAGAGAATTTCAGATAGCTATTCATCACATCCCTTTAACAATTTGTTTCATTTTTAAAATGCATTCCTCTCGCAGCATACATTATCTAGAAAGTGAAATAACACCTTAGCTCTTATTCAAATAATAGTTGGCAATTTTGCTAGGAAGCAGCACCCACAAATACATTCAGCATGAGACGCTGTTTCCTGCTGGCCTAAATCTGTGTCCTATGAGTGGTACTGAAGATGGAGAGAGGAAGATCACTGTCCAAAAATCTGTCAAGTGTTTCTGAGAACAGCTCTAATGGGAAGCATTAACAGAGCCAGTTTTCACTTCATATTCAGATAATATTTTCTCATCAGTCATGAAAATTCAGATCATTGCTCCCACAGGGGAAAAACTATATTACCAGGAGTGCCTGGAAATTATTGTTGTGTATCACTGTTTGCCATTAGCTAGGAAATCTGTACGACAACATCACAGATAATCACTAGTTTTCCTGACCTGTCAATCTGGCTGGTTTTGTGCTTTGTCCAGATGCCTGCTATACAGGAAAAACATTCATATTCCTGTCTCTTGATATCATACTGAGAGATAAAATCAAACTTTGTCCAACTAGTTAGTCATGCTAATAAAGGAAATGTTAGGAATATCCATGGTAGCTGCCAATAAACCTGAATAGTCCTCTGAAATGTGGTAACATTGTGGACTGTAGTTTGCACTAAAGTGAGGCCTATTGTTTGGAGCCTAATAAACCATATAACAACCCGTGCAGACTCCACAGTGTAATTTAGCAATAAATTGTGCCTTCTCTGAAAAAAAGTCTCTTGCCTCTTTAGCCCTTCTTGAAGATTTTATTGTGTCTTCATAAAGATTTCAGTGATGTTTATGCTTTTGCCATGAGTGCTGTAATTATATGGAATGGAAAGGCCTAAACTTGTTATCCAGACAAAATTCAACCACCCTGAGAACAATAATGAGAAGGCGGCACATTTTAATGAAATGGTGTAATGTACAAATGAATCTTATTCTCTAGGGTCCTGGCCTTGTTGCTGCAATGTGGGGAGTCCTTGTATTTAAAGAAATCAAGGTAATCTTATTAGGTCTCTTACCTAATCTCTCTCGTGTGTCTCTAGCTCTAGGAACAGCATGACTTGGTATAGAGCTGTATTCTTAGATTTCTCCTCCTTATAAGTATTGCATTATGAAGCTGAAAGTCATATCATGCAATACTGAGTTTTCCAAGAAAGATTAAGAACTGTGAACAATTTTACAGGAATGAAGATTTGAATTTCATAACTGTATGAGCGGCAGTGAGAGTAAATGAAGACTGTAGCAGGGCCAGGAGGCAGGATGCCAAGCACAGCCTGAAAACAGTCTTTATTTCAGCTAGTTCTTTCAGTGGGGGCAGGGGAATGAGGAGTTGTCCTAATAATCACATAGACAAGTAAGTTAGACTTTTAGGGTCAGATTCACCAAAGGACCAAAAAATGAGATAGCAGTTAGTTGACCTTGCTAATTACAGTATTATGTAGAGATTCCTAAACTGATATGGCAGTGATTGCCTAGAACAGGCTAATTTACTTTACTGGATGTTAACACGTATGGCAGAAATTACTTTTCTAGTGGAATTTGAAGCATTGAATGCTAGCAGTGTAATCCTCAGGTTCCCTTAGCTAATCTGTCAAGGATCCGTAGGTACCTAATGTGCCATTAGAGATCATCTTTCCCAAAATTTTTGGTGACTGTGTAAAATGCATTGGGCATCCTTGGGTCAGGAACTAGAGGTTCTCTCTTCCCCACTGCAGATTAATGTTGCACCACACTAGAAGACTGTCACGTTCATTATCCAAATCTTTGTGACTCACCAAATCTTTCATCCTTTTCATACATTTTAGAATAGTCTCTGCATAAGTGCTTACTGTTTAAAAATAATCTGAAAATAGACAAAGGCCTTTAAAAATACTTTTAAAAATTGCTGAATTAATTTTGTGAATATTTTACTAAGCGTATGGCATCATAGATTACTTGTATTAAACTGTTTTGAGCAGCAAATACATTACAAACATTATATGAAATAGAATTTACCATTTCATGTAATGGGTTTATTAATTTTGTCATAAAATGAAACCCTAGTTCTTTTTTTTTGGGGGGGGTGGTGGGGGTGGTGGTGGGGTGTGAAGTGGTACGTGTTACTACAACGTGATGTTTTTCTCTTTCACTCCCTTTGGCTATCCAGGGACTGAAAAACTATGTGTTACTCTCAGTAGCATTTTGCATCATTTTGGCTGGATCACTCTCCACAGCTTTTTCTAAAGTTTGAAAGGATCTTCTGGACCAGTAGATGGTGCTACTGTTTAAAGGAATCAGAAAGACAATATTGGTATATTGCAATACACAATCATTTTCAAAATGTATGTCCGGTATTAATGCTAACCTGCTTCAGGCAAGTGAAAAAGAAAACCTTTGCTAAATGTTCCCATTTGGCATGAAAGAAAATTTGGAAATGTTTGTTTCTGCATTTCTTGGAGCAGTAAGAATATCAAAGGATTTTATTAAATAAAGCTAAATGATTTCATAGTTACTAATTATTTTTTTTCTAGTTCAGGTACTAAACTTCATGTCATCATAAACTGCAGTTCACTCTTGTGATGGTGGATAAATGGATTTTAATTCTTAGTCTGTTATACTGTATGTATTTGCAAGCTGATTTATTATAACATTCTGTTTTACTGACTTGAATGTAAAATATGCTTTGGAATATTCTTTATGGAACTGATACACATGAAGATGTGAAGCATTTTTTATTTAGAAGAACTATTCTTTAAAGTCATCAGTTTACATAAAAACTATCTTCCAATCACTTCAGAATTCTGAAGGAACTACAGAAAAAAAAAGTGCTGTAAAATAAATTACTTGTGTTTGCTACTAAACTGTTTGTTTAATTGCAAGAACGTTATGTAGAAATCATGACCCAGATACAAATAGTTGGGGAAGTTTGGGGTTTTTTTATTTCAGTTGTATGGAACTTTGCAAGTAAACATTACATTTCTGTAACTTGTGGTGTTGCAATATGAGCTAAGTATGTGGTTCAAAGTTCATTTCCAAATAACTTGGGGCATTTTCTGAATACTTACTTTTCTATGTAGCATATTCAAATCTTAAAAATCATGTATGGCAATATTTATTACATTGAAGCATCATGCTAACACTACCCAATCATTGTTCTACCCAAAGCAAGGTCATCTGGCAAACTAACCAGCTTCCACCTACCTGTCCTGCTAGAAGGGAATTACCTTTGGATATTAAGGCTATGAGGAATGTTATGTCCACTGTTCCATGACCACCACTAATGTGGAGAATTGTTCATTTCCTTACTCAGGGCAGTTAATCTTTATATGTGCAAAGCATGTTGTCTGAACTTCCCCTTAGTCTTTTCTTCAGTATATTAGACAACCCCAGCTCCTGCAGTCTTCCCTTGTTTGTAATGTGCTCATCATTTTTCTCATTCTTTTCTGAACTCTCACTAAGTGGACTAGATCTGTCTAGAAAAACTAGATGTGGCAGTCAGACTACAGTCTTAAAAAAACCAAGAAAAGTGGCAGTAGGATTTTTTTTCATCCAATTTGCAAGCTCTGTTTGTAGTTACGCATCATGGTACGACACTTTTTGCCATCACGGCTTGATATTGTTAACGTGTTCAGATTGCAATCATAATTTCTCCTTTCTCCCTTCCGCCCTTCTTTGTCTACTATTTATCAGATTTGATCTTAGAACTGTTATTTAGCCCGCTTTTTCCCTGTCCTGTATTGTTTATTCCTACCCAAGTGTCAGAATTTGGTGTCTAACAGTTTTTTTCCCCCGTAAGGCATTTCTCTAATTTTGCTCTGTATGTTAACCCTGTCCTCCAACAAGTTGGCAGCATTTCCAGCCAGATGTCATCTGCAAATTTAATAAACATACTCTCTAATTATTGTAAATCATTTATGAAAATGCCGTATGATACTGGCCTTTACTTCTTGTAATCTATTACAATACTTCTTTTCACTGTGACAGGGAACAACTGATTACTCTTTTGAGTACAATTTTCCTCTGTCTTACAGTGGTCTTATTTAGACTGCATTCTCCCAGCTTTTATGTAACATCTGATAGAGTTGTCCAAGTCAAGATGCATGATGTGTACCACCCTAATACCTGATATTGGAAGAAAACAGGTCATTTTTCTTTCTGATATTCAGGTCAGACACAATTTCTTCTTGACAAATCCTTGACTGTTACTTACCTAACCATTATTCTATTGACTAGGACAAGAAAGAGTAATTTGTTCACATGTTTTTGAAATAACTTGAATGAAATTGAACATTTATAATTTCTCTGCATGTTTCCTTCTTAAAGATCACAAGAACCTCTGTATTCCTGGAATATACCCTATACCAGAAAATTGCTGATAAAAAAAGAATTGGCAAAACAAAAATACAGCTCCTCTATTTTACAGATATGCTTTAATATGTCAGTTCTTTCCCAGTCAGTATTAGTTCTTACTCCTGTGTCAGTGTTCACAGTTTTGTTAACGCTGACTGTAATCTGTTTAAGACTGAAGGAACAAGGGTGCTGTGCGCTTCAGTTTATAATGGCATTGCTGAATAGTGGCAGATGATCTCATTTCCACACAGTTACTGACAAACATGCTAGTCTTGTAACTCAGTGTTTTGCTAAAATAATTACAATATTTATGAAGATAGTGTGATTACAGCACCAGTCCACTTTGATGTACCAATGCAATTGCTTGGAAGAATCGTGTTTAGTTTACTCCTACCTGTAGGTCACCTTCCACATTTGGTTACAGTCTGCAAGTATAGTCTATGCTATTCAATGAGGTATACCCTTCACTAGTTTATGTTAAGTGAACTATTCATGCCTCAGTCTGGAAAAACAGTTGGAAAATGTTCAACCAGAACTCTTAGGGAGGAGAACCATGGGCTTGGACAGTGAACTAGCTGTTCACACTACCGGGCAGAACTAGCTTTTAAGGAGTGTGTAAGACCCACATTGCACAACAGGTCTCTCGAGCCCCAGGGATCCCTAGAGCACCTTCAAGGGAGAACAGGAGCAAGCAGAAACAAAGGTCAGAGAATCAAGAGACGCACGAAGGCATGGCATGATTCAAAACTGAGCTAAGCATCAGAAAATCAGAGACACCCTTTTTTAGCACAGCAAAGCTCTGGGAGGAAGAAGGAGCAGGGGAGCAGCTGAAGCTGTGTGAAAAGGTTACAAGCAGAAACAGTATGGTGTTTCCTAGTTGTCTTCTACAGCTGGGCAAGCCACAGTACTCACTGAAGAGTCAATGCAGAGGGGCTGGCCTGCAATTGCTGGTGGGCCTGCACCGACTCTCCTTGGTAATCTGCATCCCCAGCTGTGCAAGGGATGAACAAACAGGATTACTCAAGCTGAATTGCTGTGGGACCTAGTTTATCCCTAACCTTGTCCACCTGTTTCCTGTCCTACACTACAGTGAAACGCCATAGGCCTTGTGTACTACTGCAGTCCCCTGAAGCTCTGTTTTGTTTGGTGCTGTGAGTATCCTGAATTAATGTGTCTTGGGTTTTTCAGATTTTTAGCCTGTAACTTTTAGTGACAGGGCAAGCTGGCTACTAGTGCTGTAGTGGAAATGTTATGACAGGTTAGCAAGTAGTGGAAAAATTTGTCCTGGCAGTGCCTGGTTCTACTTGCCTCTGTTCAGATTCTGTTTTGCTTGCTGCATTGGTTATTTGTTGTGGTTTAAGATAAATCTGAAAATGGACAATGAGCCTGAGTCTGCTACATCCATTCCTTGTTAGAGGACTGGCTCTGTCTTGTGCTGGTTGTGCAAAAAAAATGAAGCTGACTCATACCTTGGCAGCTGAGATGCATTTAGGTTTAGGGTTTAGGTTTTAGGTTTAAACTGTTACCATATGCTTCAGTTTGCTTTAACTGAAGAGTCTTTTTCTAATGTTATCTTAAGTTTCTACTATCCCTCTCTTGAGGGATGCTCTTAAGTTAATGTCTGGTATGGGCCCAGCATCCATCTACTGGCCATGACTAGAGGGAACGGCTGGATCTTCCAGGGCAGGAGCACCTTTACAGTTCCTGGTTTCCGTACAAGGTCAGTGGCTTTCTGAAACAAACCAAAAAACTGAACTCCTGACTGCAGCAATTGCCATGTAAACGTATGTAGTTTGATGCAGTTCTCCAGACTATACCGTAAAGCTATAAGATGTGCAAACTTAATTGCTGACTGCTAGCGCGTTAATTAAAATTCTTGTTTGTGAAGGCTCAAGTGTGACCTTTATTAAATGCGTTCTTAGCAGTTCTCCTATTGGATTTGTCTTGCCAACAGCAAAAAACCCACCACCTCTTGCAGGTCTTTTCTGTGAAAAATCCCTTGTGGTAATTCATCAGGATTTATGGTTTAAATATGTATTTATTCCAAAATATTGTCTTATGATGTTCACTTGGAATATATTGGATAAATATTCCACTCACTTCTGAGATTTTCTTGTTCTTGAAGTTTCGAGTTTGAAGTAACACTGGTATTTCTTTCATGTTAAAATGCTGGATTCGCAGATATCTCTTTATAGAGTTGTTTATACAAAACAGTATGGCAGCAACTGAGTTTAATAAGAGAAAATTCTACAGCTAATATAAATTATCGTAGGTCTGTTTATATCAGTATGTTTTCATATCAGTGTAAGAACTGACAGAATATTTCTAAATTTTTTGTGGGGGTGTTAATTTTTTTGTATATATAACTGAAGGAAAAAACAAAAGTAGGATCAAAGTGGAAGAATCATATTTCTTGGAGAAAATTATACTTTCAATATTTGTTTGTGCCTGTTTAATAACTTTCTAAGAATATACTTGAGCTTGGTTTCTGAATTTTTCTCTGGTAATACTTAGAGGCAAACTAGTCTTTAAAATATAGGTAGACTGGGAGGTTTCCCAGTAAGATTTTTGTGCAGTGTTGGGAACCAGGGAACTTGGTGTCACATTTTTTTTAGAATTCCCTTACCTGTTTATTCCTTTCCCTGTGTTTATTATCAGTTGATTTTCTGAGACTCACTGCCCTTCTTCCGGATTTTTATTCCTTCATATTCTTAGTAAAAATGATTGTTATCTGGAAAAATAATTCAAATACATTAATTCCTATGTCTTCAAATATGAACAGTGAAAACTGGCATTTTTTTATCCCTATATACATTTTTATATTTTATCTATATCATAATTTTCTTTTTCAACCAATATTCAAGCTTGATTAAATGCTAGTTCAACAGTCTGACCTGATCCTTGAGCTTTCTTGCATCTGGCATGAAAATAAAATGACAGCCAAGATGACGCATGCTAGCAATTAGTGTCTCTTTTTTTTTTTTTTTTTAATTTTGACCTTGCTTTCAAGTAGAAGACTGAAGTTTAATGCTGTATTCCATAATTACTGAATGACTGATGGATTCCACTTTCCTTTAGCTATATATAATGCTGATGGATAGTGACTATGGAGCATTGTATTTTAGCTGATACAACTGAAGTGATGGTTCTTACATTTTTCGTGCTTATCACAAAACATTTTTTTTTAAAATCTAAAATATATTTTCTCTTTAAAGTAAATATTGAACAGTTCTTGTGCCTCTTATTGCCCCAAAGGACCTGTTTGAGAGTCTAACCTGAGAGAGGAAAGAAGACTCAAAGGAAACGGGACCTGCATTAGTCCTACTAGTATCAGTGATTCAGGCAGTCTGATGCCACTGTGCGTTTTCAGATTGTGTAAGTAATTCCTAATGATCTTAGGTTGTTGCATTTATATAGCAACCAATACACTAATAATGAAATAAAGTACATACAGAGATGCGTTAGTTATTTCCAATGTCCTAGCATTTTTTGTGCTGTGGATTTTCTAAAAACTTTTCTTGTAGAACTGGAAGACAAACCACACTGTTCCCAAGGCCAAAGCAGGGAAGGGGTGGGGAGGGAGAGGGTCTTCACCTCATTAGTTAATGAAATGGGAGAACTGGTGGCAGTAATGTTTCTGTGCCCTTTGGTATGCTGCAGTGAGGGAAATACCTGTGTCCCAATACTCCGAGCTACTCGCACTAAGCCCACAGGCAAGGCTCAAAGGGCATTGTTTATTGTTACTGTTCATGGACCAGAGAAAAAATCATATGCTCTAACTGCTGAGTCATTTTTCATTAAAAAATGAAATTGTTTACGGATGGGGGCTGGGGAGAGGAGCACTTGTTCAGGAGTTGCAGAATGATAGCTGCTCCCCACCGGTATTTACATGTCTGAGCTTTGATCCTAGCTGGGGAATAGCCCCCGGTCACAGGCTCTTCACAGATCCAGCTTAGGAGAAGGGCTGATCTGGTACTTAACTGGATAGTAATATTTGACATCAAGCGACACCTTGACTCTGCAGTTCATTTTCCAATTGATTTTGTGCACAATTGAAAGGTTGGAACTGGTTGTACAAAACCATATCATGGCTTGTGTTCCTTGAAGCATACTGTGCTCAAGTTCAAAGGAAATAGTTTAGACTGTTGGCTTGTTGTGAGTCCTGCAGATGTACTTGCAGGGAGCATGCGTAACCTCATCTTCAACTTCTGCTTCAGATGTTTGTGTCTAACATTTTTAAGTGAAGTAGTTGAAATGTAGTTCAAAAATCCATACAAAAGCTCCTATTTCTAGCTAACTAAAGCTGTATATGATTAAAAAATGTGCTCATTTGAATATTTTTAGGGGTTGGCAGCATTTCATATTAGTCATGTTTGTAATATGAATAACAAGATATTTTTAAAAAATAAATTAAGCACTTGCAGCTTGTGACTCTAGCAACATACACTGTATTTTCTTGGCTTTCAAGAGGCTAATCACCACAAAACTTTCTTCTTGCACTCTTCTAACTTTGCAGACGTTGAAGTAAAATGCTTGCGTTTTTCTTCTCCACTGATTATACTTAGAGTTTAGTGCCTGGTATATTCTTTTTCTTAACTTAGTGAGCCACAATCCATTCAATGAAGCAATAGCGAATTTCACAAAAAGGAGGATAAGCTGAACTATGTACAATCTTATGTTTTTGGTGATATCAAGCCAAGCTATTCTTTAGCAGATCGCACCTTTTGTTTTAAATTACTTTTATTTGGCAATTGCTTATCTTGCCACGTCCTCTACATCTGCTTTGTTTACGGGAAATAGTGGTACCATCAAGATGGACTGATCCAATTAATAGACTTCTGCCACTAAATCAGGATTTCACTGATGTTTCTTATTATGTGGGTTATGTTGATTTAAGATGCTGCCACTACCTGACTGTTTGCTACTAACAGACGTCTCACAGCAAAACCAGTGAACAGGATTGTGAGGGGTTTGTGTACTTACGGGCAAAAAATCAGCTACATTAACTTGCGTTGCTGTGACAAGGTCACCTGAGGAAATTCTGGGAACAGTGAATGGCACCTCAGCCTAGCACGTTAAGAAGAGTATGTCCTTGCTACTTGTTATCTGATTGTTGCAACAGAACTACTGTTCCCTAAAATTTCTTTTTATTTTTGTTTTCCTTTGGTGAGAAGATTTAGCTTTAATTTTTACCTGAAGAGAAATGATTTGTAAACATCTGTAAATTTACTATGCCCTGCTAGGCTTGCAAATTTATTTACTGCTTGTCCTAGTTAGCATAATTTCCTTGCCTTTATAGGTAACATCTTGAGTTTACTAGAAATTCAAAATCTTGGCTGCTGTAAACACAGTTTTGCATATGATTTGTTCTTTATTGTCTACGCCTTAGACATTGCGTATTAAATATTGTCTGCTGTTTAAGGAAGTGATGTGTAAAGTTTGGTGGTCTCTTTCAGTTTTAAGTCTTCATAAAATCTCAGTATGATAACTGGAGCTGAAAACACAAGAAAATATCTGTTCACTTAGCCTACATGAAATATGCCATGACCACGATTTGGAGATCTCTTACATTTCTTTTGTGAGGGAGAACCAAAAGAGCATAGTTGCACTCCAGCAAATGGATTTCTGCATGGCTATTTAAAAAAAATATATATACTTGAACACTAAAGAAAGAATCTGTGGTTGCAGTACCTTTTTGTTTGTTTGTTTGTTTTTTGTTTTGTTTCCTTTAAATGACTTACAGACATCCCTTGAAGAACAAATAATTGAAAGAAAATGCATTCCTGGGTAAAATATGAGCTAAAAATCAAAATGTCATCAGTAGAAGGGTGTCTAACTACTAAGCTTTGACATGTCCTTTCTCGTTCAAAAACATCACCTCTAGAAGAGTGTATGTTAAGCTGTTGGCTCTTTCTTCTAAACATTTTCAAGTCATAGATTCCCAGATGTATTCCTCTGTGGGATTTTCCAATTCAATAACTTTCAAATTATTTAGTTCCGTACAAAACATGAATTGTCAAGTATGTGTAAATTACAAGTGCTCTTACAGTGAAAAATATTCAGTTCAGCAGATTCTCATGAATGGAACATGAGCAATTACCAAAAGAACAACTGCATTCTTGTCAAGAGTCTGCTTTAAACATCTGTATTTCTAATTTTCATTTCCATTCAACTTCACTCTAACTTCAGATATATCATGAGCTAATCTTTTGTTTGTTTTGGTTTGTAGGCATGGAATTTGGTTTAAGACCATTTAAGAAGATGTAAGAGAGTTTAGGACAACGCAAAAATGTACTGGAAAAGTGTGAGGGTTTTATTTAACTTAGGTGCAAATAGGGCTTGTAAAGTACAGTGTTGTTTGCTGAGCTTCTATCTAAAGATTTAATAGGGAAGCATTGCAAAATCATCTGTTGAGCAAACATAGCATTTTAAAGCTGAAATCTCATAATGCAAGTCCTGACAAAGGCAAAATTGTGTGAAATATCCTTCTCGTATGATTCAGGGAAAAGGAGAAGTTTCCTGGGGAAATTTTAAACTGTTGCAGGTTCAGAGGCCCAGGCAATTGAGGGTGCAATCTTTGAGGAGAGACAACTTTCCTCTACTCTCATGGTTTAAATCAATTAATGGCAGGGATATAAAATGGGCTATGTTTCAGAAACTTCTTTCCTTCACTGTCTTTCAAAGACTTCAGAAAGATCTTCCCTTTTAGGTGACACTCCCTTAGGTTTTTATTTTACTTGAGACAATACGTTATTTTCTCATTTACACAGTAATAAAGTTTGGTGGGGTTTTGTTTTGGTGGGGTTTTTTTGAGTACTGTAGAAGACTTCCTTGTGTACACATTCAATATTAAAAAGTTGTTTATTGCTCTGTACTTTTCAGATGTTTCGCACATTAAAAATTCTTTTATTGAAAAATATGCAAATATTTGTGCATTTATGATAAAGGAATAGAGATAGTTATCCCCAATATTATTTGCTTTGAATAATTTATCTAATTACTATTACAAAGGGAACTACAGTATATGTCTCATTTCTTCTTAAAGGAATGCTTGAGTTGTCCACTGTGATATAGAATAGCAGTGCTATATGATTTAAAAAATATGTATAAAATTACACACATGGATTCAAACTTCTCCTGACTTTTTGCAAATCTGAGACAAGCCCACCTTCTGGATTTAGAATCAAACTTCTCAGTTGATCCCTTCTTTCATGTAATTAATAAAATCAAAACACTAAATCTGAACAACTGCCTCAAAAGTCAACTCTCTCTTGAAGTATATTACAAATGGTTCACATGGTACTGACTGAACTCAGTGTTAGCAATAGGGGATGGTATAGTCATGAATGATGGAGTACTAAGATGCACAAAAAAAGCTTGATACTCCAGTATTTCAAACTAGATGCACACAAAACAGCATAACAAACTTATTATTACACTTTTTATTCAAAAGCATTAGCAAATAATGGTAAAGGTGGTAAAATTCCAAGCAAAAGAAAAGGGAAAACTGAAAACATCAAACTTACTGATGTTGAATAGACTTTTAAAAGGATCCTCTTTCTGCTGATGGCTGAGCATCATGTTCTTAAACATGATAACAAGGGCACACTGAGGAATATTCACTGAGTGTTGTTATTGCCAAAACTACCAATAAAAAGTAAATAAGAGATCAGCCATGATATAAAAGAAAAAAAAAAATAGAACATGCTCTTTATGCACTTTTTAGTCTGATTCATGACCTAATACAATCTCTGTAAATTTACCACCTACCACCCCTCCAAAATAAACTGTTATAGCTCCTTTGAGGTCAAGAACTCTCAATAGAACTCTAACATTTTACAGTAATGCAAATCTATGCTAAGATGAATAATGTTAGATATGCACAAAGTAATTATTATTACAGCTTTAAATCCTTAAGATTAATATTAGACAGGATTTGATAAACAAAGTAAAACAAATTATTTTCTACAACTTTTTTCATTTCTCTTTTTATTACACTGAAATAATGACATCAGAGTTCAGAGATATATACAGAGTTACCAAAATAAAAAGTTTCTTTTAAATATTGTAAGTTCTTTTCCATAGTTCAGTCTCTGCCAGATAAAAATATGCTGTATTCAAATAGGAGGAAGCTGTTTGCTTTAAGTAATGAATTAAGACTCTGTAGTCTGAGTCAGTAACCTGAGTCTTAAGTAATCAGTGATAAGTAATCAGTCTTAAAACTCAGTAATCTGAGTTGTAGTGATGACTTCAGACTGCATCCAGCTATACCTTCATCATGAGATCTGTACTGCAACCATAGACTCTCACCATGAAGGTTCTGTACTCACTGAAGTCAGCAGCAATGTCATTGTTTTCATGAAAGATGTAAAACATTGGTTTTGACTCACAGGCTCTTTATGTATCTCCAGTCTTTAGTGATTAGCTAAAAGTGAGCCCAGTCTTCCAAACAAATGATGGTCAATAGCTATTTTGTTGATGATTCTATTTGTAACTCTTATCAGATTTTGACTAGATTTAAGGCTGGGAGAGTCAGATGTTAATTTATGAACTGGTGAGCTTACCAGCTCATCAGTGAAACAGTACGAGGTATCTTTTGCATTCATCCCTTGCAGGGATGCTTAGGTACTGTGTAGAAAAGTATTGCAGGATGCTTTCTGTCCATTATGAAAACTCATAACTGGGTAAGTAAAACATGAGTTGTAACATCTGGTCTGATAAGAAAGGTGAGCATTCAGGATCATTCGGGGTGGTTGTGCTCCTTCGATTTGTGTACCCTGAACTACTATCAAAATACCAGACCACATCCCTCCCCTGTGGGCTAGCAAGACAGAAGTGACACAGAAAGCCAAGCATTTTATTGCCTTTATGAAATTTTGTACTTTTAAAATGTTTATTTTGAAGGGATGGATAATTCCGAAATACTTTGTACAGCTTTTTCATTAAGGTGGAATGTCAGGGGGGAATATTACTTAAATCCAACACAAAGGAGAAATTCCTGGCACATCACATTCTTTTCCAATGTGACATAAAACAATGTTTGATTGCGGTGGCTTAAATTGTATAGAAGGCTTACTTTGCCAAAGATATTTATATAGCTAGATATTATTATTGTCTTTGGCCTTGAATCTAAAAATTATTTCACTGACATCGTTATCATATAGTTCTTTGATGAATATACTCTAAAGTCTTCCAGCTGCATGAGCTTTAAGCATTCTACCTTAGCATATGTCACAATGAGTCAGTCTCTCTGAACTGCATTTCATTAAGGCATCTATTTCAGAAATGTATTCCAGGAATTTCTAAGACAGTGATTAAAAGTGAATTTTTCAGGTAGATTCTTTCAGCCTCCAGTTCCAAACAAGTGAAT